>VYXD01001803.1:599747-675407 GCA_013397195.1 Hylia prasina | reverse complement strand
TCAAAAAAAAAAAAAAAAACAAAAACAAAAAAAAAAAAAAAAAAAAAACTCATCAGCAATATTCAACTCTGTTCATGACTTTGAAGAGATACACAACGAACATGCAATTTACCAACAGCAGTTTTCCACCCTAAAAAATAAAGTACTTTTCCTAGGCATGTTTGCTGCAGCCTCCCTCAGCATTATGGAAGTAGCAGGACACACACAGGTCAAAGCATGGATTAAGTCTTGGTCATCTCTTCTCCACAGCAGAGACATCAATCTCCATTGCTCACTGGCAGCAGCTATTTCATGTGCCAGGCCAAAATCATGCCAGTAAAAACACAGACTCAGTATTAGATTTTGAGGGAAGTGTTGCTGCTGTTGCTGCTGTTACACCATTTAATGTTTTGTATTGCGTTAGTCAATAGCTATCTCTTTATTTGCAGCTTCCTTGCTTTTTCCATTTTATTACATTTTAGTTGTCAAAAAAGATTGAAAGGAAATAAATCCTGGGGCTCGCGTAATGACTTGTTTTCCCTTTTCTGAATGACCATTCTCTGGTTAAGTATGAAGGCTTTTTTCACCCCCCTCCAGAGTTATCATTTAATCTGATAAAATTTAATTACTCTTGATTCTCATGCTTTACTCGTAGATGCTCATCAGCTCTACAGCCTATGAACCAGCTCAGAGCTGCAGAGTGTTCTCTCTGTTATACTTTTCAGAAATGCAGTTTATAGCACTAACTTTCAGAAAGGTTCTTTGGTGACATTTTGTAAAGATAAAAATGAAGCACAAAAGAGATTTCCATTCAGCCTGCAATGCAAGGGGTTGGTAGGAGGAGCACTGCGTGCCTGCTTCCATATCTCCAATTTCACCACATGGAGTCATAGCATATATTGAGTTGGAAAGGACCCACAAGGATCATCAAAGTCCCACTCCTAAGCCCTGCACAACACCGTCCTCAGGAATGACACCATGTGTCTGAGAGTGTTGTCCCAACACTTCTTGAACTCAGGCAGGCACATGAGTGAGGCAGTCATCAAAATGACAAAAGAGAGGCAGCCAAATCTCAAGGGAAAAGTAAACAGCACCAAGAAAAAAATCCCAGAACCTCCTCCCACTACTCAGAAGCAGAAAAAGGAAATTTTGAGATGAAAAAGTTGTGAACAGCACTGACAACTCCTTAATATGTAATCTAAATAGCTGAGCATCATACAAGAGGGCCCATACAAGTTGTCCAGCAGTGATAACATTTATCAGCATGCCATTTTCTTCTGAAGTTCAGCCTTCCCTCTCTTAGTTTGTTCTAGAATAAGCAGGATGGCTGCAGAGCACCTGCTTATCACTGGAGGTCCATCTTCCTGCAGCAGTTTGCACCTCGTGCTATCTGTGGTGTGGTGCTGCTTGATACAGTCCAGCAAGACAAGCAAATATGCAGTGGAAAGCCCAGGGAGAAAACAACTAATCTGATTTACAGAAAGTTCCTGGGATATAAAGGATGTAAAACCTATTGTATGGCTGTGGCTGTGGATAAATGGGTAACCATTATGTTGTTCACTGATCAATTATATTTTTAATTGCATTTAAAAAACTTCTTTTTTAAACCCACACTTCATTTCTATACCTTTCCTAAGCACCTGTTGATTTTATTTGGTTTTAAGTTACTTATCTACATAGATTCAATTGCCAATGTTAAGCAAAAGGCATGAAGAGCTGAAGGGACGATAGGAAAATATCCCCTGAGAACTGTGCAATTCTGTAATGTGAAACTGCCCAGGCATGTGCCAGCATATACATGTTCTTATCCTCTGTTAGTGCCTTCCCAATAAAGTATGTGTGTTTGCATACATACACAGCTCCAGACCATGGCGTTGATCAACTCATTCTCTAAGCTGCTGTACCTGAGCCACTGGAGGCTGCTCACATGGGGCATTGTTGCCATTTTCTGCAGGAACATGGTCAGGCCCTAAATAAGCAAATAATCTAGCTGTAGAGGGTGTACCAAGAGATTTATCTACCCTCCCTTCCTCTACCTGGGATCCAACTCAAGCATGCATTTTTTAATAGGAGGACAGTTTTGTAGTCACTGGCCTCTTTGATCATCCAGGCTTTAAAAAACACCCCGTTGGTTCTGCTCCTTTTGAAGTTGTACACAGCAGGATCATTAGCAGTGGAGAAGCAGACAGATGCAGTGCTCAGCATCACGTTCCCACAGTCACCATAACAACATTAAGTAGGGATGCTGAGCTACACCATCACTTAAAATGAGACTGACAGGTGCTGCAGAGTGGTGGGCAGGTGACACAGCTTTTGTTTGGAGGCTGTTCTTTCCAGCAGTGAGCCAGGAACATGGAAGAGGACCAAATAAGAGGTGAGGACATTCTGTGCTTGAAAGAACTGGAAACTTTCAGCTCTGCTTGTCTCCTGGGAAGAGATGAAGTTTTGCAGGCCTTGGTTATTAATTGTGCAGCTTCTAGTTCTGGTTAGTCTGCAGCTTCTGGTCTAATTGTCAAGCTAGAGAAGCTTCTGTAAATGATTGTCTTCCTTCTTTCTTCCATCTGCCACCCCAACTCTATGGTGAACAGTAACTATGGACCATGATTAGAGGCAACTGTAATGAGATTGGTTCAGAATTTGAGAGTCATTTACTTTTTGCCACACTCAATTACTAGCACTTCTTGTCCATGCAATGAAATATATTCATTTGTTTAAGATGTGATAATATTAGCTTAATAAAACATATCTACAAGATTCAGGATTAGAAGGAAAATCAACAATAATGAAAATCAATCAATACACTGACACTAACCTCTTCATTCCACCAGGTGCATGCTTGTTAGAATAACAGTAGCTTTGTTTTCCATTGTTCATGCATTTGTAGATTTGAAGATTACAATGAGTGTATTGATTTTCTCCTGTCTACACACACAGAACTACTATATAGCTCTGCCATGAAAAAACCCTGCACACTACTATCCTAGCTGGTGTGTCAAGGGGGCTGCTTGTGGGCACTGATCTCTACTTCAAGCTAAAAGAAACCGAGCCCTCTTTTTAGAGTAAATTAGAAACATGACAGATTCTACAAAGATGCAGATCAAATAACTCCAGTAATTCTAAAAGCCACCATTCCATGCTTATGCCAAAACAAACTCTGAGCTTACTAACTGAGGAATTTTTACCTTTAGTACTACGAAAACTTGCAGGAATCAAAGAGCAAGAACTTTGGAGTAGAATGAAAAAACAGTGTATTGTGCATCTCAGTACCCAACCTTTGATCGGTATATTCTCCTGAAACAGCAAAATGCTTTGGCCCAATGACCTACAAAGTACATAAGCACCACTGCTCTTAAATATGACAGCTGTTTGTAACTTTAATCACATGGACATCATCTGCTTTCATTGGAGGGTTTTTTAAATTGCATTCTACCACACATTTTGGAAATTTTTGAGAGGAAATAATGGTGCATGCTGGCCTTCGACTTGGTGAGCATGCAAGTTGAATGCAGTGTATATTGATTCTTAATTGCAGAGTTCATTATAGGCAGCATCATCTGAGAGCAAAACAGTTCAAAGAGGAAAGGCAAAAGTAAATTCTAAACAGAAAACCAAAGAACCCAAACAAAAATTGTGGATGAAAGAAAGGAAGACAAAGATTGCAGAAGATGAATGAAGTCCTACGATTCCCAGGTTGGCTGGGACTGTCGTGTTTTTCACCATGCTGGTGGTGGTGTTCACCTAGCATCTCCAGCACTGCCAGGTAAAAGTGCACCAGAGCTTTTTATTGACATGATGGTGTAAAAAATTGGATTGGCTTCTTGCGTTCTTAAGTGTTTGTGGAAGCACTGAAGTTTTATGTTAGCATTCCACACCTAGAACAATGAAAACCCCATAAAACAGCAGAATACATCATGCCCTCAATTCTGACATGAAGACAATGCTTTTAAAACATGAATGAATATGCCTTTCATCAACACTTCATATTTATTTATTATTTTAGTCAGTTATATCCAGCCAGTTTTCTGATGACTGTCTGCAGCTTTCACCAGGACTCTCAGTTTTTACTTAACAAGAACAGGACACAGGTCTGTGTCCACCTGTCCTGTTTCCTGAAGAAATCCTAAGAATTTATTAGTGATTAGCCTAATCACTAATGAGACAGTGTAGAACTTCAGGATTATGTGTTCTCCTTCCACTTCTCTCGCTTAATGGCTCATTGACCATACCTGAATAAAAGAACTTAATAAACTTGATTGAATGAACTTTGATCTTCCTAAACATCTCGGACACGGCTATAGCACTGACCTAAGGAAAAAAGTGAGATTGAACATCCTCCAGCACACGCTGGATGTGAAAATAGGTCTCCCACTTGCACTGCTTTTATACCGTCATCTCCGTCCTGACATTTTTAAGTCAGTGGCTAGATTTGCATTTTTCAGAGTGACCAGAGTCTGCTGCCCAGGTTCTTAAATGTAACTACTGGCCTTGTTAGAATATTTCTTCTGGATCCAAAGGAGGTTCTGAGTCAGAGATGTACAGCTGAGATTTCTGACCAAAGGAACATTCACCAGCTTAATAACGGCAGCTCCAAGAATCCTGCAGTTCAGTATCTCTTTTTCTTGCATATTCAAGACTTTAATCATCATCTTTATCCATCACAGAAATTCAATAAGGGCTTCAGAACTGACCCTTGATCAGATTATAGAGCTAAAGGCAATGTAAGAGATAATCTATTTCCTGTGGCCAGTGAAGTTGCACCAGTTTCCCTTCAGGATTGCTATGGGCAGACAAATGAAAACACTGTCATGGTAACACCTCTGAGATAACATAATGAGTTAAAAAGAGGAAAGTTACTGTGCAAGAGCAACTACAGCTGGAGAGAGGAGAATATGTGGGAATAACAGCCCTGCAGACACCAAGGTCAGAGAAAGAAGGGAAGGAGGTGCTTCTCTTTGAGCAGGTTTGTTGGCAGTCCCCAGGAGGGTCTCATGCTGGAGAAGTTTGTAAAAAACTGCAGCCCGCTGGAAAGACTCCCGCTGAAGAAATTCTCAGAGGACTTGCCTCCATGGGAGGGACCCCATGCTGGATCAGGGGAAGAGTGTAGGGACTCCTTCCCCTGAGGAAGGTGCAGCAGAGAAAACATGATGAAGTCTTCCCGGTGCTCATGAGGAAGGAGGTGGAGAAAATTAGGAGTAAAATTAAGCCTGGGAAAAATGGGAGCAGCAAGGAGAAGGTGTCTTAAGATTGAAGGTTTTTTTCTCAGGATCCTAATCTGATGTGATTTGTAGTAAATTAAAACAGATTTCCCCAATGCAGCCTGCTTTGACTCTTGCAGTAATTGTTAATTCCTCCCTGTCCTGACTGCAACCCATGAGCCTTTCATTATGTTTTTTTTTCCCCTTCCCAGCTGAGGAGGGGAATGATAGAGCAGCTGTGGGAGGTACCTGGTGTCCTGCCAGTACCAACCCACCACGTTTCTCCACTTAGCCATCAACACAAAAGAATTTTGGTATTGAAAAATATTGAGCTACTTGAATTCTAAGAATTGTTTTGCTGAATAGAATGTCAAGGCTGACACTGACTCATGCATACTCTTCATTTACAGGGAGAAAATGCATTTGAACAGAAGGGAAAGCTGATCAGACTTTGCAATACTTTCCAAAATACCATCCATTTGCCTCAACTAGATGAGCTTTTATCAAGATGTTATAAAAACAAATTTAACACCATTTTTCTCCTCTTGCCTGCTTTGATCAGTTGTGAGGAAATTAAAAAGGCTGTCACTATTCGGCCTTAGCACCAGAATCCTGTTGAGATGAATGGTGCAATTAACACCTCTGAAAACATTTGCTTGACCATTCAAGCAGTCCAGAATATCATCTTTCTCCATGTAAGCATTTTATAGTTGGCATTTATTAATAACAGTAAATGTCAGAGACATTAAGTAGAAAAATTGTTTTAATTTTCAAAACATAACCTGTAGAGAATTCTTTTCCTAACAGGACCACGTAACTTTTCACTGTCCTGGTCTGAACTGGAAACTTAAATATCATTAATTTGCAGGTAGAAAGATTGCATCCAAGATTTGATTTTCAAAGCACATTAGCTTAACAAGTGAACTGCGTCCTGTTCTGGGCTCCTCAGTTCAGGAAGGACATTGAGGTGCTGGAGTTTGTCCAGAGAAGAGCACTGGAGCTGGTGAAGGGTCTGGAGCACAAGTCCTTTGAGGACTGGCTGAGGGAGATGGAAGTGTTTAGCCTGGAGAAAACGAGCTCAGGGGCACAACTGCCTGCAAGGAGGTTGTACCCAGGTGGGGGCTGGTCTCTTTTCCCAGGCAACCAGTGACAGGATAAGAGGACTTAGTCTTAAGCTGTGCCAGGGAGGTTTAGGTTGAACATGAGAAAAAACCTTTGTCACAGAAAGAGGGATTAAATATTGGAATGGGCTGCCCAGGACAGTGGTGGAGTTACCATCCCTGGAAAGGCTTAAGGAAAGGCTGGACTGACTGTGTCATGGTCTAGTTTGCAAGTGGTGTTTGGTAATAGATTGCACTTGATGATCTTAGAGGTCTTTTCCCACCTAATTGATTTTTTTGATTGCAAAACCCCAAACCAATAAACCCACACATTTGTTTTACCTATCAGAATGCCCTGTTAGAGTAAAGTAAAACCAAACTGTATCCTAGTATTAAAGTGTTTGTCTACTCTTCATATGAAATAGGAGATCTAAAAATATGGAGAAGAATTTGGGCAGGTGCTGTGGTTATGCAAATATTAATAGTTACGCTTATTTAGTTTTTGGAAAAGTTTGATCAGTTAGAACATAGGATGTTCATCCAAATCTTTTAGAAATAGTGTATTTGTAGATATCTAATACACCTTTTCCCAAGACAGGATATTCAGAAAGCATAAAGCCAGCTCCTTTTTCTGTGTACATCTACTACTGCTTATTTAGGACTACTTTAGAAGATGAACTTTCGCATTCAGCAGTAGCCACTTGCCTTCATTCAGAAAGGAATGTAGGGAAGAACTCATCATCACACTTTTAATGCTATCTGGAGTCCCAAATTGGCTGAGGGTGTTGCCACCCCCTGTAAGCATTCCCAGTGCCGGAGAGCATTACTGGGACTTGAAGTCAGGCATTTTCTCGGAGATCGTGGAGAAGATAATTCATCTCCAACTCATTCAACAGGATTCACAGGGTTTTCAGAATACTTTTCTAAAGATTATCTGTCTTCAGGAGCAATAAAAAGAAAGAACAATTTAATCAATATCAAGGAAATAGGAAATTTCACCTCCTGCTTTTCTTGAAACATAGAAAAGAGGGCAATCTGAGAAACCAGTGTGCACAGGAAACTACTCGAAAATGTTTATAGAGGTTCCCTTTAGTGAGCTTTTTTATGGCTTTCATAGCTCCACAAGACAAATATCTTAATTTTGCAGTTCCATCAGATCAGTTTCAACTATTGCAGAGATGTCATTTATACTGCAGCCTATAAGATGCAACAATAATGCTTATTTTCCAACCAAACTGAAGATCAAACACAGCTTACCCAAACAGACACTTTGAAACAGAATGAGAATGGGCTCAAATGGATCCCTCAACAGCGACAATAGAAACCTGATGAGCACATAGATCACATGCCAGAGCAAGCATTATTACCAGCTTTATGTTAGTCCTCCTTTTTACTCTGGATAGGAGTAAAACCTCAAAAAATGACCTGACAATGTTAGTGGGATATACATCATTTCCTTGGTCACACTTTTCCTCTATGAATATCAATCCTCTCAAGCAAAGAGGAAACAAGGACTTTAGAGTAACCAAGAGACCTGTACTCTCCTATGCAATACAGTTTGAGGCACCTGGAAGGTTTGTCTTTACTAACACAGATTATGCAATATCTCTTTTCCCATATTAAAAATCTATACTTCAATATTTAGTATTCTGTATTACAAAGATACGTTTCCTACTTCTTGTTAACACAATGGGCATGTGTATTCCACTAGCAATTTGTGATAGGTCCTACAATCATGAAGATAAAAAATAGAGTATTTATATTTCTTGTTAAGATAGTTAAAAAATTGTTATAATATATTCCTCCTGTTAAGTTGAGTAAACCATAACACAGCAGCATACCACAACAGCAGCCTAACATAGAATGTACCTGCTAGAGATCACTGATTCAAAAGCTTTTACAAGTCAGTTAATGCATTATGCATGTGATAAATGACTTCCCCTTCCATCTTAATCAAGATTAACTGCTTAGATTGCAAATACTCTCTATTCTCACAGTACTGAAAACAATTATACAAGCACAAAGAAATTAATGTAAGAATTATGTAACTGAAAGTAGGAATCAGCATTGATCCACATTATGTTTAAGTTCTGCAGTTCTGTACAAAGGTCAATTAATATTCAATGATCACATAAAACATCTTCTGTAGAGTTGGAAGTGTGCCTGAAGTGCATCAGTTTCTGAGGGGGAAGGTCACTAGAAGTATCTTAATAAGGGCTACTTTGAAATGAAGACCTGAGTGTTGTGGTTTTCCTAGCAATTAAGAGTTTCTCTACTTTCCATGAGAAATCCAAGTCATTATCAGTAGATTCATAGATTCATTATCAGTATTTCTCAGCATATGTCTAACTAATCTTTGTCATAAAATCCCCAGCCATACCCCAGAAGCAAGTTTTTCAAGGAATAGCTGCTCTGGCAGCTGGTCAATCTGTCCTTCAGCAGTCCTTTTCAGGGTGAAGCTCCAGCCTGTCTCAACCCTTACCAGCAAAGACCTTATTCCATTTGTTTCCTTCTGTCTTCCAGTCTCTCATTTAGATGATCACAAATGTAGCCACAAATTACTTCAGCTGAAGCAGAATTTCTAATG
Organism: Hylia prasina; assembly: GCA_013397195.1. Lineage (NCBI taxonomy): Eukaryota > Metazoa > Chordata > Aves > Passeriformes > Sylviidae > Hylia > Hylia prasina. The sequence continues at coordinate 666,546 of VYXD01001803.1, read as the reverse complement.
AGAGTATTCAGACACAGCTCTTCCTATTTTGAGGGTCATAACACTTCAGTAGTAAACTTTCACAGAGATGCAGTAGAAAACTGCATTTTTGGAAGCATAGAGCTAATTGTAATCCTTTAATTTAAAATCTACTTCAGAGAGTATCACTGTTATGAAGAGCTCATTATACTGTAGGTGCAGTACTTATTCAATGCGTTTTTCCCAAAATAAGAATGAACCCCTTACTCAGAAAGTATCAGTTTGGTTTTCTTGAAGCCTTTCTGTCAAATATTTTATTAAAAGCATTATATGAAACTGGCATGTTATCTTGGTATCAGTACTGTATTTTGTAAACCATGCTTTCACAATTAAGCAGCATCAGAGGTTCAAGAAGTTCATCCTCTGTAACTTAAAATTTGAAGTCTTGTTTTGCATGGGACAGGGAGGGTTGTGGAGCTTGTCCTTTTCCCTCTCACAAGTACATCTTATGGCATGATTGAACCTCAGAACAGGGCATATTCCAAAACCATTTTTAATTGCTCTGTGTTGAGGGGTGCTTTACTGTGATTAAAAAATGTATTATATTCTAAAAGACCTTATGTTTGAGTGAGGGAGCTGAGGAACTGTGGGGCATTACCCTGTTGTTCACCAGCACTGGAGCAAGATACCCCTGCATGCCTTGGGCAATGACATGCTCAACTCTCTAAATTACCAGTTTCACACTGGATTCTCATTAGGAATCTCTTTTGAGCTACATGGAAGGGAGAATGGGCCATGGCCACGTGTGCTGACAGTAGACCAAGAAAAAGAAAGAACCATATTCCAATTTCACTGCTCTGATTTTATGTTGTCACATAATAACAGAACTTTATTTCCTGCCTATAAATTGAAAAGCTCATTGCAATACTTTTTTGTGAGCATAATTGCATACATGTGTAGTTCAATCCTTACTGTATATTATACTGTGCATTTAATAAGTTGCAATAGAAAAAAACTTGATGGTTGCTAACACATTTAGGGAATTAGATCAAGCTTAAAACCAATGCTGAAATTTTTGACACAAACATCAAGGCAAATTATAATATGTACCCTGCTCTGCAGTTCCTAATTGCCTCTTTGGGTAGAAAAAGAGAGAAGATACCAATTTAACTATATTGATAGCTTCTAAAAGAGTTGAGCCCCTCTCATAAATAATGTTTTGCATGCACCTCATTAAATGTGTGGAAGATGGAGTGCGTGGTTGGGGAGGCAGAAAAAAGCCCCTTCTCCATGGAATCAGTTGGGTGTAGTTCCAGGGATGGCTTTGCCCAGAAGAGCAGACACTGACCCATGTACTCCGTGCACCCAAACCTTCATCTGCAGGCACTCTGAGTCTATGGACTGTGCAACATAGGAAAGTCTAGCCACCTCTAGATTAAATTTTTAGCCTAGCCAAGAAAGTCTAGCCACTTCTACACTAAATTTCTAGCTTAGCCAGGAAAGTCTAGGCACCTCTAGATTAAATTTCTAAAGACAAACATGCAGCCTGTCATAACAGGCTGTCAAAGAAAACAAATTAACAAAACAGTTTAACAGAAGCAAAACATATACTCAGGCAAGAATATTTATTCATTGATGCCAGAGTGTATGTAGTTGCCCCCCTCAAACCTTGTGAGACCAATTCTTTTATTCACACTATTTCAAAATCCCACTTCATTGCTTCCTGCTGGAGGTGTAGCCACTACAAGAGGGGCCTGAACCTCTGTCTCTTACACAGTCCAGTCAGGTAAAACTTAATTCTTCCCTTCCCACTTCCCTCACAGTTGCTGGCCTATTGTCTTCTCTTGTTCTATGGGAATTTATAGGTGTGTTCTTCAGTGGCAAACACATATCCTTTTTATTTCTGGTATGACTGACATAAAATGGTAGAGTCCAAAGAAACTTAGCATGAGTGGTTGACAGTCTTCAAGCAAGCCCATGGAAGCATATTTTTCATAAATCTATTCACACAATGCCCAAAAAATATTAGGTGGAAAGTGTAGGGAAATAATAAAGATGTCAGTTATTTGCTTCTTCTTCACAAAAATCAATTATGTCTTTTTTTCCTAGATCTGTGCCATTATTTGTAACCTGGACCATTATTAGAGCTTTATGAAGGACAAAAGAAAAAAGCAAACCATAACACTTTACACAGCATAAGCTGTGATGCTACAGATGAGTTTAGGTCTCAGGCATCCATGCAAACCCTTTCTACAAATTTCACAGCCTAACACTTCCAGAAGAACAATTGTCTTTCTGACAAAACACAGTCTCCCTGGTGAAAGCAAGATTGCACTTGATGATATTTTTAAAAACCCCAAATCTCATTATAAAAAAAAAAATGTATATAAGACAAGTAATGTAATATTTATTTAAAAGGCAGCTTGAGAAATTGTTTATTCTGATTATTTGAAAATTTGATACTTTCAAGTGGTGATTCCAATTAGTGTAGGAACCTTGCAATAATAAGATAGTGTAGGAAACCGGCATTCATAACAAAGTATTAGTTTCAAGTGATAATTGCTGTGAGTCATTTCCCATCCAACCTCTCACCAGTGTGTTCCTGAAAAGAGTCAGAAGTAAAGTTTATTTTACTTTACTGTACATTATATACAGGCAAAACAGGGAAAGCCAACCACAGTTCCCACACACTGAACCACAATGTGCCAACTACCGAGTTTTGAGAGGAGAGGAAGCAGGGAGTTGTTTGGACTACTAGACCAAACCAGGGGAAGAGATTGCACACAGGGGCAGGCTGAAGGACCCAAATCAGTAATTATTCATTCTATACTCACCAGTTGTCAGCAAGTGGCAGCTTCCTGAAGCAGAGTTCTGGCAATTACCCTGCTTCTGAAGAGGGACTCAGAGCTGACATCTCCCAACTGAGGTCGCACTGCACCTCCTCCAATAGCCTTCACCTGCTGTGCTACCCAGCGCAGGCATCTCCCTCTTCCCACAGCCTCCTGCAGGAGCCCCAGGTGAGGGCTTTTCAGGGCTCCCTCTGCCCAGGGTGCCAGGGGCACAGATACCTACCCCACCTAGCCTCAAATAAGGGACCACAAATTGATACTAGAGCAAGAGGGGGTGGAAATTTCGTATCAGCAGATGGACTCTGGACCTCCTTTTTGTTGGTACAAGGGACATGGGGAATTTTGTTTAAAATAAGATCCCTTGCCCTTCCCACGTGAGCCTGCAAAGTGTTCTCTTCTTCATTTCTTCCATGTAGATCTCTTATGAACCTTTCTCATCTTTCAGCCTTTCCAGGAGTATCTTGGGGAGCTTCCCTCTAGAGCAGCCCTGCCTCATATGCAGTTTGGGCAAGAGGGGGAAGCAGGGTCCTTTTAACTCTTTCCAGGCTGCTACAGTGGAAATGAAAGGGTGCTTGTACCTCCACATGGGTTGTGAGGTATTAAAGTAATTGTATTGGAAAGTGGGCTGATCTGATGTCTGGGGTAGAGGGTGCAGAAGGCAAGGGAACTCCTTGTGGGCTGGTGAGGCTGGTGCTGCAATAGAGCATTGTGATTACCTACTCCAATTTTTTAAAGAATGTTGCAAAATCAAATGAGTGCAAAGAATTGTTGAGAAGTGATTAAAGGGCTGAAGCAAATTCCTCACAGGGAAAGATTTTAAAATGTAGTTTGTTTATTTTGTCAACAGTGAGCCTAAGAATATTGACTATAGTACATAGCTGTCTGCAGGGAAAAAGAAAACAAATCCCTGTAGTAATTATCTATGTAATCCAGAACTATAAAAAATTGCCAATGAGAAAGCTCATGTTTTAGCTTTGCATGAAATTTGACTTTCAGGAAACCACCCATGAAGCAAGTTAATGTATTCCTTTTTTTGGTTTTTATCTTCATTATTTCCGAGGTTATAACTTAGTAGTACTTGTATTTTTTTCCTTAATATAAAAATCATTATACCTCTGTGTCATCAATAAATTATTATCCATATTAGAATATATATTTATTAAACACAGAAAAAATGAGGCAAGTATGTGAGCCTGGTTGCTTGACTATTAATTATGACTTTGGCAGAAACTCAACATTTAATATCTTTTTTTAAAAGGATCATAAGTTTCTAAAGGCATTTTAGGACTAAGAGGCAGGGGAGGGCTAGAAATAAACTCCTCAGAGGAAACAGAGGCAAAGTCATCTGCTTTCTGGTTTGGATGCTAATCAATTTATGGGAGATTCCTAGAGAGTCTGGTATAAAAGTTAATGGGTTTTCTCCGTAGCAGATCTCCTTAGAAAGATCTCTGAATATCCATAAGGAACTTAAATCATCCTTCCAATTGCATTTTAAATTGATGTTCTTGAAATATCTCAGTATAGAAGGTATTCTGAATTAACTTCTGTAGTTGTGACAATAGTTTTTCAAGCAGTCTACTGCTTTAATCTTTATTAAACCCTGTAAAAAGCCTTCCAAGAAAGTTTAACTATGGTTGAAATTGTGTCTGCTTTAGCATAATTTTACGTAATTTTACCTTCTTCATGATGTGCAGAGAGGAGCCAGCAGCTCAGCTTGCCTCCCTCTGGAGCAGCGTGCTGCCCTTTGTGGTACAGGTGACACTGGGGAGGTGATGTCCCTGGGCTGAGCAGGTCTGTGGGGAGGCCCGGCCTCCTGCTGGGACATACTGGATGCAGTGCAGTGCAGATCTCTTCCACAGTGCCTGCTGCTGTGTGTCTGTCTTTGAAATGAAGTCATGAGTATATGGATGTGGCCTGGCTACTTGGAAAATCTGTGAGGTCCCTGGGTCAGAAATGGCCATTGCAAGTGCCCCCTCCTTTCTAACTTAGCCTGAAGGATCTGTACATAAAGGTCCTTTCCTATCTTCACGTGAGATTTTCTGTGGTACTTCGCAGGGAGTATGAGAAATTTAATGGAAAGTTCAACGAGCAAGTTTTTGGGTGTCTTAGCTCCTCCCTGACTTCTAAATCCAACAAACTGCAGCCAAGTGAATGTAATGGCCAGAGAGCATGGCTGTCATCTCAGCAAGGCAGCTTTTGCTCCCTGCAAGGATTGCCATGGGTACCAACTCTGTTGATGTTCAGCTTGGCATGGTGTGCTTCTGGAAAGAGACAGGAGTTAAACCACTGGAAGTCTCCGTGCCACCCCAGGCACATCCCGCCTTTCTGTGTTCTATTTGGTCAATAACCTGGCTCACCACCTGTTGTTTTGGAACTGAAATGGTATCTAAGGAAAATAACAGCCCAGCTCTGGCTCCTGGGTTCTACATTTTGCCTATGTAGATGGCCTTCAATGGCTCTGGAGAAAATGACAACAGGGAAGGTGGAAGCATATGTACAATGTTATTAAAACCTAAAAGAGAGCAGTGGTGGAATGGCAGAGGAAAACATACATACTCTCTAAGGCCTGGGATTTTGTTACATCTTTGTCTGTGTTCCTATATTAGATAAAACTTTAGTAATAATATTGTCCATTCAATTCAAAAATTCATGCCACAGTGCTTGCCCCAGTGAATTCCTGCAGCAGCACAACCCACCAGCTAATGAAAGTCTGCTTAAAGAAACATCAATTTTTAAAAAACAATATTTTTTGGGATGAGGATGCAAGAAGGCAGGGGTATGACCACACTGCAGGTTCACAATGGCTACAGCCTGGCATTTTTAATCTTGAAGCTATGACAACACAATTGTAGATGTCTTTTAGCAGGAGATGACTAAGACAGTTTTGACCTTAGGTTCTGTAACACACAACCTTGTAGCTGAAGGAAAGCCCCCACCCTGTGCCAGCTCTGAACAACAGATTGCATCTTGCTCAGTCAGTTTTTACTGAAGAGGGCAGGAGATGCCTCTGTGCTTCTCTGCCCTGTGGTTACCATCTTCCCCATGGACCAAGTTGTGACAGGAGAGTAAAAATAATTAATGAAGTAAATTCTCCCTACTTACCTCACAGTAAAGTTCTGGATGGAGGCATGTTTCTATAGTAACAATAATGTCTTAGGAAGAATTTGTTGGTTTATCTCCTGAATTAATTCTTTGGAGCCTTACAATGTTTGGAATTTAAAACATCTTTCCTCTCCACAGAAAGGAGATTGTTTTTTCAGTTATAAAAACAACCAAAATTAAAGAACATACTGACTGACATTTAATATTACTAAAATAGGATATTTTAATCATTTTATAATGCCAACAAACACCCCAAACCAGCCCCTCCCCACCCCAAAATAACTAAGCACAGGAGGAATATCTGTGAAATATGCTGAAAAGAATTGATGAAGTGGTCTTTTCATTTGGTAGAGGAGGGCAACATCTCATGACAAGAAGGCAAGGGTTTTTCTTCTAAAACACAATCATTTCAGTTCATAATTAAACCATTCTATTTGCACCAGAATACCACGTAGTATCTTTTTCATAGGATGCAGGTCTTGAGAAACACTTCTCTTGTTTACAGGTGCCTTTGCACAAATGCTTAGGAGCATGTATTTTTATGCCAATGTGATAGAAAAACTGCTTGAATTTCCAGAAACACTTGGACATTCTTTTGCATTTCCCTGACAGCAGAAAAATAACCCAGGGCAGTTCCTTCATGCTGGCTTTTTGCAAGGGGTCCTCTACACTTTCAGAAGGACCAGTGTATTTCAGTCAGCCTTTGCACTGTGCTGAAATTAGTTTGTGGAGAATAGGGTCTTTAATTCTTCCCATTATTTTTTCTAAATATGAGCTCCATGCCTTTTCTCCCTGTCTAAACAGATCTTTGGGGCAGAATGCATACTAAACCATCCTACCCAGAATATGGGAGTTTGATTTATGTGACACTCTGTGTCATTACAGAGCATGGTCTGGTACAGCACACTCCTGCAATTCTGTAAAATGTCCCTTCTATTCTGAAAGATGCTGGAGGCTGTTATTCTGGCCTTTATTTCTTTATTTTAAAAACTGTCCCAAATCTGGACATGGTCCTGGGCAACCTGCTCTAGTAAAAGCCTTGTTAAGCAGGAGGCTCATCTAGACTATATCATCCCCAGAGGTGCCTTCCAACCTCAACCATTCTGTGATTAGAGGGGTTTATGTTTTGCCTTGCCTGCAACTTTCTGCAGAAGTGTTCCCACGCATCTCAAAGCTGTAAGACCAGGCCAAGAGTTCTTTTTACACACACTCATTTTGTGCAGTGCTGGCCACAGGGGACAGAAGCTTGTCAGATAGTGGGAGGCAGGGAAACACACAGAGCTATTACACAGGATGTGCAGAAGTCACCAGGGAAAACACAGTTCTCCTCATTACCTGGGAAGAGGTAACAAGCACCCAGCAGGCCACAAAGTGAGCAGCAGAGCTCTGGCAGATGTGTGCTGCTGTGGGATCTCATGGATTCACTCCAGGTGGCCCCAGGGCTCTTGTGCCTCTTTCTGCTCCAACAAGGATCTGGAACAGATAGAGCAAAGGCTGGTGTGGCTCACCAGGAGGATTTAGGAGATCAGTAGGATACAGAATCTTCCAATATCCTATATCCTTCTCAAACACTACTGAGCTGCTCTTAGGCTCCAGTTTTCAATATTACATAGCTGTTGGTTGACTTATCTGAACAGATACATACATAGACAAACATTTTTACCAACTTGAAAAATGTTGCATAGAATCTGGGAATAAGCATTAGTAATGGAATATTAACCTTTTCAGTATTGCTAATCCATTGTTTTAAATTTATAATCCTTGAACACAGAGAGAACATGAACTGTGGCGAAGAAGCAGCTACAAGTACAATACACTCCATGATTTTCTGTGGTTTGTATTCTGTAAGTACTTTCACTTGTGCTCTGACAGTAGTATTAATCTGGGCAAGCAAAATTGTCATAATCATTGTTTAGAGACGAGTAACCTGGGAACTAAAAAAAAAAAAAAGTAGTTCTATTCATGGGAGGAACACCTGTGGATATGACAGATGTCTATGTCATGGCTCCCACACATGGAGCCAAATAGCTCTGTAGAGGTGATTTTGCAGCCTTACAGTCTTGGGAATAACTTTAAGAGCACTTGTAACTATTTGTCCTTGCTTTAGGTATTTTTCTCCTCAGAGTTTTCAAGGCAATGTTCAGAAACTGACAATCACATTTACATCACCTCCACAGAAACTATATTTCTGCCTTGATTTTGCATATCACTTCCAAATACGCCAAATTCCCTGCATGCTACTTGTTTCTAAACTGGCAATTGCAAGATTTTAATCTATTTTAACCTACATTTTGGTAATTGAACCCAGGTACATAATAACTAAAACCCATGAAAACTGAAACCAGTTGAAAACTGGCATGAAGGCTGAAGCCTACAGTGTTCATTTGTTTCTTCATGTGGCTTGCTATGTCCTAAGACTAGATTTTCCAGCTTCGGCATCTTTTGTCTTGGACTCTATAAAATAAGCTAAAGAATTATATTTTATCTCAGCATTTTGGCTGCATTGGAATACAGGTGAAAATTTCTCATCTCCTAAAAAAAAGGCACTGTAGAAGGTGCGTATTTTTCTGTATATAAGAAACATCACTATACCTTATAGTTCACGCCTTCTAATGAAATGGATGGACAGGATCTCCATGACCATTATAATATGGTGTTCACACTGATATGGATAGAAATCCTGGGAAATAGACAGAGATAATATTTATTTCTGAGAAAATAGTAAGAGCAGGATTCCTAAGAGTATTTATTTTTACTCCTACTAGGATTCATAAGAGTATTTATTTTTCAATATACATGACCTCTATCTTACCTGTCAAGTTCCCCTTACTGCCTGAAATAAAGCCAGTGTACTCCCAGTGGCTGGACTGTTGTTAGATCTGCAAACCAAGACAAATCCTAAAAACACCTGTTAAAATGTGTCTCCACATTTCTATGGGATGAATCAGGATTGATGTGTGCAGCAAGCATCTTTTTATGCAGCATGCCCCCTTCTGCTTAGACTGAATGCTGGTTACCTCTGCCAGGAGAGTCCTGCTTTTCTGCACTTGTCTTCTACAGGTCCATTTGCGACTTTGTGAAAAGTTATGGGTTTGTTTTTTTCCTCAAGACTATCCCAGTTGAGAGTTAAGTCATGCAAACTCCTTGGAAGGGTATCCTAGCTTCTCTCTGAATAGTGAACATCCCAGCCCACTTTTCCCTGAAATCTGTTGGGATATAGCTTTGAGTCTAACTGAATACTCATCAGCCTCTGAGGGATCATTAAGCTAAACTATTCTATTTTAAGGTATTAGAAAGCAAAACAGTGGGATTTTAAGCCATGAAATAAACCAGTTCCAAAGTATATAACGAGCTCAAAGGTTTTGAACTGCAAACATCACATGCAAAAGAAAGGACTATGCTGCCTTTCTGTTAGTGGTGTCATTTTAATATAACTTTTCCTTGTCACAAGATCTTTCATGGAAACAGCCCTTTACTCAAATAGCATTATCTGAGGGAGGATGAAGTTAAAGAGCTGTGATGGAGTGAAGTAAAAAAATTTAAAAGTTGTATTATCAAAAGGAGCCTTGTGACTCATTCAGTTATTTCATGCCAGTATAAGTCCATAGTTGAACGATGTTTTCACTGATTTTCATCATATAAAAATAATGCATAATTTTGAGTTTAATGTGTTCTGTATAAAGACAGAAAGACATTTAAAAGTATAATAGTAATCTTCTGCCTATAGCACAGAATATTATACCTGGATGAATTTTATTGCCTTTTTTCATGGTACTCTGAAGCAGGAGCAAGAATTTGGAGACGCTGCAGGAGTCCAAACAAGAAATAGAATAGATGAAGCAGATGACAGGCATATCCTGGACAGTGAGATTTTGCTTTTTGATTAAGCACAATTTAATTAACTTTTGTGTTACTTGTGTAGCAGTGGCTGTTCAGTATGGTGAGGGGATATGTTGCACCTAAAATTATTATACACCAGAGTATAATAGGGGGTTGGAAAGAAAAATGTTTGGAAATCAAGAAGGGAGAGAGTTACTATTCCTCTTGCAGCTTTACCATGGTGTGCTTACTGCACACTCTCTTGTGGGTGGTGGCATGTGTTTAGGCAGTGCTTTGCACAGGACTTTCCTCCTTCAGATCATGGGATGAACCTGCTTGCAGAGTGAACCAAGGCTGTGCAAGTTGCTAAACCAACTCCTGTGCCTGTTGTAGGAACTGGAAAGTACTCAGCAGATGAGTCAGAAAGGATGAGCTCATGGCTCAAGCAGATTAATGCTGCAGAGGATACAGTTTTCCTGTCACTGCCTCAGCCTCAGATGACTGTGAGGAGCTGCTATAGTTGATATTTGGCTTTGCCCCAAAGTACTCCAAACTCTAATCTAGCCTGGAACCAGCAGTAGAATGAAAACCACCCTGAAGATCATTTTGCAGCATCAGTAGCCTCTGTGCCGCTAAAAAAAAAAGCATTCAGACAGTATTACTTTTGCAAACCAAACACCATCATATAGGAAGCCTTGACATTGTGACAGACCATGAAATTACAATATTGTGTTGCCTATGGATGCCTGAAAGTAGCCTTCATTTAAATGGTGCTTTGGGTGGACTTAGAAAGACTGTGCAACAACAAATTGCATACAGATTTCAGGCTAGGAGATCTTTAGGGCTCACCTGGCAAACTCATCAGATACTACCTTTAATTCCATGATGCCCTGATCCATAAAAAAGCTCCATGCCAATCTCCACTGTCTTCGGTGGGTAAGGTATGTTTGTATACACTGTAAGTGGAACTGGCATCTGGATAAAAATAAACTGCATTTGAAGCTTTTTGGCCAGCCTTAACCTGAATACCAAAGAAAGATTATACCTCCATGTGTAAGTTTTTCTACTACTGTTCTCCTCTAAGTCTTTTTGAGACTGTGCATTCTCCAGCTATTCTGAATGCAATCCTTCACATTTCCAAGACCAACAGGTCTTTTAGGACAATGGGAGGCAATGATCTTATTTTAAAGACAAGCAAAGAGAGGAAGATATGAAAGCTGTCTAAAAACCTGGTTAAGCAAATGAAGTTCACAGTTCCTTACTTATCTCCTTGGACCTAAGCAGTGTGAGCATTTTCATTCTACTTTAATTCAGAAAACAATGTTCATTTAAACAAACAAACAAACAAATCAACTGTAATTACAAAAATATTGAGTCCAAGATTATGATACTGACAACATTATTTTTGTAATAATCACAATAGATTTATGGAATTTTTTTTTTGTAGCACAACAGTCTTCTGTTTCAAATCAGTGAACAGTTTCAGGCAAGACTAACTTAACTAGTTTACTGCTGATGAAACTAAGTTAACTGTCCAAAGTCTATGCTGCTGAAGAATGATGCAGCAAAGGGACAGAGCTGTAAAACCCATACACATTGCAGTCTACCACTTGTGAAATACTTATCAGTAATATTCATTCATGGGAAGAGCTGAAATCTGAGATACAGCTTTGGTTTCACTTCAGTCTATTCACAAAAGCTAGAAATTGTATCACAATTTTAAAGTCAATTTCAAATGCAAACACTTTAATTCAATAAATGCTTTAAAAAATATTGTTTCTCCTACAGCTACATGATTCTTGAAGAATGTTTTATGTATAATATAAACAGAAATCTTTATGGACATTTGGCTAATTGTCAACAATTTTTGTTTTGGAAGGTACAAATTCACCAGGCAACCACGTCCTTTGTGTTGCTAACAATTAGTGTTCCTGGTAATTAATGTATTATATAAGTTGTTTTATTTTAAGTTCATGCAGTACCTTGGTTGTCCATTCACTGTATGTTTGATAATCTTAAGATAAAAGACCTGCAGTGTAACCAAAGTTCTCACTGCAGCAATAGTTTTACTTCTCTGAATGTCCAGCCTGTCTGGACTACCTCACATTTCTCCTATTACTTACATTGCAAGAGAAGGTAACACTATAATTTTTAGGCCCTACTGCTGCAAATTTATGCACAAGACTGGACACTGCAACTCCAATTATCACTACAGGAGAGAGAATTTTCCAGATACATCCATTCCATTACAAGCACACCTGGGATTTGATTGTACCAAACACAGGATGCCCACAGCTAATAGTTTACAGCTGTTTAGAGCTGGCAAGCAAAGTCACTGCAAAAAGAGCATTCACGTGGCTGCCTACTACAACAAAGCCATAGCAAGCTCTGAAAGGAGTGTGAGAATTGCTATTTTGACTTTTGTGAAAGTGCTGGCCAAAAAAACCCCAAAACACCCCAGAAAATGTACAACCAGCAAGAAGGCAACAACCAACATAACACTGCACGTTTGCACTCTGAAATACAAGCACAACTCACTGGAGCAGAAATACCAGCCACAGCAGAACAGCACTCACTGTATTTTCAGCTCAGGCAACAAACCCAGCATAACATTTACCAAAGAAACCCTAAGCCTGAGGTGAAGAAAAAGCACTGAGGTGTCATTTTGCCCCGTGCTGATAGGGAAGCCAGGCTTGCCAGGAGGTTTTGGTCAAGGCTGTGCTGAGTAGTGAGTCCATTCACTAGGTTTTTAATTGCCCCCTTGCCTCTGTTTCAAAGTTCTGAAGTGCAAGATACAAAATAAGAAGATTTCACAGGGCTTCCTGGCAGGCAGACTTCACTCTGCTGGTTAGGTTTCTCTACATCACACAGTTATGATGAACTAATTTGTGCTGGCTTGAACTCTTCTGCAAAACTCTGCAGGACTCCAGATACAGGTGGGCTTAGATTAATACATTTTGCTCTCTCACAGGTGTATATAGCTGCTGATTCCAGAGGCAGGAGTAGGACAAAGGAGGCTGAAGATCTGAAACATGGCAGCCAACGACTGGATATCATGGGAGGTCGCAGACTCATTAAAATTTGAAGATGATAACCGTAGCTTCCCATTAGTGAAACACTTTTACAGAGATGCCCAGGAAATTTAGACAAAGTTCAGTGTATTTAAGCCTGATCAGAGATCACAGTGAATGAGAATAGTCACCATTTTAAAATCAATTGCAGCTTTCATGAGTTAGGTGCAATTTTCAGAGCCAGCACATCAGTTCTGCAGATAATCATTCTGCAAGATATGAATATAAATTGTATGATATCAAAGAGAGAGAAAAAGCCAATTCCTTTTGAGTTCACATGATTGCAATGAAAGACAGCAAGAAACATCAGGGAGTCACTTTTAACAGAAGTACAGATAGCAGGTGTTTAATTAGCCTCAGATCATACATATCTGACTGAAAATGTGTCATGCATAGGTAGCACTTTCACAAGAGACTAGGCTGATAATCTGTACTTTCAGAAAATATGTAGAGAAATCATCCTGGCCACAAATAATCACAAACTGACTGCTGCAGACCTGCATAAAGGATAACTTTGGGCATAAAAATCTTAAAGTATACATTCAATGGGGCTGTAGTGTGTATATGGCAGAAAAAACCTTTCTGCCAGACCTTGCCCATCAGAGATGTGCAATTTACATTTAATGAAAACAACCTACAGTAAGTTTTTGAGTTGCTTGGATTTATTTTTTATCTGTCTGACTAAGATGAAGTGCATGTCATGTTTAGGATCTATCCTAGCACATTTTGGGAAGAACAATTTTGTAGAGCTCTATTAACAGCTATAGGTTTTTAAGTCGCTTGAATTCTTGTGCATCTTGTGTCTCTGGGGACTTCTCAGCCACCAGCCTGCGGGAGAATAAACAAACCCAGATTTTCATCTGTATGTTGTTTGAGTACACAGCTCCAAAAGAGACTGTAAACAAGAGATCTTTATGACCCAAAGAGATTTCTGAAAACGTTACTTGATGAAGCTTACAAATTTTTCTTGTGCCTTTCTATACTAACATTTCTCCTGGCCTCCAATGCTTCTCATGAATCCCTGAAATGCAACTTTTGAAGGTATAGGGAAACACTTCAGCTTAGTTTAGTCCAGAAATGAACCTGATTTATGTTTGAACAAGACTAAGAATTAAAGGACGGTCTTTAGAGACTCTGCTTCAAGCTGGAGAGATAAATGATTTTTATACTTGGATGCTCCTGTTTACATTATTTCTGATGTCATTAGTTTAACAACTTAATATTTCTTTTAACAATCATGAGATAAGAAGACGATTCAGAATTACTTCGCATCTATATTAGTAGATCACAGGCTAAGTTTCAGAAGTTCTCTGATTCCAATTTTTCAGGAAATAGAGATGTGACAGTTTATCACTAAACCACCAAAGATTTCTTTTTTCGTGTGAGCTTTTCTCCCTAAGTATTATAATCGCTTTCTTATTCACATACCTGTGGACCATGATCAAGTCACCTCTTAACCTTCAACTGAAATAAGCAAATAGATTAAATTTTATATCTTTTTCCTGCCATTTTCAATTTTTTCTTAAAGTCCTTTGAGCAAAGCATAGTACAAAAGAGTATTAGCTCTAAAGCAGGTTGTTTTATTCCTGCAGTGGTGGTATTATTAACCTGTACAGAAAGAGCATATTCTTTCTGCTCATGTGATATTTCTCTGCTTATCCATCCTTTGGTCCAGGAACAGGTAGTTTCTTTATTGTCACAGTTATTTGAAGAGTGCTACAATGCACATCAGAGCAGTGTACTGTGTGATTTCCCTTCCCTCAGGAAACAAAATACAAATCCATGAATTAATCAGATTTCAGTCCCTCTCTTTGTCTTTAATACTCACTGATCATAGACTGTTGTTGTTTTTTTAAAAACACTAAATATTATTAACAGACTGTGAAACAGGTCCATAACAGTACTGGTCAGTTTAGTATCTTGACTAAATACTCTCTTCATGCTTCTATTATGCAAATGGCTTTAGATTCTAAATAAGTAAAATATAATAAAAATAAAGAGTAAAAAATAACAATGGCATATATATTTACACATATATAAATATAGTAATATATATGTATTCATAGGGATATCAATAGGTTAAATAAATACTTGTAGGCATAATTCTCATTCTAAAACAATTACAATATTTAAATAACAAAATAATTATTTTGAGAATATTTATTAACATGGGGGGTTTTGCGACATAACCCTCCTTCACTCAATTTCCTGTAGCACATTTGCTTTTTGAGTGTTACCCCTGAGGTCTTGTTTTTTTTCCAGAACCACATTCTTCTCCTCCACAAAACTGTAGTATGATCATGCTTTGCTCATAGGCAGCTGTAGAAATTAATTTTTAAAGTAGAAACAGGTTTTAAGAGATAACTCTGTCTAGCAGACACAGAATAATCCTGAGCCGCTGGCAACACCTTGTTTGGAAAAGTAATATTTAGAGATTTGACAGGTGTTTTGCCGTAGGCAGGGACAGCCTTATGGTATGTGACCTGAAATTCCCCTTTCAGGATCCAATGCAGATCCTCTCTGCACACAAAGGAGCTGCTCATCTCCATCCTTCCCCTGATTTGGGCACGGTTTCACACACCCTGGCAGGAACACCACTGAACTAGAAGCACTCCATCGCTCCCCTTTCTGTTTGCCAGTAATTACAGCAGAAAACATCACACCTGTGCAAAGTGCTGATCTCTTCTGCCTTTCACCAGCTGGTGGTTCAGCCAAGGTCCACCTTTTTCCTTTTAATTTTGAGAGTGTCAATTAAAGAAAAAAAAAAATGAAATCCCAACACATTTATAGATGCAGATATACGGGAAACTGAAAACGATACCCCAGTATGTGATGACTTTTTTTTTTGTATCAGTGGAAGGGGGGGTTGTGAAAGAGTTTCCACATATTACATAGATCAAATTGTTTGTCAGAGTTTGTTATTCCAAATCTTCATTAGACACTCAATAGAAAATTTAGACTTCTGAAAACCACAAGTGGTCTGCAGCTTCTGAAACTAAGGCTGCTTTCTCACTTGAGGCACTTGAAAATATCTTTTTGTGATATGTATACATAAAAAATGAAATTTGTGATGGAAAGTGCAACCCCAGAAGATCTACTTCTCAAGAGCTAATGGGATTTATAAATCCTATTTTCACATGCCACTTTTATACACTATATACATATAAGCCCAGTTTCTGACTACTTATTTCCAGACTTTTACATCAGCTGCATGTTTTGATCTCCTTTTTTTCCCCAGTAGGAGAACTTCTTCATGCTTATTAGGTAGATGCAAATCACCTAAAAATATTAAGTAACACAGAAAACAAGTATAGATTATATATGACTTCCACTGATCTCCAAGTTACTTCCATATTCCATAGACTTTGAGCCATGCTCTCCTGGAAAGAGAAAATTTAAGTGGCTGATCAACCTACCTATGAGAAACAGATGTGGGGATAGGGGCTTGTGTCTTAGCTGCTACTAAAGGATGGAAATACCTGCTGGCAGAATGCAAAATCCATGCTAAAATTGAAAAAGAGCACTGAGGTACATGACCAAGCATCAGAAGGACAGAAGGCCTTTGAAAGTGAGACCAAGACAGTGCTGGCCTGGGCAGTCAGTGAGCAGCCCATCAACATTTTGACAAGAATCATCCTTCAAATATTTAAAACTAAAAAGTGACTTATGTATCTAGTGAAGGTCAGTAGGATAAGAGCATCTGAAAACTTCAGCCTATCAATTACTTGAAGATAAAAACCCATTTATACAAGAAAATGTGCACAACGCTTGGGCTAAGTGAAGGTGGATACACACCTTCCCTCCCATGTGATGAGGACAGCATAACTACTTTTTTCATAAGTAAGTAAAACCATCTACCTGGAAAGCAAGTTGTGGCATCATGTATGCTCAGGCAATTGAGAGGAGTCAAGGTGCAAAGGCTCAGACTGGTACTGAGGACCTGGTGGAGGATGAAAGCACTCAAGTAAGATGCAGAACCAAACCTCTGCCCTCTGCAGGTGTCACCTTTTGAGGGCAAGGGCAGGGAACAGCAGGGTGTTCAAAGTTATCAGTAAGACTTGGGTGATACCTGCTAGCACTGGTGCAATGAAAAGCTAGAAGATGATACAAGGCTGGTGACAACACCCTCCCTCAAGACTGTGGCCATGCTCAGTTAATGTGCTTCCTTGCTCTTTCTGCAGAGCAAAAAGAAGTATTTTTATCCGGGGAATACTCATTTTTTGAGCCAAGTGGGCCAATACAATAAGAAGGAAGGCGGCTGCTGCTATTTTATATCTTATAAAGCCCTTCCAGTGTTCAAAGATGCCTCAGGAGAACTTCATCAATGAGTTTTGGTCAAATTAAGTGGCTAATTTTGAACACACTGAAAAAAATGGGATTAAGAACATTTTTTTTTCTCAAAGGGTTACTTTGAACAGTGTATATTTTTTCATTCCTTTAATTGATTTTAAAATATCAAATTTATAATTGTACTAATCTGTTAACACTTAATAAAGAAAAGGGTGATTAAAAGTTTCCCCTCACAAAACTATTACTTTTCATACCAAACAGTATTGTCAAGAACCCCCAAAGCTGAACTTTCCCTTTCATATTAAAAGGAAATTCTTTTTCTTTTCTACTCAGTCATCAAACCAGGAGGAAGAGCCCCATTCCATTAGCAACCCCACCCAGACTGCAGGCAGCAGAGAATAATCTGTTGTGAGAGATTGCCCTGTGGAATGCTGACTGTAGAGAGGAAGCAAGGGATGAACAGACAAACCAGACCCACATGGAACTTCTCCATGCCTCTTCCCCTAGCCCTTCTGTTGATCCAGTCCTGTCACTCAAATCCTGTGATTTCCCACACTGAAAGCAGTTTCCAAAATGCTGTTTTGCTGTTGCTTCAGCTGCATCACTTTTACCTACAATCTTCCTTTTACCTGTCGTGCCAAATGCACAGCACACTGCATGGCATTGGCAGTGTAGGCATTATCCTGTCCTACAGTTCTAGGGGGAGTGTTATAAATTTAAGCCTGACCATCTCCTGGCATATCAGCCATTTACCTCTGTAGAGAATTTCTACTGAACACACCTGCGACAAATCTCTTTTCTCCTTCCCTTTTCTTGGGTTATGAGTAAAATAAAACACAGCCTATGACATTAATGGTCCTGTAATATTGGTTGAACTATCTGGATGCTAGGAAACATTACAGCTGAGGTCATTTTTTCAAACAGTGTATTGAATTACAGGTTTCCACTTGCTTTTTGTTTTGCTTTCTCCTGTGGGACCCATTTGTACACTGAACAAAGTAGGAGCTTGCTTAATACAGCTATTCAGTGTTTTATCTCACCTTCATTGTCTTGTCTGATCACACTATTTCTGGGGTTTTCTTTCATGAAAGGAAAACTTACTTCTTTTGTATTTTTCTGCACACTCACACTGTAATGGCTGAGTACATAAAAAATAGGTGTACATTTCCTGCCACAGAAATCTGGTGTTGAGGGACTTTTGCTTTCTCTTGCTTTCTAGGTGGAGGATAAAGAGAAATTGAAATATCAGACCATCCATTCATGGCATGGTCAGCCTCAGATGGGTGAGATTTCTCCTGATAGAGGACTCACACTATATAAACTTGTAACACATGACAGTGATAGAGTTCTATAACAGCAGATCTGCTGTGGGCATGGTGACACTCGGACTAATTCAGGTATTGTAGGCAAAGTAGCAGTGAGAGCCACAAAGGATTGCAGTATTTGCATTGTGCAAGCAGCACCAGCCCTCTCATAACCCAGTGCCACCTCACCTAGGCACCACCTCTGGCTTCGAAGCCCAGTTCCCAGCTGTTTAGTAGTGGTGTGTATGAGTGTCGAGTGCCTTTTAAGTTTTACATAGGAAAATGGGGGGAATAAATTACGGGATTTGTCTGCACAGCAAAATGAGGTATTTCGGCTTCTGCACAAATATTTGAGTGCAGCTCATACTGTGGGAGAAGGCTCAAGCAGGTTGTGTCACAGAGGGAAGGACCCAGATGGTGTTCACTGCTCATGACCTATGTAATCAAACAAAAAAATTTTTTATGGTTCTGTTTGTGGCTTGCAGAAAGAAGCTAATACACTACACTTACTAGGTGGTTATACACAGTAATTCTAAAATGAGGCCACTCTTTGTCTGTTCCCAAGAGCTGTCACAGTGTCAAAGCAGTGGTTCAGGTGGGACAGTGCCTGAAGGCAGTTTCTTGCCTGATGTCAGCATTTAATTTCCAGACACCTCCCTCTCATAGAGGCTTAGAACATGGGTTTTGTAAGGTTTGACCCTCAAGACTGCATCTTCCTATGAAGAAAAACAACAAGATTCATGCACTTTTCTTACAGAAGCTGTCACTGGCAACAGTAAATAATAGAGAATTAGAGTCTTCCTGTCCATGTGATCTACAAACGTTCAAATTGTTGCCCCTTCTCTCCCTGTCTTACTTCCTTATGGCTCCTTTTGGCATGGTCCCTATTTCTAGTCTTTCTTCTCCTCTCCTGCTTCCTTCAGCTTGTAAGATCAGCTTTCAAAGACTCCTGCTCCACCATCTGCTCCCACAGGACCTCACCCAGCTCTGCCAACTCTTTGTGCAGCACTTGTGCCCAAGCACGTTAGAAAGTAAATCATCATTCCAGGTTGCTACAGACAGGGGCAGACAGTCCAAAGAGAGTGGTTTCTCTTCTGCTGACTGCAACACCAACAATCAAAGCAAGGGATTCTCCTGCCCAAGAACCTTGGTGATCTCTCAGTCAAGTGATGTACAATTGGTCCCACAGCAAACACGGGGCACAGAGAACAAGTGAGGCCATAGAGAGCATAAAAAGCAAATTGCCCAGCTGCTGAGTTGATGAAAGCTTAGAGCTGACAGTGTCTTAAAAAGGACTACTTCTTCCAGTGAACACCAGATATTTATTATGAAGTCTGGTCTTGGTTTGAAGGCAGTATTTTTTAGCCAAAAAAAGTTGCAAATGTGTGAAACCTTGAAGCTGGGTGTACTGTTGTTAATGCCAGCTGAACAGCTTGGGAGACACTGGCATTCTACAGAGTTCACAGGATTCAGCATTTTGCCCTTTTTCCTTTCACTCAGCCTTAGTATTTTGGTAGAATAGAGAATTGAAAACAACATTTTTTGAAAGCAACAAACTTAAATACAGCCATAAAAGGTTTATACTTCGCAGTCTTTAGAAGGAAGTATCAGCTGTTAAGGTTTGTGCACAGGTGACCAGTCCTTAGGCTGAACTAACAGGAGATAAATGTGAAAAAGCATTAAACATTGCACAGGAGAGAAGTGGGAAAGCGGCTGGCCAGCCACACTTGGGGGCTGCAGTAATCCAACAGGGACTGGAAAAAATACCAGGCACTTCAGCAAGTGAGAGGACAGCATTGGAAACTCCCTTTAGGTGAAGCCCCAAGAGATAGGGAGGTGCTGATTTATTGGCTGTTACAGGTCAAATCAACAAAACTGAGCCCTGGGTGAAAATTAAATAGAGGCAGGTTGGTTATTTGGGAAAGGGAAGGTGTTAAAAGGGATTGCTAGGTGAAACAACTCATGTGATTTGGGCTCTGTGGATTAGTTGTCAAACATCCATGCAGCAATATTTCAACACAGCCTGGAGCAGGACAATAAACCTGCTGTTGTAACCATGCTGTGTGCATCTGGATTCCTTTCCTAGCCACAGGGGCCAAGAGGATGAACTCAAATGTCAGGCTGGATGGGGTTGGAGGACGGACCACCAAACACCACCTTAACATCGAGGGTCCTGAACACTCTTCCTAACATGAACCAAACTTCGTTATTTATTTTAATGAAGACTTAGTGCAAGAAAAAGTGTTTAGAAGTAGCTCTGTTGATGCAGAACACTGATCTAAGCCTGTTTACACTCTTCTGCCATGTTGTCCTTTGCAGCAGCCCTTGGCTGAGCATAGCCATGAGAATGATGTCTGTGCTCCAGCCACACCTTGGTTCTGCCTGTACCCCATCCCACTTGCTTTCCTTCATTAATAAATTGCTCAGGGAAGGTTGAGGGACTTGGCAAAGCTGGGCAGTTTCTGGATCTGCCTCAGTAAAGAAGTACACAGGAGCTTGTATCAGTCTGTCTTGTATGTGTGCCCTTGGCCTCTTCCTCCTTTATTCCCTGTCAAGTATTGGTTAGCAGAGCAGAAATGAAACTTTAGCAATACAGAAAAATCCTAGGGGTGCAGTCTCTTCTTGAGCCAGTGGATCATTATTCCATGAAGAAAGTTAGGGAGAAAAAAAGTCCTTTGGTGGAAAAAACCCCTGTAAAATAGATATGTCTGTAGCTGACAGCCAGCTAAGGATAGACTCATAAGCAAGAGCTCTGGCAGGCTGCAGCCATGCAGTGTGATTTTTCCCAATCTATTCATATGAAGGTAGGTTTGGCAAATCAGACACACAAAAGCTGTAATTCTACATGTCTCAGGCAATTCCATCAGTGAAGTTTGGTGCAACAATAAAAAAACCAAACCAAACCAAACTAAACTAAACTCCCCTGACTCCTCTGCCACATTGCTTGGTGTGAGGAGCCACCTGGGACATCCTAGCCTTGTGGGCAGAGAAGAGCCCTACCAACACCAGGGCTTCCTGCAAGCCACAGCTCCCTCAGCTGGGGCTGTGTGAGATGCAGGCAGAGCATGAACCTCCCTGAAGGAAAACAAGCCAAAGAGAAGGGCTACAGGCAGGTGGAGGCCTGTAGTTGCAACTGCAGGTGCCCAAACCCTACTTCCATGCAGGGTACCCCTATTCCACGTGGACTTTTTCATTGTGCCCTCTGTTGGTCCTCCAGGAGCAGCACCCAAGCCTGGGCTTGGTGCTCTGCCTTGAGAGGACACCCTGAGTCAGACTGTTGTGACAAGCACCTTGGGCCAAGTGACATGCAATTTACACAGGAAAGAAGGGTCCTGTTCTCTGCTCATGCTTACTGGGGTGCTCGGGTGCTGTGTCCCCTCCACAGCTGTAGGTCCTGCCTCCTGCTGGGCTGTGGGGACAGCAGAGCCTCAGAACATGTCCATGTGCTCCACAAGCCACGGTGTGGGTGAGGTTTTCATACCAGCTCAGACTCAACCTGGCTGTCCAGCTCCTTTGTGCACTGCTGTGCCTCAGGTGATCATCTCCCTCTCACAGGCTCTGCACAAGTATGATGGTCTCTCATGTCCTACTTTTGCAGGTTACCACCAAGCAGGAAGTGCACTTGAGTGTTGCATGTGGGAAAGACATTTTCCATGTGAAATTTCCCTCAGCCTGAACACAGCCAAGCGCCAGCCTTATGGGGAGATTAGACAGAGGTCATATCATTACAGGTGCCCTACACTTAAACCTCCACCTTCCCACAGGGGGATGTCTCATGCAAAAATCTCTCCCAAATAAGCCTAGTAGGGACATATCAGACTTCCAGTCAGACTGTCAGCCCCACGTTCTGCTGAAGGTTGCTTCATTTTTTGGAACTTGATGAGCATTCAACCCTAATGCCTGACACCCCATGGCAGTCAGCTCTTTGGTATTCACTCAGCATCACAACGGGGAGATTCCTTCTCCTGGGAAGTGTCTGGAGCAGCTGGGTTTGTAAAGGTGCCAGAGACTCATCTGAAGGCACATTTTAATCCCAATAGGTTTTAAAGCCACTGTTCACTTGGTGAACTGGGCAGGGACAGAGGAAAGAAGAGCCCAAGGGATCCCCAGAAGGGGGGGTTCAGCTGGAGGTGGTCAGAGGAGAAGGGTGACAGGGATGAAGGGAAGACTGAGAGGAGAAAGGAGCGGGCAATCAAGGGGAAAGCAAGGAGGACTTAAGGCAGTTATGGACATGGATGAGTGATCATTTATGACATTAATACGGGTGACAGCTGGGATTTTATGAAGCATCTGAAAGAGTGACATGCTTTTTAGGCATTTTGAGTCTTTTCCTCTGCTGTGTGATAAGGGAAATGCAGCTGCAAGAAGGCATATGGCTGAGATAAGAGGAAGCTAATAAACATATCAATGAGGTTTAAACCCAGCTAGATCAAAGGAATATATTTGGCTATTCTCATAACAAGGGCTTTATCCTTGCCTTGCTATTTACCAGAGATAGAAAACTCATTCTTTAGTCCCAGGGCAATTTAGCCTTTTTCTCTAGGTCTGCAAACAGCACTGTGAGAATCTAAAAAGAAAACTGATCTTCTACCTTATACTTGCTTCCAGCAAAGCCCTCTGATCCCTTTCTAGTCTCAGTTGCCCACTCTCCAGCATCACCCTGAGTCTTTCACAGCTGCACCCACCCAAAGCACCAGTTGCAACCCCCCCACCAGCCCTGCACCCCTGCATTAGGCCAGGATGCTCCACAGCTCTGGCCCTGAACTGGGAAAAAGTTCATCGAGCAAGAGATGCACTCTTGGGTCTTACCTTCTTCCAGGAGCCAGGCCAGAGCCACTGAGCATAGATGGATGCACTGACCTGGATACTCTGCCTGCAAGGCTGCTCACACCTCCTGCACCCGCCAGCACTGATAAGAGCCACCATCACTCTCTGCTGCAAGCCCTCACTCCACAGCTAAAGCTGCCAGGACTTGTTTTACCAGGTGGGCTTTTTTCCTTACATTTTCATGATATTCCTTTTAATCTCTCCACAGAGGAGCTCTTGTCCTTCAAACCAGCCTCTCCCAGCCCAGCCACTGATTACCATCACCTACATCAGCTGCCTGGCCTCACTGAGGCCAGTTAGAGGTGGAGCTGCCTCAACCCCAGAGGACACACTTTTTTCCTGTAAGGAGCTCTGCAGATCATTCTGTACCTGTACACTCATGTTAATCCAGTAAAGTTAGCAAACATGTTTAGCTAAAAGAAAATGACAGCATCTTGAAGATAATATTGAATATGATTTGGGGGCAGGATTTGGTCTATTGAGGAATATTAACTCACCCTTTAAGGTAGTATCTACTTTATCTGTTGAAAAAAAATTACAGCTTTGTTTACTCTCTGTTGGTATTTGCCCAACAGACAGTATTGTCTAGTTTTGAAAGCACATGAAGCCACACAAAAGAACTGCCAGACTCTTATTGAGCTGATGATTCCTTTGTGTACCATCATTTTCCTTATCTTGGGATCCAGGCTGTCATCTTTAATTATTTTTAAACAAACTGCTGCATCTTATCAGAATATTTTATCCCCTGGTCACTCTTCTATCTCTTCCTTATTCAAAAAAGCAAAGAATTGTGATTCTTTTTGTTTGGTTATTGCTGTTTTCCCTCATTGGTTCTTAAATTGAGGAAACTTTTAAAAAAATTATATTCAGCTTCCCTTTATATTCTGGCTGTCTGGGGTGAGTGCCCTTCCTGGCTGCTCAGCTCATTCCAGCAGGCTTTTCTCACATTCTGGATGATGAAATGCTGTGTCCTCCTTCCAGTTTGCCTGGAACTTATCAGCTATGTGATGCTGGAGAAGAAAGACCCCTGGAGTCCAGAACAGGTGACACACGAGCCCTGCTGTTCTGTCTGCATTATTTCATTTCTCCTGCTTCATTAACCACAGGGTTGATGTGCTGGTCACTGTGCCCTTCCCCACCACCCCAAACACTGTGGCCTTTTCCTGTGTACATCAATTTCCTTTATTTTAATTGTGGCCTCTTATTCACAAAAATCAAAGTCTGATTTACACAGTCTAGTCCCACACAGCATGGACAATATATAGATAAATGCCTAGGTGGCTACACTTCTATTGGTTCAGCACAACACATGCATCCAGTGATCAATAAAACAAATTTAGAAAAGTGGGGATCAAGTAAAATAGGTTTTTAGCATTTTCATTATCACAGGCAGAATGTAATAAGGTAGCTCTATACCACAACACCTAAAGAGTGTCATTTTATAATCTAGGTGTGCCTCTCAAGAGCCATTTGTTTTATATTTTATCATATTAGGCTTGAAATTAAGAAATACTCTGTGCAGAATTGCAATCACATGAACTTGCAAATACAAGAGGGTGGGACATGCAGGTACAGAGTAGAAGTGGACCAAGTATACAGGCAAGGCAGAAATGAGGGTGGGACACTGGGCAAGAAGCTTCCCTGGTACAGACAAGGACACGATGAGAAGAGGCCCAAAGAGTGGTGCACAGCACCCCACAGAGCAATCAGAGCTCCACACCAGAGAGCAGAACAGTAACTGGCATCAGAGCAGAAGCTGAAATGAAAGCTGACAGTGGAACAAATGTTGGTCGGTAAAACACAGGCTGATTATACACCAGTTAGCATTGATTCGGGTGCCAGGAATAACAGCAGGCATTGGAACAGAGTGGGGGAGTGTGAGGCACTGGGAAAGAGCTCAGCACAACAGAGCAGGAGATTAAACAAACAAACAAACAAACCCTCATCCCGAGGAGGAAAATTATTAAAGCAGCATAAATATGGAGCTGCAGCTGCCTTCTGTGGGAAGCAAATGTGCAGTGAGGCTGCAGACTAGCAAACCCCACAAATGGCAACTCTGCATTACTGGGGCAAAATGAGTTGGTGAGAGCTGTTAGCCAGCATATGTTTGACCTTTCTGAGAAAAGCAGCATAAGCACCTTCATTAATGACCATGGCAGGGAGATGAGCCGGCGTGGAAGGAGGTTTGATTTCCGGACCATCTGTGATCCCGCCTGCCAAGCAAAGGGAAGGCTCCAGCCAGCCTTGGCCCTGGCCAGTATTCCTCCTCACAGGCAAGGGAAGGTGACACAGGCTTCTTCCCACTTCTCATATGCAGGGAGCATCATTTGACTCTTGAGCATTTGGGGACCTGTTGGAAACTGTGCAAACAAAAGGCACTGCTCACTTGAGCAGAGGCAGATCTGGGCTCTCTGTGACCTTCTCTTACTGGGAGAAAGGGAAGGATATCAAGGAGAAGCACCCAAAAGATTAAACCATTTTAGGTCTTGTATTTCACCTGTACTGCCAGTGTTTTGTATCCATCGAGACACAAGACACTTCCTTTTTATTTCAAGCACACATGGTAAGTATTTTTCATTTCCTTTGTTACATTTTATCAATGAGCAAGGGTAAGGCTGGAAGATAGCAAAACCCATCATGCTCACTGAAAAGAATATGTGATCATAGAAATATCTGGCTGTAACACAAATACATACAGATGGGAAGTGCTGTGAAAATAGCACAGATTGGTTGGCCTCATCTCTACAGAAGAGTTTAGTACAGTGACTCAGAAGAATTTGTTTGCAAAGTTGGGATGTACTTCAAGAATTACAACCTAAGGACTTGGGCAAACAGGACAGTATAAAAAGATCAATTGGTAGAGGTGTTACCAGTCCACAGAGGTATCTCAAATCACAAATTAGTCCATCTCCCTTCATGCCCGTGGTGTAAGACAAGGCCTATATTTATGATGGACGACTGGATTCTGTCATAGGAGGAATTAGGTACTCCTGGAGCTAGTAAAATATGGAATGTGATGGGAAAAAATTGTGGCAGAATTCACCTGGGGTCAAAGAAGAAGGTGTTTTGCCTTGTGCTGAGATATTTTCAAGGGATGCTGAGGAGGAGGAGGAGGATCTGGTTACACTGCAAAACTGTACACTGCTGCTTAGGGTGTCACAGCCAGGAAAGATGTGATAGTAGATCCAGGAAGTGTCACGTGAGAAGTTTTCCACGGTGTCATGGAAGGTCCTGGCACTGGCTAAGGCACCACAACAGCCTCATTGAGCTCTCAGTGTGCACTTCGCATCCGCTGCCTTTCAAAAAGATGATTTTAAACAAACAAAAGGGAAAAGGGCTACTCAGAAACATGAGCCGAGTTTCTCTGTTTCTGAAGGGTAGAAGAAATAGTCTGTCTCGTGTAGCTGTGTTAACAGAACACTGAGAGAAGGCTGGATTACATTTGAGCAATAACTACAGGAAGAGAGAGGAATTATTTCCATTTAGATAAAAGCTGCTACAAGATTAAGCAGGTGTACGCTGACCCTGAAAGAATCTGGCTTGGAAAAAAGGATATTTAACTTTCAGAAATACAATGCCAGAGCAACCTTTGAACAGGGATGCTGGCAGAATGTATTTGACTGTTAGAAGATAACGTCAGATTAACTTACAGAAGAGATTGTGTGAACACAGGGATGGTTCCTGGGTTTGGAATTGATGGTGTAATATATGGGGTTTCCGTTGCTTTAGTGTTATTCAGAATTCCAGTCAAAAGGAGACTGTCATGTGTTTGTGACACAAGACTGAGCTGTTGAACCTCATGCCTAGGCCAGGTTCCTGGTTATCCCCTGGTGCCAGGACAGAATTTCTCTTCCGTGCTTGATGCTTCTCGTTTGGGGTTTGTTTGAATTTTACTCCTCTTTAGGGAACTACAGCTTTTTCAGCCAGCACCAAGATGTTGGTCCAGGTGTGTGGATGCCTCAGTGGCACAGGAACAACTTTTTAGCAGTGTACCAGTTTGTGTCCCCCTGGCTTCAGAGTGGTCCAGCAAGCAACTTTGCTTGCTCTGTTCCATGAAATTTTAAGTGGCATTAGATAAAATGGGGGAGGACTGTCAGGTGTGGCAGCTGACAGAGCATGAAACTGGAAAAGAATATGATGAAAAAAGGTACTGCCATTTCCAATTGAGATGTCCTTGCAACTGAGGGGCTTTTCCCTCTGATCTGACCCAAGTCCTGCAAAGATTTCCACACATGAGTAGATCTGGGCTGGGAGAGATCCTCTCATTTTGGAGAAAATTTGCCTACAGAAACCATGACTATTTGTAAAGTACAGCTTCCAATCTGTACCCTTCCCAAGCTGAGCACTCATTCAGGTTTTCTTGTTTTATTAGAACAGGAGAACCAAATCATATTAAGTAACAACAAATAGAAAACCTTGCCTATAAATATCTGAAAAGGTATAGCCCACTTACATATAACCAACAGAGCTGTTATTTAAAGTGCACGTTTTTAACCCAGGAATATTTCCCAGTGGCTAATCTGTAATGTAAATGGGCATGAAGTCTTCTTTCCTCAGCAGGAGCACTATTTTGCAAAAATTTCCTTCAGAAACAGTCTTGGCAGCCATTAAACATGCTGGATGTGCTTAGCCTAAACCATTTGACAGCAGCATCTCTCAGAGGACTGATAACTGAGTAAGAATTAAACCGTTAAAAACATATTTTCTGCTGTAGCTTAAATACATACCTGCAGCTGGTATGAAGTTTCTATTTGTTTTGAATTTGTCCCTCAGATTGAACTGTCACAAATAACTTCCTGTAATCCACTTAGCTGGGTTTGAGGCTAAACAATACCACACAGAATAATAGCAATTAATATTCTGATTTGTGCATGGCCTCGAAGTTTGGATATAAAATAGGCCAAATTTATGTTAAATTTGTTAAACTTGCATAGGAATGTGCACTGTGGCTGCTGCATCAGGGTGAGAATATGAATTGAATATAAGCAAGACAGGAACTGAAAATCACCTCTGATCTCACTGCCTGTTCTTGCTTCCTCATAGTCCTTTAGAGACCACTTTGTCATTACAGAGATGATTTTGGGCTCTTGAGACTGAGGGAGAAGCTCTAGGTCTCATACATGCATTTGATTCTTGGATAAACTGTTTGTGTCATTGCTTTAATCTCTGGTAAAATAGTCGCACAAATACAAAGAGGACAGAATCTGGTTGCATTTTTGAAGTGTGATAGACCCATGGTCTATCAAGCAGAAGGGTTTATAAAATCATTAAATAAATAAACTGGGTTCTTTCTGAGAGAGGTGCAAAAATACAGGCTGAATTGGAGTGGTAATTTCTTGCAATACTTGACATATACGTTTTCTATTGGTTTTATATCTCACATCTAACAAGATGTGAGGTTAAATGATGAGATGCAATTAAAATGCCAGATTGACCACATGACCTCAGGGAATGCCTCATGGAGCTGACAGCATGATAGCATTAGCACCCCATTGTGCTGCATTGTTCACCCCATCTCTGAAAACATTTAAAACCAAGCCTGTATTGAATTCAAGAAGGGTGACATTTCTGGATTACAGGATGGCTGTAAAGAGTGATAGTGACACAAAGGTAGAAAAGTAGCAGAAGCAAATTTTTCTCTTGGCTGTCCTCTAGGTCAGTTTGGTGCATACAAATCCTCCCATTTCTTGGAATTCAATGAAATGATCTTACCGGGAGTCTTGCTGAAAAAGGGTTGTGTGCTTTCCATTCATCCCTGCTCCTCTGCTCCAGCTACCACCTCTGGGAGTTTCATCCAGCCTTACATATTGCAGCTGGGAAAGAAAGTCCTGGGTCACCATTTGCCCAGGGGATCTATTTCTGTTCAAGCTTTTAGTGTCAGTCTCCTGTCCGTGCACTAATCATTACATCATTCTGTTTAGTCACCAAGCTCACATCTAAGGGCATTCAGGACTAAAACTTCTAAAAAACCAATTTTCACGTTGAGATTGGTTGATGTTTCAACGCATGACTTGCAAATCAAAAACTGCAACTCTTATTAGCCTCCTTTGTTAGAAGATGAGGTAGCAATACTTGCACCATCAAAATTATCAGTAGCTTGGCAGATACTCACAGGGTTTTGGATTGTTTAGAGGTGGGACCTCACTCAGGACATTGCCTTGCTCACCTCAGTACCTTGGAGTGGCTCATCTCAAATAGGAAATTGCAGCCTCAGTTGCATTTTAATGACAACTAGACCACACCAAGAGGACTGCAGTACGAGTGTCCCCAGGAGCACCACAGGGGCATTATCTGTAACAGGGGGGTGCTACAGCCCTGGGCTGCTCCAGTGCATGCATTTTTTTTGACCTGCACCCTGAAGTTAATAAAAATACACCCTCCTTCTCTGTGCAATGCCCTCCCAGCAAGGGGCTTCACTCCTGACCAAGGGTGCATTTTACATTCATATTTCTTTTTAGCACCTTGTTGATGCCTGAGGCACAGCCAGGAAGGCAGGAAGATTAATGAGGTAGCCCTATTTCCCAAAATGAGTGCTCTGAGATTGCCTGAAGTAAATGTGCAATTGACCCTTCTGGTGGGTCTGCCCACGTTTCTTCTGAGCTCTGACAACCTCTTGCATCCCAAGGGTGTACACAAGAGGCAAACAGCTTCTGCATAGCAGGCTGGAGAGATGGACTAGAGGGCATTTACAAAGCTCCTGGCTCTTGTAGGGTGCAGCAGACTGTTTAAAATCAATGTCTCTGTGTCACACACTAAGGACCACCTAGGGCAGAGATGCTGCCACAAACTGTCCCCATGTTTCTCCCCCACATTAGTAGGGATAGGGACAAGTATCAGGTGTGCTCCATGGGTGAGGAGAATGCAGAAAGGAAACCTGGGGGTCCCCAAAAAGAGGGATAGCATGAAAGTAGGGGTATGGTGGCTAATGCCATCTCCCTTTTCTACTCCATGGCCACAGCACAGCCCCTCTGCAGAGCCAACACCCTGGGTACAGGCAGGCACGTGGCTGTGCTGAAAATGGATGTTGAAAAACTGGACCAGGAATGAGCTGAGCTTTTGACAAGATGCTCATGTTCAGTGCTCAGAGGAGCGTGGGCCTGCTTCACCTATTAAAGCAGACATTTGAAAGATGATTATCTTTTCAGTGCAAGCTGGTAGCTAATATAATGTTGTCTGCCACTTAGCAGACAAACATGTAACAAAGTCCTATAGCAATGCTGGTTTTGGAACAATTAATTAGAAATTGTGCAGTTAGCCAAAGAAAAGAGGAATTATTTTTAACAGGAAAGGTAATTAGCATCAGGGACAGAGGACAAGAGCTGGGACAGTTTCTGTCAGATCTAGAAATCCTATCTGCTCTAATACTGCAGATGTGTCTTGGTTCCTGTAAGAGGCAATGGAAGAGCATCAAAAGGGTCCTTTCTGCCTTTAAAAGACAGAAATTCATCTTTTCCCTCCACATCTACTTGTAGCAGATTGACAAATTTTGTATTAGTGACGCTACCTCTTTGATAATCCTGCTGTCAAATTATTCTCCTCCTCTCTTGACACTGCCTTGGGCACTGGTCCCTCCCCAGGGGCTGACTGCCCCTGACCCTCCAAGTCCTGCCATGGCCCCAAGTCCTTCACTGCCCGTCTTTGCTACTTATGTTTGGCCTCAGAGAAGCTGTGGTCGCCTCTTGTGCCCCATGGAAGCTGCTCTCCCTGCACCACTCCCCCTTTCTTGAGGCTGATGATGTTGCTTGCAAACCTTCCTAGGGCAGACTGCCTGACTTCATGCTCTGCACAGGTCAGGAAAGCCAGGGGGTTTTCTCTGCTCTCAGCAGGGTCAGTAATACCAGGTCAAGCTCCCCAGAAGAGGGGGCACAAAATGAGGGTCATTTTCTTTTTTCATATTGATTTTTCTCTTCACTGAACATGCAGTAGAAATTTGAGTTAAATGGAATGTGGATTTTCATTTTTGCATAATAAGTTTCAAACAGGGCTTATTATTATCCCATGCAAATAGCACTAATCTGCAAAAGTAGCCTATTAAACATTTGAGGGACTTTATCCCAAAGGTGATGTTGTACTTCATTACTAGGCAATGATATTTTTGCATCTCTGTTCAGAAAGTGTGCCTCAAATCACAGCTGGCAATCCCTACACAAATTTAACAGATCTTTGCCCATAATCAGGAAACCAGCCCAGAAATGCAGAATTAGGATTTGCTAAATCCTATCTAAACTGACACTACAGTTTGCTGTCTTCTGTTTATGCAAACATGCTAATTAATTTTTGCCTATGTGGGGTTGAGATGGAAGCTTTACAGTTGTAGCATAGTATGTCCAGATATAACATTGCAGGCCAGGATTCAATCAGTCTAATATTCATAAGCAAAGTAGCAATGCACTCAAAAAGAAAAATAAACCAATTTAATTCTTCTAGATGAGCGATTAGTTTTTATGTCATTATGGTACCATTAGCACGAGCACTGGCTGATATGCACAGTGCAGAGGAGTGAATCATACAGTCCTTTTGTGCCAGACATTGGAAATGGTTTCGGAAATAAAGTGGTGGCTGCAGCTAAAGCTAATGGGCAGGGATGGGGCTTTCCTGTCCCCTCACCTAGTCCCCATCATTAGGGCAGATGATGAAGTCCCTTTCTATACCTTACCACCTATTGATATAGCCCAGCTAGGTACTAGTGAGAGCTTAAAGGACAGTCAGAGAATACTGTGAGCCAGGTTCCTAAATGAAGAAGAGAAATTCAGAACGTTAAGGGGGTCAGCCAGTCTCAAAAAAAAAAAAATCAGGCATAGAGTAAAGAAGTGGCAGTTC
This sequence comes from Hylia prasina, assembly GCA_013397195.1. NCBI lineage: Eukaryota > Metazoa > Chordata > Aves > Passeriformes > Sylviidae > Hylia > Hylia prasina. Next base: position 634,506 of record VYXD01001803.1, on the reverse strand, counting down.
TATGTGCCACTCCAGATACTTGCATACACACACTATACACACAAGACTATGAAACCCCTGGGATCAGCACCGAATGGATTTGGGGAGTTTTGAGCCTCCCAGAACAGTAGGTTCCTCACTTTTTAAGGTAGAGAGTTCACTGCTGTCTTTCCAGACAGCCTAGGCACTAAAATGAAAGGCTGATCCAAGGCCAGGCAGTGCCTTGAGCCACATTTGCCCTTGGAAAGTTTCAGCAGTGACACTGACCTCCTGCTCATGGGTCTGAACACTCAGTAAACTCAACACAGAAAAAAAATTGTCAGGATAACAAGCATAACTTGCCTCAGGGGTCACAGGAGCCATCTACACTGGGGAAATGCCAAACCATTATCCTGATTCACAGAATATATGGTGCGACTGAAGTAACAGAGAGCTGCAGACTGTAGATAAATGCTGAAAAACTTACTTCCACTAAACTTCATTTCAGATGACTTTTGGCAACATCCTCACTCCTCCTTCCTCTAACTCCTAGTGACAGGCAATGAAGCCCAGTGAAAACTGTGTGGTCACTTAGCAGTTTGCCAGGATTATTTTTCCCTGACATTGGCTGTCAGCCTGTGCACCTGCTCCCAGCCACACTGTCCTTCCTCATTACCTAAATCTGTCATTTGGCCCCAAGTGCCACGAGTGAGATCGTCTTGTTATCAGCTAAGGCAATGGCTCTGGCAAACCTGCATCATCACCAGCAAAATAACTGCATCAGAGCCCTCATACTCAGTGGCAACACGGTGACCTTTGAAGACAATTGTGATAAGAACTCCATGATAACAAGTAAGTGGAATGGTAACTTAGACAGAGATGAGACTAATACGGCAGGCGTTAAAATTACATACACCAAGTACCTAATCTGCATTAAGCAAGACACAGCTTTGCAGAGGCAGTATCCAGGAGCTCAAAAATTTCTGTTTGAAACAAGCAACAAGAAATTTTTTTGGCTATCAAGGAGCATTTTGATACATGCTGCAATACTGATAGTGCAGAGAAGAGAAACCCCATTCTTTTGCACTGGTGCACACTTGGAATAACACTGCTTCCTGCTATAGTAACTTTATTTTGCTTTAGTGGAAAGCAGAATCTAGAAGAATGAATAATAATGGAATAACGTTAGTATTTTTAGCAACTCATGGTTCATCTCACTACATTTCTGGCAACTGTTTACTAAGCAGATTGTAATGTGGAAATGCAAGATTTGGCATTAGCAAACAGGTTTTATGCAAGTTCCTACCTACCTGGAGGACAGCATTGTCCAAGCAACAGCGCATAAAAGGCTTCCCCCTTTCCCTTTCTTCCCTTTTTCAAGAGCCCATCTCATGCAAGTTACATGCTAACTGCAAAGCACCTAACTTGAAACAGCTTTGTGGGAAATTTCCATTTGATCCTGTGCAGGACAGTCTCTCACTGACCAAAGCAGAGAGCAGGCACCTCACTGTAGAATCTCTCCCACACACCACACCTACATTGACTGTCCATCCCTCCTAGGTACTGTCATGGATCCAGAGCTGCACACTGCTGGGAGCTAGCAGAACATCCTGGGGAATGGTTGCTACACATTTGTCCCTTCCTTACACAAGTTCTCATATTGCTCCTGGCCATTGCCAGAGAGAAAACACTGGGCTAGACAAATATTTAATGCAATCCAGGACTGCTGATCTTATGCAACTCCTCTGACATAAGCACCCAGCTAGGAAGGTTTTGTAGTGCTGACATTAAAGCTGCAAAATCTCCAGTTACCTACTTAGAAAAAAGCTCATTTCAACCTCCATCAAGTCTTCAGCACCCACACAAGGTGTCACTGGTGAACCTTGGGAAGAAACTTCGGGAAGAGAACATGTTCATTAAGGGACAACATGGGTGTCGCTCAGCTCCAAAATCAAAACTCAAGTGGGTTTTCCCATTTTCTTTCCTCCAACACAATGACTATTGTTATTTCCCTTGAAATAACAATAATAACAACAATATATTTCATGACTGACAGACAAAGAGAAGATGGCAAATGTCAGCTGTAGCCCAGGCATAAAGCTATTAATGCGACATATGCCTGGAACAGCTGAAGACAGGAGAGTGAGGACACAACCCAGGCAATCCTTTTATGTGTACAAGTAATTTGCTTGAATTTCAAACTCTCTCTTGTCACTTTTTTCAGCACTGTTGCTTCATGATCCATGCTCTTCATCTGGGTTTACATGTGCCTGCCTCACAGTTTGCCTCTAGATAAGGGATCCACTTTATACTGAGGTTCTTGCAAGATAATCTTCCTCCTCCTGATCTGGACTCCAGTTTTAACTCATATGCTGGTTTCATGTGCAGATGTAGAAGCTGTATGAAATGAGGCCCATCATTTTCATCAGTTTTTCAGATTCTCAAATATTGGAGCAGTTGGTTCATAAGGACATGATAAATGCTACGTCACTATTTTTTATTTGCTATAATCAGTCAGCATCTGAAACAAAACCAAACATATCTTGGATTGCTCTTCTTTTTTTTTTTTTTGTTTAAGGAATAACCAGCACAATACTAAGCCACAATTAATATCAAGGTTAGATATAACACTGGCATTAACAGAGCCTCCTTGAGCTGAGGAAGGTTAACTAAAGGATGCACAAACACAGGATTTCTTCAAGGCACACACACCACTAAAGAAAACAGTTTCACATCATAGTGCAGGCAGGCAAAAGCCAGACTTTTTATTTAAATTTAAAATAACAAATATTCACCTACAATCACAGTATACTGCTTAGTTTATCGCTTCTGCTTTGAATTCTGTGCTTTCATTTCACGTGTCTATATTTTGCATTTGTGTACACGCTGCAAAAGTAACTTTGTATATCATTTAACATCTGTGCATATCCTTTGGAGCTTAACATTACACGGAAATTAAAAGAAATTTTGGATTTTAAGGTACCGAAAACAATCAGTAAAGTTCCACTGAAAAAAACAGTATAAATGTTTCTTATAGTACAGTACTCTTAATTTTGTAACAGTGTCATTTTAATGCCATAGTTTTCAAATATTGACTGTATAAAGAGGAGACTAGGGGAAAAATTATCTAAAATGCCATTCCTAGGTCTGTTAGACTCTGGTGATTTATGATATATGTACAGTATATAAATATATTTATGTATATATGTACATATATATTGGTTAAACATTCATTATAAATAGAACTGTGTTAACCTAAGCAGTATAAAAATAGCCACTTTCCTGGGAACATGCAAACACAATATGCTCTCACCTAATCTATAAAACTCAAAACAATCAAAACCTTTTGCTCTGATTTTCTATAAATATAAATTTCAATTGAAGACTTTCAGCTGATTTAACCATAAAGTAAGTTTTTCCAGTAAAGATATAAAAATTTGTTTGATGCTAGCTATAATTAAGCTCAAACACAGTATATTTTGGGTTATTTACTTTCAAGTATTTTTCCCACGTGCGCTAAATCTAGACACGCTGCATTTTTTTTTCTTTTACAGTAAATTATTGTTCAGCACTAAACACTAAAAGCCAAATTACAGGCAATCTGGCATGCTTGCACTGCAGGTAAAAGGCTCTCCTCTACACTGTTCCGATGTGGGAGGCTGTCCTAATATGGCTATTTTTGTGCTCCAGATCTTTTGTTCATGGCAAAGCATTATCAAGATTCCCCTATCGTAAGATTCTTAAGGCCAGAAGAGAAAGTACTACAACCACTTAAATCTCGTCTCATGCTCACTGAAATTCACTCTGAGGTCCCTGCATTCAGCACAGTGACTGGTAGCTGGACAAAAACACCTCTCGTGTTACAGCCAAAGAGGTTCCAGCTTCAGAAGTTGAGCGAGATCTAGACTTTTTAGTGACTTTTCCCAAGGGGAAAAAAATTCGGTTCCATCTGAACCAAATGTGACATTTTTCCTTTTTTCTTGCCACGTGAAAAACTGAAAAATTGTTTGACCTGAAACATTCCCTTCTCCTCCAAAGTGCTCCGAGTACCAGTTAGAAAAGCAAAAGAAGAAATAGGAGCTATGTTTAAAGGCGATGCTGCTTCTGTTCCTCCTCAGCTCAGCAGAGCACACACTGGGCTGGACTGTGGGAGGAACAGCACCAAGTCCTTCTGCTGAACAGATTTCAACCATCCATTAGGAGAATGCCATAAGCACATGACTGTGTCAGTCAAGTGTGGCATATGCTGACTTGTTTTCATTCCATTCCACGCAGCCAAATACCCACTCCTGCCCATTTCAGAAGACTGAAATGCATCTGTCTTCCTTCCCTACAGTCTCACCTCATCCAGAGCTTTGAATTGCTTTTGCTATCTCTCAGAAAAGTATTTCATACAAAAACCAAACAGAATGGAAGACTCAAGGCACACTCTCTTCAGGAGAACATTTTTCTGGTGATTAGAGGACCTTTTAAGGAAGGAGGAAATTTAGATGTAAACGGCATGGGCAAAGGAGGGACTGCAGTCTTGGTTTTTCCTTCCTAGAATTATTGTTTGTACCTGCAAGTTACTGGCTAATAGAGGGATGACCTAGATATTCCCTCCTCCACCGGATCCAGAGATACAGCTCTGAAAATATTTTCCAGACTAAGATGCTAGCTATTGGATTAAAACCGTGACTATCAAAAGTGCACATCCCAAAATCTGCTGTCAACCAGTTGCAAGATGGGGCATGCAACTCCATGAGCTGGATGTCAGTGAAGGCCTAGTCTCCTAAAGATGTTCAAGGAAGCTGCTTGTGCAAGCCTTTCTTTCTGGCAGCTCGGAATGTGGTACACCTAAACCTTATCCCTCAACCAAAATGGCCTTATGTTCCCAGCCACATCTTACATTTATGCCCTTTTCCCAGGGTGGCTCCCACAGTCTTCCCAAAAGTCTTTCCAATGTCAGAAGTGATGAATCCTTGTTAAAGTAGCACAGTCTTCCAGCTTTTATATTTTGAGAAAAAAAAATATGAGGCTTTCTATTTCTTATGGTAAGTAGCATAAATGCACCAAAACACAGGTATGGATACCCATGTATTAATTGTTTAGAGAGCTGTCATTGGAAGTTGGGGACTGGGAATTCACAAAAGGCTCGTTTGCCTTCTGATCGTCCTTCATGGAGGCTGCTTGGTCTGAGATGGAAGAGAAGGAGAGCTGGTCATGCTCCATTATATGCACTTGGTCCTCTTCCTTGTCCTTCTTCACATAAAACAACTTCCTGAACTTTTTGAGCTCATGGAGTTCACAGAAAGTCTCAAGAACCACCAACATTGCAATAAGGCCCATCAACAGATAACCTGAGTGGGGAAAAAAAAAAAAAAAAGGTAAAAAAATTAATTATTAGCAAACCAGGGAGGGCTGGAACAGTTTTGAGCCTGTGACTTTTCTCACCCCTGTCATCTCCGAATAGTATGTTAATTTTATTTATGGCATAATTTCAGAGCTTTGAACTGTGATATCCTTGGCTTTTTTGCTTTTTAATTCTAAAACCAGCAAGACCTCACATAAACAGAAAAAAGTAATACTAGTGGCTTCAATTCTGTCACAACTGTGCAAGAAAAAAAACATGTAAAGGTATTAAAAAAAGCCCCAGAATGCTAAAAGTTACCACATGCACACTCCCCATCTTACTTATGACTTCCATGATTAAGTGCTCTTCATAAGATTATGATCAAAAGATGGAAAACAAAATTTTACCACAATATTCCTACATATTACAAGCAGAAGTAAAAATATAGGAGCTAATTATAGTCATTGGTTATTGTATCAGTTTAGCAGGACAAATGACTTACTATTTCATGAAAACTTTGGAATTATTTTTCTCTAAAATTATTATACAACATGCTGAAATACCTGGAAAAACAAAGCAACTAGAAACATGTACAAACCTAATAAAACCAAAATGAAAAATTACTGTAAAATTACTCTAGGAATTTGAAAAACCTGACCCAGTTACTCCATTTTTTTGAGATATTTGCAATGTTTTATTAAGGTACACAGATTACCCAAAACCTGGAGGTGTTATCTAAAATATATTACAAATTACTTTAGCCATGTACTGACTGACTTATTTTTAGAGGTAATAGCCAGCTCTCATAGAGTGAGACTTTTGGAAATGGAGATCTCTATGACCAGCAGCACACTGTGTTCTTTTTTTATCCTCTCCAAACATACACACATATAGTTTAAAGGAAGTTGTTAAAACAAATGTTTATTAATCTCAGTGTTTCATTAGATCCCTACTTCTGATCATTACAATTCAATGAGGAGCATGACTACTTAGTTATTTTATCATTTCAGTGAAGTGAATCAAGCAGAAGCTAAGTGTGTAACTATTAGCAGAACACACTCGTCCAAGGGCTGAACATTAGGTGTGCTCAAAAATCAACACAGATTGATGATTAAAACTACCATATGGTCACTGTTCTGTTACCTAAAGGCATAAATATTTCACCTGTAGTTACAGATCATTCACTGGCAGGAACACTCTCCTTTTCTTGCCAGGAGTACCACTAATCAATTTTTTAACACTGAATACTCATCTAAATCAGCACTACAGCTAGAATTTATTAATTGTTTTTAAACTTTTTATCATAACATCAAATAAGAGCTATGCATTAACACGAGGAAGAACTGACAAAGCTATATCAATTGAAAAGCATCTATAAATCTGCACTGAAAATTCGTAATTATCTCTGAAACTCAGTCCAGTTGATTGCCATTTGATTTGGAACAGGACGTGTGTTCTCCTAAAAATTCTTGAAAAGCCAGTAGTACTCATTAAGCATTTTCTGATGCCGAAGTCCAAAATATCTTATAGAAAATTTCGGTTCAGGAGAAAATGTTTTATTTGGTTCCTTGAATTGTTCATGTGAAAGGAAAAAGAACAATTTAAAAGTTATAAACTTAAAACCTATTGAAATTAGATATTTGAAGGTCATAACTTCACCTGAAAGCTACTTTTTCCTTTTAGTGTTTCCTTTAGTATTCCCTGCAATTTATTTCCTAATTGTTCTACAGCTTGAGAAAGCTTTAATCTGAGCCATAATGTTTTCTTCAGATTTTGAGTTTTCAGAAGAGCAAGCCTGTAACAAGGCCTTTGCCATGTGTGACTTTCCATTCACTTCAGCACTTAGCATCCCCAAATTAACTCTGCAGATCAGCAGGTTAATAATTAAAAGCTACCATTCATAAGATAAACATGACAGGGAGAGGAGGAAATATGCAATGGCAACAGGCCTAGCAGGATAATAAAACTAAGTGTTCTGTTGGCTAGTTCAACGCCCTGCTTCAAGGAAGGAAAAAACCTCTCTTCAGGTAAAACACAAAACCAAGTTAACAGGCTCTTTGCTTACGTTACGATTGCTGGATCATGCACAGAAACACAGCCAAACGCAGACCAGCCCAAGAAATGGACCTGACAGGAAAGGTTTGCTTTGGCTGTTCGGATCTTTTAATTGATGACCCAAAGACTGCTCAGGTTGAAGCTGTATGAGAAACTGCAATGTTTCAAAACAGTGTCACTGGAAAATACTGCCCTCAGCATACATTCACTCAGAATACCAACATAATTTTCCTCTTGAAAAGCTTCACTTTCTTAAAATCACTGATCGCCATGATTTCTTCAGTGTCAAATATAATGAAGCAATTTAAATTTAGCATTCATGGTCTTGCTTTTCTAACATCTCAGTCTACTTGTCTGTCTTTGACAGCTGGTATGTACCAGTGTCAGCATCAGCTACCTTCTGTTACAGCGAAGTCAAAAACTTTGCTATTCTGCCTCATTTTCCATGGCTTCTTGATTCATTTATGTCCACCTGTCATCTAACCTTACGGGATGACCTTAGGTTACACAGATCATCTTGGCTCTGTCATGTACTGAAATGTTAGCCCAAGGTGCTCTTAACCATTTTCATAATAGTTACATAAGGGTTTTATTCTACTATTAATAAGAGAGTAAATAGCTATGATTAGAATAATGGAATTCTAATTTCAGCTTTTTCTTTCTTAACTAAGAAAATTGACCTTACTTAACAGCTTCCTCTTTACAGAGCTACCTGAATTAATGCCCAGCTTGCTAGCTGACAAATGATCATTATTCACAGAATGGAGAGGAGAAGTCTGATTGTCAGTTTGATGTTGATTTTTTTAAAATATAAAATGCCTCTTACTTAGCTGATTAGTTTGACACTTACATGTAATTCCAATTTTATACAGCTCTCGGAATTTTTGATTGTAGCCTTCTCCCGGCACATAGTCTCCGAGGCCGATGGTGCTCAAGGAAATGAAACAAAAATAAAATGACTCCAAAAAATTCCAGTCATCTTCCAGGACAGAAAATATTGCTGCTGGGATTAAGAAGAAGCAGGAGACAGTGATGAACCCGAGGATCATGGCGTGGATGATGGCAACGACCTGCTTGGAGAAGCCCCAGCGAATGTGGAAGTAGAGCACCGGCCGCCTGGTGACGTAGACAATGATGCGCTGCACCACGGCCGTCAGGAACAGCAGCGTGAACGGGATCCCAATGACTGAGTAGATGATGCAGAAGGCCTTTCCCCCATCAGATAAAGGCACTGTGTGTCCATAACCTGCAACAAAGCAGAGCATTGGTTGAGTTAAAGGTAGGAGCTCAGGTGCCAGTCTGATACTGGCTATATTGAGTGAAAAGAATAAGCTGCACTATCATTAATTCTGAATTCTGCTGTTCTTGACAAATGCTGTTCAAAGGTCTGTTTAAAAAGGCAAACAAAACTCAGTACTAGCCACGAGCAAGTAAACCCAAATATTTTTATATTTCAAAATTCTGAAGGTCATTGTATAAATGCTTATTTCAGAGAAGGAAGAAAGGCCTAGTCAGGAGTGGAAGCTTATGCCAGGGAATTTTTATCTGATTCTGGGTTTTCCTACTGAACTTCTTATTTAGTTTTACAAAGGGATGTAACTTTTCTATCCACCCTGTAAACTGGAGTAATACATACTTCAGAAAAATGTTCCTACATCTGCAGTTGTAACACACTCTAACACCTTTTGTGAAAATCAATTAAATTACACAGAAGTACTATAATCGACATTCCAAGCCATCTAATTCCATGCTTCCACAGACTGTAATCCATCAAAGGTATCTAAAAGCAGAACAAACATTTTTCACAGCAAAACTCCCAGGATCTAGCCACTGTGGCTAGATTTTTGCCTCACCATTGACACACTAGGAGGATGAACTGTGATGTGTTCAGAGTACAGGAATGGATCCCCTGGTGTAAGGACTGATCACAGCCAGCAATCCCAATGTCACAAACCTGTGCAATCGCGCAATTGTACTTGTACCCAGTGCAAGTGGCTATGCTGCCAAAGCACACTCTGACAGACAGCATTTGGTCCCAAATGTAAGTCATCACCACAGAAAGAACAGTAAATCCAGCATAAACCAGGAATGCTTTCTTCTATTTGCCAACCAAAAAAAAAAAAAAGTATTTTGTTTTCATTGCAGCTAGGAAAAGGAAATCTCTTGAAATTTAGTCTGGGCAGCCTTTACACTGATATCAAACCAAGCAAGTGCAGACAGGCCCTACCAATTCTGCAGCCCCAGAACAGCCAGCTCATTTGGGTTATATTACTGCTGTACAGCAAGGCATTTTCCAGAGCTACGGCAACTAGCTATCTAGAGCAGTGAACATGCAGTGAATTCAGGGTTATGCTGCTTCTGATTTATGAACTGGACTCTACACCTCCCCAGTCGGCCCAGTGCAGACATTCATGAAGCCTCCTGGGAACTGTCTGCCTGTGAAACTGGCTGTTCTGCAAGTCCCTTCAAGTTTTATATGAACAAAAGGGACTTCTCTGCTTTGATGGATCTAGTAATAGAATCACTGCTTTTCAAGTTTTCCAGAGGAGTAAGTGAAAATTAACATTTACCTTTCTTTAGATGCATAAAGACACTTCCAGACAATGAGAGGCAGGCAAAACATCTTATCACTACAAAGTCTTGTAGAAGAAACATATGAGGTGTAATTTCTCTGTGTTAGCTAACGCAACAGGAAATTTCAGTTGCACTTAAATTTTAATGATATTATGAACAATTTACCCAAGCTCAGTCTTTTTGACTGGTAAATCATACTAATTAATGGCTTTTTTTCCTGTTCACCTTCTGTTTGCTTTATCTGCTTTGAGATAAGAGGATCAAAACTGCACAGAGCAGTTCAATCAGATTTATGAAATGTAGAGAAGTGTTCTACTCTGTGCCTAATAATGCTGGAGGTTTGACTGGCATTTCTGACTACCACCAAGCTGACATGTTCTTGGCCCTGTCTATTAGAACTCTTGGATCCTGCATCCACCAGGGCATATCCCATCACTTAATGTTTGAAACTATGACTGAGCATGATTTTATCCACACCCATTTTCAAGTAACACTTTATTGCCCAGTTGTCATGGGGCTCTTCCATCTTCCTTACTGCCTTAATTAATGTTGTATCTTTAGTAAACTTAGTTGCTTCCCTCTTCCAGGTCATTTAGGAGTAAGTCAAACAGCACAAGCCCAACACAGATGTACAAGGAACACCACCTGTGACAATCCTTAGGGGAATGAACAAACCATTCCTTCAAGGGCTAACCATTTCTCTTACTCTGTTTGCTACCTTTACATATCTCACATCCATGCAAGTCCCAGTTACTTAGTTTTCCTGAAAATATTTTGTGAGACAATCAACTGCAAGTTTGGCAGAGAAGAAGAGTGTTGTGGGTGTATCACAGGATAATTAAAACTGATCCATGTGACACAAGCACAAAGAAAGGCAGCTGCACTGCTCCATCACATCAAGGTATCTTCAGTAAAGCAGACCTATGGGTATGTTACTTAAATAAGCTGCAGATCAGACCTCATTTAACATCATCTACCTCATTCTGTATATCCATGCTTGAAGAATGCAAGCATATGGGAAGAAGAGCAGGAAAAGCTTACTGAAACCAGCACAGGAATAGAGACTTTTTTTATGAGAGGAAGATAAAAGGGTTCACTTTCTTGGCACAACTGAATGGAGGTTGAAAAGTGATAGAGATTCTCCCTGTTAATGCATCAGCATACAAGTACTACCAAAAATAAACGCTTTATAAAAATAATAACAGCAACAACAATAATAATAAGCAAGCTTTGATATATGAATACATTTAGTCTAGAAATAAGAAAAAATGATTTTAAGCCTCAGAGAAGAGTTTTGGGGCAGCCATCCATTTCCAGAATTGGGGAAAAAAATCCCCAATAACCTACGTTAAAATGGAGCCGGATGAAGCTTAGTAACTTTGCGGATGGTGCAGGAACACACAGCTATACACAAGCACTACACATGACAAGCAGAAATTGAGCTTGCAAGTCGAGAAAGTCCCTTGCAAACTCCAGGTTGCTAAATTTAACATATGTTTGCACTGTACAATGAATCCAAGCTTTGATGAATTTGAATACAAACACCTGTAGCATGCATACAAACAACACCAGACACATTTGTCAGATCATTACACAAGAGCAGCTTGATGGTGGTTTAATTCCAGCCTCTGAGCTGACCCAGGCAGCAATAAACTCGTTTCTTGGATTGGAGGAGGGATTCTGTTACTTCTTTGATACTTCTCTCCTAATTCCTTCTGAAGGACAGAAATTACTGCTACACAGTATGCACCTAAACTCAGAGAAAGTGAGTCTGAAGGAAAGCTGTGCTCTCCCGCTCCTACCAGTTACAGGAACTATCATACTAAGGAGCACTGACAGTTTCAGACTGAGGAGAGAATATATGCTCCACTCAACCAGCACCAATAAGATGACATCTTCCAAAAGCAATGTATGAGCAATCAGTGTTTGGGAAAGAGAATCACTGCTTGAGAACAATTATATGGAAAATCTTGAGCTGAAAAAGTCACAATTTATGAGGCTACGGCAAGTGGGGAAGAAAGGGATTCCTATTTTTTCCCAGTATGCAACTGCTTTTATGTAACTTTTCTTGACAATCTTAATTGTCAAGAAAATTGCCTATAATCTTAATTATCACTGTACAAAAGTCATTAAAATACCCCAAACCAATACACCACACTTTAAAAGAGAGGAAATTATGGATCCAAGGCACAAGATACTCCATTGTCTACTTTCAGACACTTGTGCTCTATTGCCTCCTGCCTCTGCTCCTGCACCTGTTTGTACTTTGTACTGTGTCCTCTTCAGGGAGGTATGTGTGCCCATTCACCTTTTTCAGTGGAAATCACCATGATAAGAATCATTGCAGTTGCAAGCCTAAGGTGTTATTTTTGCTATGAGAAAAGGATGCTCACCAAAAGAGCATCTTATGAACTACTTATGAAGGTATTTTTTTATACAATTCTGTTCACACGTGGGGATTTTTTCCTTAAAACTTGTGGGTTTGTTATCTTCTTTTTCTTCTGTTAGAGAAGAATTAAATGCTTGAGATTAAATGCTTGAGAGTTTTTGTGTTCAGACTCAGTTGTTTATTAATTCTTATCTATAGTACAGTCTCACAAGTTGTGAATTGTAGTTAACAAGGTGAAAAATGGCTCCATCTCACTCTTTCCAAGGTCTTTTAAGCACAAATTGTCCAATTACAAGATGACACCTATATTATTTTTATTTTTTAACCCAATAACCAAACACCAGTGGTCTGTAATGCGGATTTTTTCACCCAATTACAATAGACCATCCAAACCCATGAAAAAGAAGGTGAAAGATGTAGTTAGCCTACATCCTAAATCCTTCATCTTGTTTTATATATATTACTATAGTCTGAAGCCTTAAATTCTAAGTTTTCCACCCTGTGATACTACACAATTCTGTTCAACTACACACCCATAATCCCAGTGCTATCACTCAATTTTGGAAGCCCGTTCCCTCTGGCCCCAGGTGACCTGTTGCAACACCACCAGCCCTGTGCAGCACCCTGAGATTCTCATGGCACGGAGAGGGTTACGTTCAGCACATCCAGTGTCCTCCCCAACACACCCATTCAGATGGCAGAATCACACCACGCAGCATAACACAGCAAGTGTGCTCATCCCTTTGCTGGTCTGAGTCAGTGTCCTTGAAGAGAAGTCAGACCTTTAAGTCAGCTCATAATCTCAAAATGCCCCAATAAATTAAGTGCATAATGTACTATGTATTTTTAAGTTATGCAAAAACCTTTAATTCATCCCAAGCATAACATGACTCACTGGAATATGATGAAGATGGTCAATGATAATATTTACATAATTTCTGGACTTCTATTTTTGTAAGCCATTGTCTTGGGTTATGGAAGCAAAAAATTGTATTCTATTTTCATCTGCTGAAGCCAGTTGGGGAAATGTGGTTTTTTTCTTTATTTTTTGTTACTCTGGGGGGAGGGGGCAGATGCCTTTCTGATAATGGTTCAGCTATTAAAACCTGGTGGGGTATTGTTTCTTATCTCTTTCACCACCCACCCTCCCTCCAGGGGGCTATTTTCTGCTAATGGGCCATTAAGGCTCACCAATGACATGACACATTTACATCATCCCATTGTGAGATGCTCCACCCAGTGGTGGGGGCTCCAGGGTCCCTGCCTAGATAAAAACTGAGACTCAGAGCACCAGACAATCCTGCTTTCCACTGGACTCCAGAGGAAGATCAGACTCATCAGACTCATCTCAGCATCACTGGACCCTTCTTCAACAGGATCATCTACTCCAACAGAGCCACATCTGTTTCTCCAGGAGGACTGCTTCCAAACACCCTGACCAACAGGGTGTCAGGTTGTGTCCCTGACTCTGTCAGGGTTTTCTGGGTTTCTTGTTTGTTTGTTTGTTCGCTTGGGGGTTTTTTTTTGTACTATTACATTTGCATTTCTAACATTCCTAGTAAAAGAACTGTTATTCCTATATCTTTGCCTGAAAGCCCTTAATTGCAAAATTATAATAATTTGGAGGGAGAGGGTTTCACATTCTCCATTCTAAGGAAACTCCAGATTTCCCTAGCGGATACCTGCCTTCTAAACCAAGACAGCCATTGCATTTTCCACTGTGTATTAACACATTGAAATACGTCCTTCTTCATAACTGGCCTATTATCTTTCAAGATGAAAAGGAAATGTCAGGTAATGGTAAATCTGTGCAGTAAGAGAGATCACCCTGCTTGCGGCTATGTTCTTCCTTGAAATAGAAAAGAATAGCTTGAGACCTAGTTTTATGAAGAAAGATGTATTTCATTGTTAAACACTTTGGAAAAGTTCCCTAACACTGTTTTGCTAAACAAATCAGAGAACTCAGATTTCCAGCCAGTCTGAAATACACCACTCTACACTGCAGAAATGAGGAGGAAAAATTCCAATTTTTAAGCAGACAAGATCCATTTGGAAATTACATTTTTCTACCTTCTTAGCTGAGTTAATGGAACTGATTTTATGTGCATTAGAAGAGGGAAGAGGTGCTGTAAATGAGGGAGAGGGGGAGATTTGTTTGAAACCTAGTCCATTTCACAATAAAAGCTTACTATGCAGCCTTCAAAGACTTGCACTGGCACAATTAGAGAGGTGATGAAGGGTGTGGCAGAAACCTCTTAAACCAGTTTTGCCACTGAAGAAAACAGTCATTAGGTTCATTCTCACGCAGCATCAGTAAAGGTGATTTAAAAGTGATTTAGACTTCAAGCAGAGGTGATTTAGTGTGGTGCTGATCCAGCTCTCTTCAATAATAATATACCCCCCCAAACCTCACTAGAATAAAAGTAGTAAAACAATATTTAAATTAATGTAACCATGAAGATTACATCTTCTTCACAGCAATATCTTACCTAATCACTTCTCAGAATAGAATTGTTTTGTTTCGCCAGTTTCTACAGTCAAGGGGCTTCTTCCTAAAGTACCTACAAACCAAAACTCCAAAGACATTCCAACACACTGATTTACATGCATCTCCTATGTGGTTTTGATTCCTTCTGAGACTGTTCTCTGCTGCCAAAAGCCAAAGACTCCTAATTCCTCAGAATCAATGTCCTGCCAGCTAGGTTTAGACTTGCCCTGGAAAGAACTGTGTTCATATAATGAGCTCACGAATGTCACCTGCTGCACCAATAAAAGCTGAAATGGCTTTTAACACAGTCAGTTTAGTAATAAATACTAAATAATAAATAAATACTCGTATGAGCAATTTGGCTGACTGTCAGAAATATGTGAACCAAAGAAACTAGGCAGGGATATATTCACTTCTATGGTCAAAGCCAGTTTCAAAATCAATTTCTATCAGAACAGCTGTATGTCAGAACATCTTTACCTTGCAAAGCATTCAAAATCTGCCCTGTCTGTTCCTGCACAAGTAGCAATATTTCACCTGCCCAAAGAAACTGCATCCACAGATGCTGGGAAAAGGGGATGCTAATGAATCAAACTGGGGAAAATATTTTTATGAGGACAAGGGATACTTTTACACTTTATTCATATTTATATGAAGAAGAATAGCTTGCTCTACAGTCTTATATTTGGTATTGTTTAAACTGCCTGTGGATTTGTAGCAGTGCTAGCAAAACATTAATGTTCACTTCCTATTCTTATACATTCTGTGCCAGCTTAAATAACCAGTGTGAAAATGGGTTTACTGTACATGGACATGCAACACATTCTCATTCAGAAATCATGGTGGTGTAACAATAATAAAAAAATACAAAATAACGTGCTAGAAGCAAAAGTAGTAATGCTTCCAATTTCCCACTGAATATGTTCTTAGTCCTCTAAAAAGCCTTCCTGGAATAAGCCCATCCCAACTCTGACTTCTCTGGGAGTTCTATATGAAGAGCAACAAACACTCTTATTGACTTGGACCTTTGAACAGAGTGGCACTTCTGGTGGAAAATAATTACCCATATAAAAATACAGTTAAAATTTAGCAAATAATTTGTGTATATATTATTTTAAAATAAATGTAATAAGCCCTTAGAATTTACCATATAAATACTTAAAACTAAACTAAAACTAATGTGAAAGTATTTTACATATCCTGTAATGTTTATATTCTTTTCAGTTATTTAATACTTATTGTGCTACCAAAGCAGAATGAAAATATTTCCGTGCCCTCAAAATGTCCAGCTTAAGTAAAAAAATACTAGCCAGCCAGTGAACATGAATGGAAAGATGGAAAAGAATGATCTGACAGGGGCAGTGTGCAACACAGCAGCATCCGTATGCTACCTGCAACATCAATCCCTAACCTACCCTTTCAGGTATTCATATGCATTGGTGAGCTCCCCACAAAACCTCTCCTCTCCAGGCTCAGCAGTCCCAGTCTCTCCCAACCCTCACAGGAAAAACGCTCCAGTCCCTCCATCACCTTAGTAGCTCTTGGATGGACTCTCCAATAGCTCCATGGGTCTTTTTGCACTGGGGAGTGCAGAACTGGAGCCAGTCCTCCAGGTGTGGCCTCAGGAGTGCTGAGCAGAGGGGAAGGATCATCTCCCTCAGCCTGCTGGCAGCGCCGCTGGTGCAGCCCAGGACACCATCAGCCCTCTCTGCCATCTGGGCGTGCTGCTGCCTCGCCTGCTCCCATTAATTATACCAGGAAATCTGAAAGGGCATTAAGTCTTTTCCAATGAGTCAAATAAGTAGGATCAGAATAAAGCCATACATTAATTAATTTTCTTAACTAGAGAAAAATTACAGAACCATTTATTAACAACAAGAAGTCCTGTATTTTTTTTGCTATTGTAAAACCATTTATATTTTTCTAGAGAGATACATGCTGTCCTCTTCTGCAGCTTAGTGTTCCTGGGAACTCTCAAGTTTCAGAAAACATTTCATAATTCCAAAATTATGGTACAGAAATTCTTACATTATTTATGTTTACCATTAAC
The DNA here is from genome assembly GCA_013397195.1 of Hylia prasina. Classification (NCBI taxonomy): domain Eukaryota; kingdom Metazoa; phylum Chordata; class Aves; order Passeriformes; family Sylviidae; genus Hylia; species Hylia prasina. The sequence continues at coordinate 617,660 of VYXD01001803.1, read as the reverse complement.
CAATTTCCATGATCTCCAGGGAATATTTTCTTCTCAGCTAGGAAATGTATTTGGATGGTTATTGCTTTTTTTTTTTAGCTAATACAGCTGCTAATGCTGGAGAATCAGCTGTTCAGGGAGAAATTTCTGTACCCTGTAATCTATTAATGTTACTGTACACCTTTGTATATAAACATATATAGGTATAGAAGGTGGGAATATCGGTGCTGTGGCCTGGGCATGTCTGTCCAATTACACATATTTTCTGTACCAATAATGCAGCAGAAGAAATGGTTGTCACCTTTTATATTCAGGACAAGTGACAATAAAGCCCAAAGAACTTTTTATTTATGTATTCTTTAAATTCCGACAGACTTTCATATAAATCATTATTATATTTATATAAGCATTATAATTTTATATTTATAATTTACATATTTATAATTATTATTATATAATGAATTATTATTATACTTTTCTGTCATGCAGAGAGCAAATTATAAAAATTACTTAAACCAGCAAAAAACCCACACTCTTGAAGACTGATGAAAAAAAGCTTTGCTCTGCTTCACCTGTGAGTTCGCTGCTCTCATGATCCACGAAGATTCACATAAAAATGCAAGTTAAAGACATTTTTCAATAAAATTTAACTGAGAAAACATTAAGCAGTACAGTATCTTGTCATTTAACCAGCAAGAGAAAATCTGCAGTCACTGCAGAAGAATTCCTGGACACATATTTACAGATGGTAATTTACTATTCAAAACATGATCATTTTTGATACTCTTCACATACCACCAAACTGCAAGATGCCATGATGAAGAAAATGTTTTTGTTTTGGGTTTGTGAGCAAAACTTTAAAACATGAAAACAGTCTGTTTGCAACAGGAGCTTAGATCTTATATCTGAATGTCATGAAAAAAGTAGTATTTAATCATTTTACTTAAGAGATCAGATAGCTGCGAATTCCTGCCCAAAATCAATTATTTTGACCACTGGAATGCAAAGTATAGCCACAGGAAAAAAATAAATGGAACAAAGAAAAATTGCATAGTCACCTTTCTTACATCAGTATTATAGTGCAGGAGGTCTTGATCCACACTGTGGAATACCTGGTAACATGTACCTGAATTCACGATTATATTTAGGGAAGCCAGGGTTTACTTCAGATTTGCTCTACTCTGCTCACAAAGACTGGATGCCCAGTAATTGCTGAGGTACTCTCTACTGCTTCAGATTGTTTAATTAGAAAGAAGTCCAGTCTACATACTCCGAAACTGCTCCATAAATGTGAACCAAAGCAGGAAGTCGGAATGATCTAGTGCATTCTTGATCTGAACCCAAGCACGGGGCCAAGAAATATGGTAGATTTCAGCTTCAGAATTTGGAGTTGAATTCAGTGCTTCCCTATAGCATCAGCTCCTCCACTGGTATTCCACAGTAGAGCTGTGCCAAACTGGCTTAATATCACAGGTCCCCATTCTTCCCTAATGGGCTTCAGATTTTTGGGAGGAAAGACTTCCACTTATCATTTCTGAATTTCCATCATAGCTCCACAAGATGAACCACAACAGTATTAAAGGTCTGTGAGGCTACCTGAACCCCAGGTCACTTGATAAGGCACAAGGACACTCGATTGAAGGGAAACTCAATATAACTCTGAGTCAAATTAAACAAATGCTAGTATCTCCTAATTCTCATGACAGTATTCTACATTTCCTGTCATCAGAGAGATCATTCATGTCTCTCTCACACCACCCTGCAAGGCAAGGCACACCTGCAGTCTGATGGGAATGCAAATGGCAGCAAGCAGTAACATTTTGTTCATTTACAGGCAAGGCTGTTTTAGACAGTATTTACCCAGAGCAAGTGAGTGAAAAACATCACAACCCTACAGCAGTGATGCCAACAATAAAGTCATTCCCATATCAGCAGCTGAGATGCAGGGGGTGTGTACAAGGAAGTACTTGTTACCAGAGCAGCACAAGAGGGGACGGAAACCACTGCGCAGGAACCAAATGCAGACATGATCAAGTATCTCCCCCCAATCTGAGATGATTATTGTGAGTGTATGGTGCAGTATTATCTCTTCTCAACAAAAGTATCAGAGGGAAACACAGCTCAAAAGACAGTATCTTTAACTGGAAAATGATAGCACTCTTTCCTGCCACCACCTGACACCGGGTCTTGTTCTTCCTGCCTGGATAGATTATGTATGACCAAAACAGTATCAACCCAAGGGGACTGTTACACCATTTCAGCAGAGTCTACATGAAAACACACATTTCTGGCCACCAGAAAGAGGCCTACCCTGTGTGAGACAGGGCTCCAGGTGAAGCACATTCACCATTCCAGGGCTAGGAAATTTGCCTTTATAAAGAACATGCTCCCTTGCAGGAAGAGTTTGTGTTCTCCAAGCACCCAGACAGCAGGCAAAGCTTTCCCACTTACCTGCAAGAGCAGATTTTTTCAAACCCTGCCTTGTCAGCTACACAGCCCCTATCAGACTGTCTGTTGAGAAACTCCTTTTTGTTGGGACATGTAAACTTCCAGCCTGTCATGCAGTCTGTGTGAGCTGGACCCACACTCCCACAGAACTGTGACAACTTCAGTCGTGGTTTTTTGGATGTGTTATTAAAGATTTCCTGTCCTCTGTGTGCTCCACAGTGCTCCAGGGCAGGAGCAAAGACTAAATGTGACTTCAGCAGGCAGAGGTCTGTTAAATCTCTGTGCCAAAGCATTCAGGCCTTAATTCTATCACAGATGATAGTCAAGAGAAGAGGTATGCATGAATTTCTGGGTTTGCCATTTGGGCTTGTGTTCCTTTCTTTTTTAAGTCCAAAGTCTTTATACTGGAAATTGGTTCCTCTTAGTGTCATCCTGGATTTAAGATCCTATAAGGGTTTAGCTGCAATCCAACCAGGATCCATCTGGTGTTGGGCTATTTTTCCCACACAGAACTCCCAATAACAGCACATTTCTAGAAATACCTATCCAAAACACAAACATCACATCTTTAGATCTGCCTCTAGCAAAGATTTAGCATAAATAAACAAACTCTTATCTTGTTTCAACAATTATTTTCTGTTATCTCAGATTCATTTTCCAAAGGAGAAAGAAGAAAAAAATTACAAAAGTCTGTTGAATAAGACCAACAGGTCAAAAGCAAGGTGAGACTTCCTGAGGGTTCCTCTGAGAATTCAGCCAGGAAAATTCCAATTATTCTTTTATTGGTTTACTTGCCTGCTAGGCAACAGATGGTCAAAAATCTGTATCAAAGCAGGGACTCCAACAGACTACTTTATTATTAAAGTTTCCTAATAGAACAAACTACATAAGTCTCAAAAACTTAAATTTGGTAAAAGAGAAATGTGAGTGAGTTTTATTAGGAAAGTTTAACTTGTAGTTCTCTGAAACATTAGAAAACAAGATGAAGTTTTTGCACTGGAATGTTCAGTAACATGTGCGCAGCAGCATTCCCATAATAATGGATTTTTAAAGCCCTGATCACCAAGATTAAGAGGCAATCAAAGAAACAAGTTCTTTACAAACCTTCCTAAGAACTTCAATACCAACTTTAAGGTCTTCAAAGGGTTTGTTGTGGTTTAACCCCAGATGGCACCTAAGAACCACATAGCTTTGCGCTCTCCTCCCTCATTGTGGGGAGGAGAATTAGGAACAAAAAGTAAAACTTATGGCTTAAGATAAAAAAATTTCAGTAATTGAAACAAAGTGAAATACAATAATAATTATAATAATAATGACAATAATGATAATAATGAAAAGGAAAATGAAAATAACAAAAGCCAAGACAGATGAAAGAAGCATGCACAATTGCTCATCACCTGCTGACTGATGTCCATCCCACCTCATGCAGCAATTGGCCTCTACCAGCCAACTTCCTCCAGTTCATATACTGGGCATGATGTCCTGTGGTATGGAATATCCCTTTGGCCAGTTCAGGTCAGGTGGCCTGGCCATGAGCCCTCACAGCTTCTTGTGCGCCTGCTCCCTGGCAGATCATGGGAAAATGAAAAGTCCTTGACTTGGGGTAAGCACTACTGAGCAACAACTAAGATTTCAGTGTGTTCTCAACATTATTCTCATAGTCAATACAGAACAGAGCACTGTTTGGCTACTAAGAAGAAAATTAATTCTATCCCAGTTGAAACTAGGGCAGGGTACGAGCCTTTCTACAGTTCTTCCTGAGGTTCACATCCTGAAATATTCAAACTACGAAAAAAGCACTTAACACGGACAATGTTTTGGCAGAGAGAAAATGTCATTATTGATTAGACTTAGCCAGTAGCTTGTCCATGATATTGATCTTCTCATTTCTCGTGTTGATTCAGTAAAAAACATGATGAGGCTTTCACCTTGAGTGCAGCATAGAAATGGTATATCACACACAATAGATTTTACACATCCAGATTTTGTCTTTAGTTCCGGAAGTCTGAACCTATGGCAAACTCCCCTTTAGCAGCTGAGACACATTTAGCATCTAACTGGCAGTGAAGCTCAGAGGACACACTTTCTGAAGAGACTGATGGAAGATGGAGCTTTTTTTTTCCAGAAAAGGTCTGGAACCACAGATTCATTCCATGCTGCAACTTTGCCTTTCTACAGCTCCTCTAATTTTCATGTAACAGGTTTTAAAGTTCTATCAATTACTTCAGCTTTCCATCACTTGAAAGACCTTGTGTGTGCATGGTGTGCCACAGGGATCTGCCAGCTGAACCCAGCACCTGTGCACTGTGGTGCTCTCCTTGAAGCCTGGTACACTTCACTGGAAAAGAGATTTCTAAAAATCTATAATTCACACCTGTTACCATCCCAAATGCACCCTGGGATGTGTCAAAAGCTTTCAGTGTGTTGCAGTGGCACTTACTGCAGTGTTTTAATCACATATCCAGTTACTGAAGAATACCTATCAAGTCTTGCTAACTTAACAATTTCTCGCACTGAAACAAGCCACAGTTTTTCGTCCTACCATCTGGAAATAAAAAGAAATAATCAGCTGCAAATTAGTAGGCTTTCCACCTCCACTTTGAAATAAAGATTGCTTTATTGCACCATCAGAAATTACAGACCATGAAAACAGTGAAGGAAACTTGCATTGTGGGCAGTAAGGAATTATCACACAACATTAAAAAATTAGGCCATTTCACGCTGTGGATTTAAAATCAAATCTGTAAGCAGCATCTTTGCATTAAAATGCAACCTCACGTAGAAGAAAATGTTATCTACTAGATACAGCAGGGGAATAAGAATGTTTACTTCTAATCTTGTTATTGATTTGACATTTGGAACTCAGGGAAATTACGAGCATCAGCTCCCTTGTTTGGCAGAGGAAGACACATAGTCCGTGCCTATTTTTGTAAAATATTTCAATATTTCATAAATAAGTCAGTCACCACATTGTATTTGCATGTGAATAAATCCCATTACTATCTTCTGTTTCAATAGCTATTTCTCAGAAAGACGAAGAATTTAACAACACGTAAAGCCAAACAGAAGCAAAACAATTTAACACAAATTGGAAAAAATCACTAAAACAACTAACAAAAACGTACAGAACTGAAGTGCATCATGCTCCACTTTCATGCAAGCACATTCCATCTGGAATAATAAAGGAAAATTATGAGACAATATTCACATAAGGGTGAGATACTTTTACAGATGAGATGTCTTATTCAAAACTCGAAATCACAGACCTAAATATGACGCTTGATGGTACTCTCTCATCTGAATACAGACTAGCTGAATATATTCACCATTTCAAGCTCAAAACACAACACAAATTTGCAAAACTGAATGGGGAAATACTTCAACTGTTGTGAGAACTGGTTTACTGAACCATAAACAGATTATATAGATACACCAGTCCTATTCAATTACTCACATGTTTTAAGACATACCACATAGCAAACAATAATTGTGGGAAACATAAATTTGATTAGTTACACTGGAATATGGACACCTGAGATAATCACAGCTGTATATCCTATCAATAAATAAGGGGAAAGGAAAAGAACTGTGGTTGCACATATTATTTATCTTCACAAGCAGATGAAATGTAGAGGTTTTTGCTTATCCAGATGAAGTTGTTTAGAAATAAATAGGAATGAAGCATTTAAAAAGGTAAACTACATACACAAAACATTTAGCCAGCAATGTAAAGACACAGACAGAGCAACCTAAATACTCAGTGGTTTTCAAAACCTGTATTGTCTGTTTACACTAATGGCCATTTGTTTTAAAACAATGCACTTCACTTTGCTACAAAAATTTCTATTGGTGGGATAGTTGATGATTCCAAAAATTCTTACACCTATATGATGAGTTTCCTAGTAGAAATACATTATTCTAACCTCTCAGGGTCAGTCAAAGACCATCAACACTGACGAAAGATTGTGAGAACCATTTCCTTAAATCCTTTTCCAGTAAGGTAGCACACTTATCAGAAATGCTTAGCAATCATCTGTGCTGAAAGTTTCATGTTCAGCACCCTCCTGCCAGCACTTGTATTTGCCAACAGTGATCAGCACGGAAAAGGCTGGATTGACACAACCTGTGACTCTGTAAGGAAATCAGTATGCTGTACATGGCATCTCTCAGACCTCAGCATAAAGGGGAGCAGAATGTAGAATTGTTGGTAATTCCAAAAGAAAGACCTAGCACTTGCTGAGCAGCAATGAGCAAACTGATAGTTAACACATCTTTACAAGGGACAAATTTTTTTGCAAGTGTCTGGTCCTATGAATGCATCCAGTTTCTTGCAATTGTTAATGGTAACATCTGCTAAACCTCTGTAAACTGGGTACGATAGCATGACTGCATTACTTCCTTGCTAACTCCAAAGACAATGCAATCTACCACATAACAGTAGTTACCCAGCAGGAAAAAATTAAGTTCCCCTGAAGATCTGTGGACCTGATATGTGAATAGGAATATTTTAATGATGGCATTTGAATAAACAAAAAGGAGCCCAGTTAAAATTCTTTCAGCTTTGCTAGCTGACATTTTAATCCTGCATGAAATAATGCTCCTTTACAATGGGCAGCCAGCAATTGTCAGATACATTATCAGTACAGGAAACACTTTCTTAGGTTACCAGCTCCTTTCTTATATCTGTTGTTGATTTGGCTGTACCTTTTTGATTCTTTCTGTGCTTTTACCACATAGCTACATGAAATGCATAGCTAATCCCAGAGTAACTGCTAGGAAAAACTAGAAGCTGCTACTGGTTCTGCCCCCTCTTGTACTGGTTGCAGTTTGCTCAAATATAGTAACTCGGAGCAAACTAATCCAGCAGGAAGGGAATATGTTTCTTCCAATCTGATAAACTGACTTGGCTTACTGTTGTGGTCTTGTTGGCAACAGACCTAGCACGGGGTTACATACCAGGGTGAGAAGAATCAGGGATGCAAGATGTGTTCCTACCACCAGCAAAGCTGTTAGGTAGGCTCAACCCATTTTGTTTTACAACATCCTGAGCAAACCCTTTGCTAGGTAAAAGAGAGGCATCCAGCATGCTGAAGCAGAGAAAATACTGCCACCTCCTCACAGAGGCTAGTCAGGCATTTGGTCAGCTACGTGGGCAGCATTACCTGGTGTGTAGTTTGTTTTCTACACATAGTACACAACTGAACAATTCCCTAGAAGGGAGAAGCAGTATTTCTGGATTCCCTGCTGAAGTAAAGATACAAAAATATGTATTGCACACTTTGATGTGGCTTCTGTAAAACTCAAGTATCTGTGATTTCCTCTAATATTACTGAGCAGAAAAGCTATTACTAAAGAAAAAAAGAACATCAAATGCAAGAAAATAAAAGCCTGCTGAAGTGAATCCACAGGATGGGAAATCATCATATTATATGGGATCACAGCCTAGCAGCAGAAATGGAGAACTCCAAGATAAAATACACAGGTTCCTATTCTCAACCATACTAATGACTCATACCTGGCTTTTCACGATTGTTTTTCCTTTGTCTCAGTTCATCCTTTAGCAAAATACATACAGAAATGTCACTGTAATCTCTCAAGATGCAGAACATAACAGCAGCGCACTAATCAGCAAAGCAGTTTCTGGCATGCACATGCTTCAAGACCCACTGATAAAACATTATTCAGAAATGTGAAAGATTATCACCGTCTTCCTCCTGAAATGTAAGGACATGGTGTAATGCAAGACTACAACCTGGAGCTCAAACTTCTGTTTGAGATGTTGAGAGAGCTTCCATCTTTTGCTTTGACTGAGATTCATGGCTAACAATAGCTCCTAGGATAAATGACATTTCCTCAGAGTAGCATACAAAATACTGTCAGGTGGCAGCTAGAAAACCTGACTTCAACTGAGTACATACAGCTGCACTAAAAGATACAACTGGAAACTGAAGATGTATCTTTCCACTATAGGTAGGCAGAATGTAAATACATAACAACTATAATAATAAGCTGAGGCCTAAATCTAAGGCCTGAGATTAGTCTTGGGTTTATTTTTTTTCTTATCAACATGAACTGTTGATGCACACAGTGCATCACAGCTCTTTGGTTACCCAACCAGAGTTGCAGCAGTGGACCAGGAGCCAGGGTGGACTCCTGGACTTCTCAACAGATGTGTAAATGCACAGAGGTAAATTAAACAATCCTCACAGTAGAGAAAGTAGTTCCTAAGTACTAATCACTCAAATTATTTACAGCATTTTGCATTAATTTCTGTGCACCACTTAGAGTTTACAGTAGCTGGGATTCTTGAATAGTAGCACAATGATATTTCTTTGAGCCCTGTCCATTTTTGCTATACTGCTCAGTCAGCATTCCAACACTTACCAAAAACAGAGCCACGGAAATCACTGATCATAAAGCTGGAAAAATTCTCTAAGATCACCAAGTCCAACCATCAACCTATATAATATATATATAAATAAGTAACAAGACTTGCTATGAAGTGTTTAAAATTTAATTGCCCATTAGTAAATCATACAGCCTAGAGCTTCCAAAACTCTACAAGAGATGGAAGTTCTCTGGTTTGCTTTAGAGTTTTCTCATTTCCTTTAGGCTGTAGGCTTCAAAGGAAAAGGTCTATGCCATTCTTGTACAGGATACATCTGGGAAAATAGCTACTTTAAATAATATACAAAGCAGAGATTCCAAGGCCTTCCCATATTAATCTTAAATACAATGATCAATTTTTAAGGGTCTTTTCCCCTTTTTGTGGAGGGAGATGTATAGACTTCTATAATGAAGTCCCCAGGAGTTAAACACCCATTATTTTATTTTTGGCAGATCTCTGGACATACTCCTACTTGCTGAACATGAGGAGGTTTTTTCCACTTTAAAGCCACATACAGTAGAGTCTCAGCCAATCGAGGAAGAGGTGAAATCAGATTTTTGCCTTGTGTTTGCACTTGGCAACTCTGAAGTAACATCTTTTCAAACTACATTGTAGACAAAAGAGGATACCTACTCTAACTTGCCTCTGGACTGTGGTACTGGTACTGCATGTTGCAATGTCTAAGGCTGCCAATCACATTTTAAAAGCACAACCGAGCAAAATATGTGTTCATAGTGTGCCATGTAGTTTTAAAATATCAAAGAAAGTAGAAGACCAAGCATCACATAAGAGAAAATTCAATATAAATCTCAAAATAAAATTATACCCAAGTCCCATTCCAGTCAACGCTGCATCATTTGAGATTTTCTGAAGGATTTTTTTTGCCTCTTAATGCTGAGAAATCATCTCACACTTGGAAATAATTATAGTTTTAGTATGTATTTCATAGAATCAGAGAATGGTTTGGCTTGGAAGGGACCTTAAAGATCATCTTGTTCCAACTCCCCTGCCATGAACAGGGCACCTTTCACTAGACCAGGTTGCTCAGCGCCCATCCAACATGGCCTTGAACACTTCCAGGGATAGGGCATCCATAACTTCTCTGAGTAAGTGCCTCACCACCCTCATAGTAAAGAATTTCCTCCTAACAACCCCCTTGTCCTATCACTACATGCCCTTGTAAAAAGTCCCTCTACAGCTTTCTTGTGGGCTCCTTCAGTTACTGGGAGGACGCAATTAGATCATTCTGGAATCTTCTGTTCTCCAGTCTGAACAATCCCAGTTCTCTCAGCCTTTTCTCATAGAAGAAATGCTCCTAAAAACATCCTCACTATTTTCAGTAAAGTTGAGAGAAGTACTCCTTTTACAGTCATTTCAACATAGTACAATTAGATATATCATATAGCCAGTTACACAAAGAAAATAAGTCACAAAACCTAAGTACTGCCTGAAATTAATTTTCTTTTGCAAAAGCCACAATTCTGAAACTAGGTTCATCTCTCATTCTGCTTATTGGGGAAAAAAAAAAAGTGAACAATGCTATGTCTTAACCTTATCATTTCAATATCTAGTTCTGGTTGGTCCCTCTTTTACCTTGTATCAATTTACATGTCTTGTCTTAGAAACTTTCTGTGAAGAAGCTACTGTTAAAGAATTTAAGGTTATTCAGCTGAGTCAATTTAAACAGTGTTTAAATAATTGAAAGACATAGAAGGTTGTACATATACTACAAGTACAATGAAATTCAGAGGTACATTTTTAATCTTTTCATTTACAGTTATTTTTAACATATTCTGAAAAAATATTCAGCATGTCGGACATGAAATGCATGAGGAGCAAAATATATGACAAAACCCCATACCAGTGCTCTCAAAAGCTACATTTGCAGTGACATTAAATTACACTTGAAAACACTCTATACAGAGATTCTGGTCATGCTAGAAGTTTTCAGTTTGTTGTAGAGGACAGCAGAAAGCGTCTCTTGCTGTTATCATAACAGCCTGTACTCAGTTTGCAGGAGAAAGATGGAATGCTGCTGTAAAGTTTCTAGCAGTAAATAGTATGCAATTTGTCAGAGGACACAGACTCAATTTCTCACACACAAGCAAAGGAAGACTACTGGGCCAGCTTGTTCTGCTGGCAAAACCTGTTTCCCAGCCCCATTTGCAACTGGCATTTCCCTGGTTGCTCAGAGATGATGTGATGACTTCCAAAGCTGCTCAAGCGACTGGCACAGAATCAGTTCAGAGTACAGACCATGGTAATGCTTAAGAAGCATCAGTTAGTAAATGTTTGGAGTCTGGTGACAGCTGGTGTACCACTTGGATTTGTATGTGCTTTTCCTACAAGGACGCTGGCATATTCTGTTTTCAGAGATGAACGTATCTTCCCTTTTCCAAGGGAAAGGAAATCCGTATGTTCCTCCAAGAGGCACTTGGATACTTTTGTGAAGCACAGCCACTTGAAAAGCTTTGCTCCATTCATTCCTTTCAGTCCTGATTTTAACCAGGACCACATTGCTGTTTGACCTCACAAGAAACAATCTGTTTAAGGTTTAGGTAAGGTTCTTCAGTGAAAAAGACAACTGGTACATTTCTCCTAGATCTTCCGGGTCACCATCAGTTACTACTGTAGGTCTTCAGTGGAATTTTGTACAAACATCATAACTCTCAAGTAGCTGAGGTCAGACCCAAAGTGACAGTAGGTATTTAGGTAGCTAATTCTCAAGAAATTTTTTATTACTGTTCTTTAATCCTGAAGGCATCAAAACTCTCATAGGAATCCTATTTTTTCCTCAAAATGCTAAACTTCTTCACAGGCCAAGAAATATTTTGGTCTTCATATGGTTTAGTAGCTTGTAACCTACTTTATAAATAACCTGGAGCAGTGACTAAAATAGACATTTGTCCATAGATATGTTACTCTATCCAAAACACCCCCACAGATTATTAAAATGATGATGCAGTGGGCCAAAGTGAAACAAGGAAAGAACCAAAACAACCAATAAATAAATGAAAACAGAAGAAACGACAGGTTTAAAAGACCTTTAAAAATTATATTCTGATGAAAGTGAAAATCCTACTAAGTAATGGTCAAGAACTGCAGGATTTGGTTGTTAAGTTTTAGAATCCTGCTCTGAAAGCATCCATGACTTTTAACTTAGGATTTGATTTGGAGATGTCAGTAGAATAATAACATAAATTCCAGCTTTATAAAAGGGTCGCAAAATAGAAAACATTTAATGAAATGCAATTTTGGGGGAGATTACTCTCTTGCTTTCAGTTGTTTGTGTTTCAGCACAGGAAGAACGACCCTGGGCCAAACACAGAAGGACTACAGAGGCAGCAGTTGCAGTCCTTCACCTGCTGAGAGCTGCTGGGGTGGCTCCTTGTCACTGGAAATTTAGCAAGGCAAGTGGAACTGGAGGCTACAGACGTGAGGACAGAGTTTGTAAGAAAGACATTCCATCCATCAGCAGCCAGCACTGCTATAAACAACAATACAGTCTTGGTAATCCATGGCTTCTCCAATTTCTGTCAGGAGATGGTTTTTACTGCTGCAAAGAAGGCCAAATACTGGCTTAGAGCAACTCTTGACACTCTTTCTTTCAGCAAGCACAAGCAGGATTTTTGGCTCCGTTGACTGCTGTAGTCCCATGAGAAACCAGGAACTACCACCCTGCCTGGAACATGAGACAGGGAGAGACCCAGATTTCCTCTCTTCTACTGCTTACTTCAATAGAGAAAACAAGACCTTTGTCCTGGGCATACAAGAGATAATGTGACCAATCTGCCAGCTGCAACTCATCTCTGGTTACTGCGTGCCTTCTGTCCTGAAGTCCAGAGCCTAATATCTTTTTCTAAAATGTTTATTAACATTGGTTTTGACAAAATACAGGGGTTTTGGAGGTATTCACACCATGCATTTTTGGTTTGTGTACTTTGGTAGGTTTGCTTGGTTTTATGTTGTGGGTTTTTTTTCAGTTTGCTTAGGTTTTTTAACTTGTCAAGTCCCTTCTTTTCTGTTTTTAAATGTGATTTTTTTTATTTTTTACTATTTCATTGAACATCCCCATGATTTTATATTGTAAGGCAGAGATACCAGAAGCATCCTAGCTACTTTCTCAGTATTAGTCCATACATACTGAACTTCTTTCACAACTTCCCTAGATGGTGGTCTTTTTGTCTCCTCTTCCTAAGGAGTTCTAGAAAACCCTAGTTCAAATCCTTATCCTGAGAATGACATTAAGCTGAATTCAACTGAAACCTCCCACATCCCAGGAGACGGCATCTTAACCCTGGGGCCAGACTAAAATATGAAAGCAGCAAATCTGGAACTGCTCCATGGGTATAGAATGAAGGAACTTCCCCTGAGAGGAAAGCAGACACACAGGCAGACAGAATGACTCTTTGACTTTGTGTTTATACCACTTAATGCAAGAGGTAGGATGCCTGGTTCCAGGACAGTCTATTGATCTGGAGGCCAAGAGCCTTGGGGCCAGTAGCTGTGATTACCCTGTCCCAGGAAACCCTGTAGGCTTCAACCACTTGACTTCAGATCCAAACAGTTGTCTCAATTGTCCTTCTCCTCTGGCATCTTTCTCAACAGATCTCATGATTTCCTTTGCTCTTAAATGTCTCCTCTACAAAAACCACTCTGTTGCAGAGCACAGCACAACCCTCCATTTGTCTCTGGGATCATCCCCAGCAAATTACCTTTTCCTGTAGGTGCTGCTTCCAACAAACAACTCTTAAAAGAGAAACAGAATTCCCGAAGTTTGGCATCCTCACCCTGGTGAATAGCTGCAATTCATCACACCAATTTAAATAATCTATGAGTGCTGCAGTCAGAGCAACAGCACAATAAAGCTTCAGTGTTCTGCTGGACTCAAAGGTGACTACCAGTGAGACAGATCTGAGTTTAATCTATCACCAAGTTTGTGTATTTTCAGATAAGAGGCAACAGAGAATCATATGTCAGGTCTCTAGACAGACATTTGGTATGAATTATGAAACACATTTATTCAGTGGGTATTAATGAGATAATACAGGCATCACCAGGGACACAGCCCACATATTCTGACAGCAGCAAAAATAACATATTCATTTTATATTGAATTCAAGCATGGGACAAAAAAACCCCTAAACTCTCTGTAAACGATCCTCTTATTTATTATTCTATCTAAGTTATAGTCACATCTTTCTATAAAGGTATGAGAGACCCCAGTAGTTTCTTCCACCTGAGGGCTCAACTGTAAGAGCCTACAAATCTTATGTCTTTGTGATGCTTTCATGGTGCTCCCTCATCTTCTATGATCTGTAATGCACACCAAATATGCACTGGATGTGGGGCCTGTTCCCCTGAGGGGCAAGAAAGGCAAGAAAGGCAAGAAAATCAAGCACTTGTGAGAAGAACACAGAGAAAATGATGCAGACTGCCAGGCTTCTCCTTCCTTGGTCTCTTCATGCAGAACACACTTTCTTTTGCAGTACCTCGCAACCTCACAGCCCATTACTTGTCATAAATAAAGGCATACTTTAGGTTCTCTTGCAAGTCATCAGCACTAATGCTTACAAGAGTCAGACCTAACAGAAAACACCCTTATAAATCAAATTATAGATGCCTTAACTCCTCATACACCTCGGTAGTTAAATAAGTGGAATGCAAAACTTTCCCTGAAAGCCATATTGTATCTTTACCAGCCCTTCAACCAAGCACTTTCAAAGTAACAGCCTGTCAGCATTTATCTCCACCTACTGAATTACTCCTGTTCCTTACTCCATTCAGATTACAGCGAGCAGAAACCCCAATTCAGTCCCTTATGGATCTTGGGTGACATTCTCTGAATGCAGCACTGTGCACCCATCCTCAGCACCAACAATGAGACTGGTACAGGCTGAATTCTGGAGGAAATGCTGCTTTCACAAACTACTTTGCAGACAACCCTTTTACAGGCTTCAAAAGTGGTCGAATACTGACAATCTTCCCCCCTCGTATTGCCTTAATTCCTGTGGTTCAAATGAGACACCAGCTGACCTTAATCAAAAAATTTAAAACACGTATTGCTATAGTAGAAGAGGCAACTTCTCACCTTTCCTCTGCAAATTCCTAAATTGGGACAAGGCTATCCTCACTTCCTTCTAACAGGTATCTTGCCAACCCTATCACAACAGAGAAGGATCCAAAGAAGTTCTTCCTCAGCTTCCCTTTGGTGTCTAAATGTTATATGAAACCTCCAGCCATGGTTGTAGATGGCAAGGCTTGTAGATGAAGGCAAAAATTCTCAAATGGGGAAGTCAGAATAAGTAAGACTTAAAGTCCAGTCCATTTGTATAAAATGCCATGGAATATCATAGCACTGCAAAGACTCTTTCCAGAAACAAACATAAAACTACAGGCCCCAAGTTCCTAAATTGGTAGCTCCTTTCCTACCTATTTTCCTTCAACAAGCAGAGGTCTTTGTATCTGTCAACACAAACAGTATCAATCTCTTTGGCTGCTTCATTCTGCTTACAACTCGTGTAGTGCAGTATTCCCATATTGCACCAATATGGGATAAGATATTAGACACTGACAGCATGCCAAGACAAGTGAAAACACCACCTGGAAGGGTGAGTGCAGAAAATTCATTTTTATTGTTAGAAATAAAAGACTCTCATACAGATGGCACCACAACAAAGCCAACCAGAAAGAACTGCTTCAGCATAATGATTTGATGGCATCTAGCACTGAGACAAGCAGACCATAGCTGTGTGTCAGGTATTAATTACAGGGAGTTCCAAGGCAGACACTACTTAAATGCAAACAACTGCATATTCTTAGTGTTTAGGTTGTCAATTATTAATGACCAAATTGCTTCACCTTACACATCGCTCATATGGCATTCTGCACAACTGCTTAAGTTGCACAGGGAGGAATAAAGTCAGGAGAGAAACCTGCTGCCTGTCACTGCTACAATCTGCGAAGCCTCACCACCAGTCCATTTCCCTGCCCTTTGTTTGCCCGTCCTTCAGGCAGCTTGTGACAGTCCTGTGACAGCCCATGTGCACAGCAATATTAATTGCTTTCAAGTAGCAATTTGCCTTATTCTGCAAGCTCCTTTCATTTAAGATATTTTTTTTCCAAATTCTTAACTGGCTTTATCATTTTCTTCAAGGATTTTCTCTACTGAGCAAGAAGCCAAAGACTATAATAAGGACGGGAGGAACAAGAAGAAAAGTCAGGGTTGCCAAATTTAAACACTTTCCCAACATGCTTTATATAGAAAACTGGAAGGCTATGAAAGAAGCCTTGTCCTCTGTACAAGGGGTAGGTGTGCATTTATTTACATGTAAGAGTCAAATTCACTCAGCTGAACATAAGGAATGTCCAGGTGCTCCCTGTAATTTCACACACAGAAACAACCCTCAGCTGGCACCCACCACCAGTAGCAGGGTTCTCTTTTCTGCTTTTCCCCTTACTGTACTTGGCAAAGGGAGGGCATTTCAGGCATAGCCTTTATAACAATACAGCACATTTTGAACATTCAAACACTTCTGAACAACTGTTTGAAGTGCCCAGGCAGGTTCTTCTGCTCATTGTCCCTTTTAATGCCCATTTCAAGAGACTTGAAAGATTTCTTGCACAGGTGCAGAGTTAATTGAGAGAAAAAAATGCACCTCACCAGAAATACACACGCTCTGGGAAGAATTTGAACAAGCATTGGACACACTATACTGGTCTGGATTTATACTTGTCTACTTGTACAAACTGTAATTTATATTAAGTAGGGATTAAAGCTACAGCTTTAATGCAGCTAAAGGCATAAAAGAAGAAATGGACAGATTTGGTTAAAGAGGGCCCAAGTCAAAGGAATATCAGACACAGAGAGAAGCACCACCACTTGATGCCTGGTCTATTACATCAATGATGACTGGGTGACAGTTTATGAAGCTGACAGAAACAATGAAAAGTCACCTCACACATGTCAGACCTCTGCGTTTTCTGCGCACATGCCACATAAGTGGCATTTTCTAAAAGGTTTTCCACTTGGACAATGGTACCTTGAGTCTTCTTCCCTGGTAAGGCCTCTATGATGAAGCCAGCTAAACATGCAGGGCCAGGTGATGCTTTGCCCTTCAGACATGCAGTGGGAAGGAGATATCCTTGCCTGAGCTGTACTGCTGAAGCCAAACATCCTGTAGCTGTGTATCAGCAGGAAGTGTTAAGGTGTTACCAACTCAGACCTAGCCCCACTGTCCCAATTGTAAACATTTTTTGACTGATAAATAAAAAATTATATATATATCCACACTTGTTTTCATTAGTAGCATTCCTACATGTTGATTAATGCTTAGAAATTTATTCATTGAAAGCATTTAACTCCTTTGAGTGTGTCACTTTCTCTCTTCTTACAAACTCTAGTAATTATGAAGTGGGTGGTGTTGTGGGGACACCCATAACCTTGTTTTGCTTTTTAAAAACACAACTTCCTTGTAATGCTAATCTGTATACTCAAAGACAGCTATTTATAGGACAAGCATTGCTTGTTTAAGAGCACTCAGGAAGCACTAACATATGATCAGGTAAGCAAATTATTAGATGTCATTATAAATGTCAGCTGATTAAATTTCCCATAATAGAAAGAACTGCTAATTTGGGGGCAGGGACAAAGAAAAAAAAAAAAAAGAATGAAAGAAACAGTGCATCTTCTATAGTAATATCAATGTATTGCCAAGGCACAAAGCCCTCTCTGGTTGGACAAATTTTAGGGTGATTTTTTTAAAGCTTTTCTTATTTGACAAGCCCTTATTATTTATGTCAGTGACCTGCATTCAAATCACCAGAACCCAGCTTCCCAGCACAAATGTCTGCACTCATCCTTTAGGAGAAGGCTGTCCACTGTGATGGTATGCAAAATACAACTACTGTAAAAATAAGTGTTTGTAAAAACTATGGTCAGAGGAACGTTTCCTCGAGCTTTTCAAAACACCAACACAAATTGCTATCTGGAAGAAAGGAAGCATTATGTTTCAGTCACTTACATGCAAATATCAAATGGAAACTGACAGTGAAACGTGAAAAAGAAATTTAACTTCATTACAACCAGGTTAGCAGTC
>VYXD01001803.1:521450-599716 GCA_013397195.1 Hylia prasina | reverse complement strand
CCGCCCCCCCCCCCCCCCCGGAAAAAAAAAAATCAGCCTGAACAACAACAAACCCAAAGGAGAACGCAAAAGAGCCGCTTCTAAAAGCATTTAAAAGTTTAAAGAAAAAGACCGGCATCTCGCCGGGTTTTCGAAACCGCCAACGATTTTAAGCTGAAAGAATTGGCAGCCTGGTTCTTGGCGCTGAATTCAAGGGGGGTCAGCCATGGGTGATGCATCCTACACAAAACACGCCCGTCGCACGGGAGAGTTTGGGAAGCGCGGCTCCCTCCGAGCCCCCCTCACGCCCCGGGGCCCTCGGGGGTCCGGGCCTCGCCGGAAGGCCTCGGGCAGCGGGCGAACCGCCTCTGCCTTACCCGTGGTGGAGAGGACGGTGCTGGCGAAGAAGAGGGAGGAGGTGAAGTCCCAGTTCCAGTTTCCCGAGGCGTTGCTGAGCACCGAGACGCCGTAGTTGCTGGCCTCCAGCACCCGCATCAGGAACTGCTCCAGCTGCTGCTCCGAGAGGCAGGCGTGCTCCTCCAGGAAGCGCTGCTTCAGCTTGCCCAGCTCCTGGCGCAGCAGGTCCTCATAGGGCAGCTCCACCGAAGAGAAGACCACGGCGCCGAACACCAGGTAGAGCAGGTAGCCCAGCACCAGCAGCGCGAAGCACCAGGCGGAGCGGTGCTGCTCGACCAGCCGCACGCAGGAGCTGCCCGCCAGCGACTGCAGCATCTTCCCGAGCCGGGGCCGGCTGAGCCCCGGGCCGGGCCGGGCCGCCGAGGGCAGCGGGGGCTGTGGGAAACAGGGAGGGGAAGGGGTTGTGCGGCCGGCGCTGGCCCCTCTGCGGCCGCAGGCTGACTGTGAGGGCGCGGAGCGGCGCTGATGTGGCGCTCACGTGGCCGCGCGGCGCAGGTACCGCGGCGAGGGAGGGACGCAGGGAGGGAGGGAGGAAGGGCCTCCCTCTCCTCTCCTCCTCCTGCGCCCGCCGATGCTGCTTCTGCCGCCGCGTGTTGGGACGCCGGCGCTTTCTCTCGCTGCTCTTCCTTGTCTCCGCCTGACGCGTGGAATCAATGCCCCGCTGGCGCTCAGCGAAGCCGAGCGAGAGCCTCCCCCCACCGCGCGGTGCGGCGGACGTTTATTCCCCTTTCCGCACAAACATCTCTGGAGATTTCCTTGCCCTGCTGCTCCCCGCCCCCCGCAGTGAGAAACCCCCAGAACAACAATTTCTTCCACTATTTCTTTTGTTGTTGTTGTTATTTACTTTTTTTTATTCATTCATTTCAACGCAGAATAAGGTGACGCAGTGTGAAGCAGGAGGCTGAATTTCATTCAGTGCAGGATGTGGTGAGTTCAAGGAGAAACCCAGATGTCAGGTGTTGAAGTCTTCCCTCAGGTCTTTAACTCAAAACGGGGCACGTTTGGGGGTGCAGTTTGAACCAGGTGACCTCCAGCAGGTCCTCCAACAAAATAAAGGAGTCTTTGCTCTTGTGCAGGGTTCCCGGAGACACTTTCTTTTTAATGGTGCAGAGTGCCTGGCTAGTGCTCAGAGCAACATCCACGGTGAATACAAATGCGCTGTGCAGCAAACCCTCTGTGCAGCCCCAGCCAGCAATCTTCACAAGTTTCACTCTGAAGGCTTCTTTCTTCATCCATCTCGAACTCCAACCAGCAACATCGTAAACTTGCCAGATGAGATTCCCCACCAGACGAAAAGGAGCAGTAAAAATTATAGCTTCCCAAACAATCCCTTAGGGTGAATAAAGACAGCTTCTATTAAAGGCAAGAGAGAAGGTTCACAAAGTTCTGCCATGGCCCTTCCACCTCTCAGCTGATGGCAATTTATACAGACACAAAGGAGTAACTTGCAAATTAGAAATTTACTAGGGCTGAGCCAGGGAATTTGGACAGAGTGAATAAAATCCAGCAATTTATCTTAAGCTGTGAGGTACCCCTCTAAGCTTTAAGGACTGCTGTGGAAAAAGAATAGAGAAATGAAAGGCAAACCCCAATTTTTCAGGCTAAAAACTTTATATGTCAATACTTCCTTTTATGGAAACAGCTACATGAAGCTATGGGATAAATCTGGCCCGGCAGAACAACTCATCCAGTTCCTGGTTTATTTCCCACTGCCAGCCACAGCTGGGTCATTCCAGGGCCTTGAACACATCCCCCACCCCCTGTTTAATTAAAATGTAAATGTGTTCTTACATGCAAACAGCAGCTGCTTGAATGGTTGGTGAGTAGAGCTTGGGGGATGTGGGAGGTACACAGGAGACAGGCCAAGCAGGCAGACTCTGGATAACGTGCTGGGAGAACACGTGTGGTATTCGTGATAGGCAGTGGTCATGTCTTTGATATAAAACAGTATTTTCCCAACCTTCAAGCCAAATATTTGTTTAAAGGTTAGAAAATGTTTGCCTAAGAACACACCTCTCTTCGGTTATAGGAAACTGTGGCTGGGTAAGCTGAATAGTTTTATTTACCAGCCTCCTTCAGTTTTCCGTTTTTATGAATCAGTCATTCTCCATTTTTAGAAGCCTCTCACACTTGGAGGCTTGCTGGGCTGAAGAGAAAAGGAGGAGTCTCTGCTGAACAGAGCCTACAAAACTCTCCTAACTCAATTTTTATCCCCAAAGCTTTTTAGAGGCATGGATGAGGGGGAAAATGGCAGAGCATCACAGCTGTGTCACCAAAGCATTCAATTCTTGTTCCAAAGCAAACATCTGGACAGTCTGAGTTTTAGCCACCATTACTGATATTCATATTTTAACTCAAAGTGCTTAACATAACTGATAACCTAATTATAGATTTCCTTGGGATAGAAAGGTGTGTTCATATTCAGTTTTCTGATTTTGAGTGATTGTATTTACCGTGGTAATATCACATGTGAATGCAGTTATAGCATTCCAGCTTAATTCCACAGCATGCTATATCCATTTTCATGTTTTGCTAGTCAAAGATTAGGCTAGTCAAGGATTCAGTGTACTGAATTCTGTGTTGTGTCCTGTATAACATCACAACATGCTTCAGCAGGGAGTGACTGTCACTTGGGAGCAGGCTGTTACAGAACAGCCTTTCCCCAGCAGAAGTTTCATTCTACGGTGATCATCCCTCTTAATAAAACATGAATCCAGTTAATAAAGTGTACCACATTATTGCTTGTCCACCAGCAATGCTCTGTGGTGACTGGGCTCCTTACTGTTGGAGAAGTCCAGCTGCAAGCAGAGTGAAGAAACCCACTGTTGGTAGATACTGATGCTCTCCATTGCTCAAAACTCCCTCTGAGCTACAGAAAATGCAAACACAAACTGCCTGTCTACATGGGCAGAAAAGAAGGCAGACATTCTAACCCACCATAGGACTGAGACAGAAACCACAGCTGTGTCCTGGGGTGCTAGAAAACCACAGAGAAAGTTAGTAGTCTCCAACTCTGCTGCCTAGGGGGGAAGGACAACTCCCCTATCACATCGCTGGGCTAGCAGGTTCTGTAGCACAGTCGAGAGCCTAAGAAAATCCTCTCTTGTATATAAGAAGTGTAAGACCTTTTCAGAGCTGTATGAATCGCTGACATTTTCTACTGGGAGAAGTGAAGTTGAAGTAAAGAGGCTTTGTGTTAATGGCAGTCTGTTTTTCTCTGAGATTTTTGGTTATCTAGAATAATCTTTAACTAGTGAAACATTTCCAATGAAATGCTGAAGTGCTTGAAACACCAGAAGACAAGGAGGTTGTGGTAGGAGGAAGACAGCCTGGCAGCAAAAAGTGACCAGAGAGGGGGATCACTGGACTCTAATCTTTTGTTCAGTGCCTGAAAATGACAACAGTAAAAATAGGAGCTTTAGTGAAAAGCAAGAATAGCTCACAGCAGTGCTCCAGTGTCCAGAGCCTGGTCTGTGCTGGGTGGCATAGACCAAAGAGGAGATTTGACACGGGGACTCTGCTGCTGTCATCACTGAGCTCTAGTCTGTGAGCAGGAATGAGTCTGGGGAAAGGGAAACACCCATGTTTGGCACTGTTGCTTATATAAAGAGTATAAAATACTTTCAGCACCAAAAAGACAAAAACTGAAAATGACTCATAGGCACAGAAACTTCAAGCTGACTGAACGGAATATTTTTTTTTCTTTTTCCTTTTTTCTTTTTTTTTTTTCCCCCCAAAAGAGTAGTCTTGTGGCCAGATCACAAAACTTTTTACATCAGTCTTGGAAGAATAAGCCCTTCCTCTCATTATGCTGGAGAACCTTAAGTGCTAGAAGCTGGGTAAATAAAATCAGTTACCAGGCAGTTTTTATCCTGCCAAACCTGTTGTGCTCTGGCATACCTACAGCATGACCTCACAGTACAAGGAACAGAGGAGGTGGTGGTGAGAAACAGTGGGATGAACCAGGACAGTGTAGGAGGAAATAAAAACTTAAATGGGGAGAATGTGAAGCAGTATCAAAGCTGTGTCACCCTGACAGCTGAATATTGAATAGCAGCAGGAAACTGATTTGTCCTTCAGAACCTTTCTTCAAATTTGGCACGGATATAAGTTCAGTGGTTATGGCAAGTTTGAAGTCTGACTGATCAGTCCTAAATTATGTATACATGAAGAAAGATTGCCATAAATGTGAGATTCTCTGAATTCACTTCAATTAACGATTCTGCCCCTAGAATACTTTTTTAAATAAAACTAATAAGAAGTAGAATCCTTCATGATTTGCTTTATCTGTCAAGTGAAGGCTGGAACATAATACATTTCCTTTTATAGAAGAAATTTTTTCTGATCAATTGTTTCTAAATACTCAATTTCAGAGCTTTTGCAGAAGTTAGTACAAGGTTGGCTGTTGGCTCTGATTGAATGTCATGGCCCTGTGTGCAGGCAGGATGTGAATTATAACAATCACATCCTCACAGGCACTGACACAAGTGTAGTTAAGTTGAGAAGCAGTCAGATGGGTTGCCATGTGTTGTTTCCAATGGGTAATGTGTTCTATTTTGGCTAAATGGAATCATATAGATTTGGGTCAAATAAAGTAAAACTTACAAAAGTTGAAACAACAGAGCCTGACTTTTCAGGGAAAAAAGTAATCTCTGAAGAGAGGATGCATTCCCATTTTAATTTGGCAGGAGGATGGAAATGGAATAAAGCAGTACAGATGTATTTAGGTCTTTAAAATTTATCAGCAGCCATACTGGTGACTTACTATGGAAGAAAAAGAGCCAGCAAAATCTGTGTCCATGTTCATGCCATTTCCAACAAAACCTTCCTGGCTAAATTCTACTTGAGAGGGAAGGGAGAAGGCTTGAGATTTAGTGGTTTCCTCAAAAAAATAAATAAAAAAAAATAATAAAAAAAAATTATGCTGCTCACTTAATGGCATAACGCTATCCACAAAGGTTAAGACCACTGATGTGTGATAGCAAAGGAATGAATGTGCCTAGTTTGGAGCTATATTTAGGGGATGGTTTGAATCATGAAGTAGTAGTGCTTAGAATCAAGGAAGTTTATATGCATGGTCAGGCACAGTTTCTTTCTTGAGTGAGTCATCCTTGGCCAGCGTAAATATAATTTTCCTTAGAGTTGCAATAATTAACCAATCATATTTAACCAGTGATGTTGGTGTCCAGGTAGAATAACTGAAAGATAACTGTTTTATTAAGATAAGCATTTTATGTCATGGAAAAAGTAATGTAATGTATATTTGCCATCAGATTTACCAATGACATTATCCAGAAAGCAGCTTGGTTTCTCTAAGAGGTATAGGTCCAGTTGGGATGAGGGCTAAATGTACATAAATACACACACCCATGTATATACATATATGGTGTTATATAATTATATATATATAGCATGCTTCTTCAAACTCCTCACTATTGCATTCCAAGTTGTGCCATATCTTTGTAGAAAGGTAATTGCCTGTTATTTGTAGGATTGTGTTAACACTAAAGAAATGTACTAGCTCAGAGAATTCAGGATGTCAACGTGACTTTACTAGAGAATTACTTGAAATAAAATTCAATGTTTTCAATAAAGTGACCTTGCCCTCTAAGTCTTGTGACAGTCACCCAGCAGAATTGGTCTTTCTAATCTCTTGTTCAAGGTGTTGAAAAGACAAATGGTTGATACACTTAATAGTTTGTACTGAAAAATAGGGGTTCAAATCACAAAATACTTTATATCTCTTCCATCTACTCTGTAGAATTTTTTGTCCTTCTTCCCCCAGCTGGGAGGTCTGCTCTTAAAGGTGGTTATAGTGGAAAATAAAAGAATGCAGTAGCTGAAGTGGCTCACACAACTGTGGGTGTCCAAGCTTTCATCTTGATCTTGCCAGTTCTGGGACCAGCTTTGATTTTGTCTTGAAGATGCCAATTCTTGGGCACCCAGGAAATTATGATGTCAGCAAAGCCCACCAGCTTTGTCTGGGCTAGTTTCAAAACATACAGACCTAGAATGGATTACACACTAAATGGTCTGTCTGTAATTACTTTTTACAGTAGTTGGGCTATATTTCCATGGTTTCTGATTTTGATTAATTGGGGCCCTGTCTCAATCTTAGTTTAGTGTTGCTGTTGGGCAATAGTGCTACATCCTTCTGCCTCTTTTAATTCAGTTTGCATCGCTGTAGAATTTGTGTACGTGTTGTAAAATCAATTTTATGCAACAGGCTGAGTGTAACTTGTGTTACAGTGGCAGACAAAAACTTGGACCCAACAGTGGTGACCTTCTCGCTAACAGCTCACGTGCCCCTTTTATCCATTCATGGAAAGGTCACATTAACTTGTCAAAACGGCTTTCAGCTTCAGCTCCATTTGACTCTGTGTTTCTGGGCCCCAGCACATGTACACGGCCCAGCACTGCTCCCCGAGGCCTCCTTGCCCTGGGCTGTGAGTTTGGACAGAACAATACGTGCATGCTTGGACAGGATGTACTGGGGTCAGTGTGCTGGAGCCTGGTTTGGACACTGACTGCTCTTTGACTCTGCCTTAGGCAGCTGGGCTTCAGCCACGGGAGATGATTCTGAGGCTGTTATCATTTGTAGCAGTGAATGTCTTCATGCCTGCAACACAACAAATCCAGCCTGTAGGAGACCTAGTGGATAGTGCACATCATCTCCAGGCCAAGATACTTTGCTAAAGTAGGGAAGTCTGGTGCTGGATGTGGCTTCCTGCATGTGGATCATACAGGGCAGGTTCTTAGTACGAGTTTCACATGCTTGCCTAGATGCTGCGCAAGAAGAATCAGCTGCAGAAGAACTAGGGTTGAAAATTTGGGAAAGGATCTCTCTCCTGCTGCATCTATAGCTGATAGCTAGGATGTACTGTGGCTTGGCTTTTCAGGGCTCTAGGCTTGTGGAGAGCAATCCTAATGAGAAGCACATCTTTGCAGTCTCTAGAACATAAAAAACATCCTAACACAGATACTCAGGCATTCCTGAAAATAACACTTGGGTCTGACTTTGCATATTTCCTGTGCTGTTTGGTTCCTACAGTTTAAAGGAGCTTAATGTTTAACTGTAGGATGGCATAAGTTCCAATGCTTCCCTGAATATGTCCCAGCAGGATGGAGAACCCATCTTCCCTGGGCACAAACTTTACAGCCAGCACATGGTTGTGGGGGAGCACTCAAACAGGAACCTTTCTCTCATCATTCCCGCAGGGCAAATCCATGTGTTTCTGTGGTTGGTCCTGATAGCTCAGAGGCCTCATAGTTCTTCTCTGGGGGTGAAGCACAAACCAGCACCCTGTACCAGATACCCTCAGCCATGTCATTGATTCCTGGTAGCTGAAGGCCTGCATTACCACAATGAAGTCAGCAGGAATTACTACTCACCAACAAGGAAACACAGGCAAACCCATCTAATTTGTGATACTCCCAACTAGCCATGCTATTTGGACTGGTCCATTTTCCAGGCAACCCTTCTGCCTCTGCAGTGTTAAATTGTAATAACTGCAATGAGTAGCTTCACTGAATCAATGTCTGGAACAGCCCATGGGTACTATTGCCACATGCACCTGCTATAATGAACACCAAAGCCTATTTCAGTGACCTGAATCTTTTGAAAATTTAGTCCTTTATTTTTATCCGCTTAGAGGGAGCACAAGCTACAGTGTCCTACTTTATCTCAACTGTGTCATCTGACTCATCAATCAAAATTGAGGCTGAATCTTATTATCACCCACTGACTTTTTATCAGCCTAACAAACTGATCAGAAGTAAAAAAGAAAGGTTTTGTCACTGTATACCTTTGCAAATCTTGAGTTGTGTGAGATATTATACAGTTTACAAAAAATGCAATTTCGGCAAGGCCAAATCCTACACTCTTCCTTGGAAAGGTATGCTTAGATAGAAAGAACATCACAGGACAGAGAAAAACTTCTGTGAAGTAAGACAACTTTAATATGAGCTTGTATACTATTGGGTTGCTTAATTTTAAATATGAGAGTAATATTATTTTAGCCAATTCCATCAGAGGCCACTGTATACTCTTATAACATTTTCCAGATACAGAAATATAAAAGATATTTGGCCGATATGCTGTTAAAGAAATGGCTTAAAATGTAGGACTATCTAGAAGAACCTCTGTTAGAAAGCTGACAGATTTTTCCCCTGTAGTTTCAAAAATGCATGAAGCAATTTAAAAACAACACATCACCACTACCCCTACCACCAAAATCTGGTTTTCTTGTTGTTCCTGCAAAACAAGTGTCAGTGACCTGATCCAATTCTGTGTGACTCATGAGACATATATAGGAAATAATTACAACACATGCTAGAAGATCACTCTTTCCTTCCTTCCTCTTAGAAACTCTTTCCCAGAATCCAGTCTGCTATCCTTCAAAAAGTCTTCAGCCTGGCCAGGAATAAAGAATAAAAGACTGAAATATCCCAGTTTCCAGGGAAAACAACCCACATTTCTCACTGTGCCACCATTTGTCTTCTGATGTCTCACACCTGATCTACAGACATATCTACAAAAAAATTGAAAAGATGTTAGGTTGGGACCTAGCATTCGCAGCCCTTTTGAACACTGCCAACTGTGGATTTTCTTTTTCTGCTGCATCATGATTGTCTCTACCTCTCCCACTTCTTTGTTTAAACTAGTCCTACCTGTGCCTCTTCTTGCTTCCAGTTAAAGTCCTCTTCTCCTACACATCCCATAAAGTGAATTCAGGACTATACTTTCATAAACAGAAAAATGAAATAAAATTAACACTGTGTATTTTTCAAGCTATACTTCCATGAATGAAGTCCTAAGCATCACCTCAGTGCAAAAAACTAATGATCAAGTCTTAAACCAGGCTGCAGAATTGACCATTAGCATAGGTTTTCCAATGAAAAATTGGTGAATTGGTCTTAACTTAATTTTGGGACAGTAGATATACAGCTTAGTGTTAGGAACAATCTTGCTAACAGGTTTTATGGTTTATATGAACCTCTGTTTTCAAGTCAGCATCATACACGTCATCAACATAAAACCAATCCAAATATTAATGATTAATATAAAGTTATAACTAATAGTTATCAGATGAATTGCTGCAATGACAATTACTTTTATTTTGTATTTATTAAGTAAAGGGAACTGTTTTTCTAGGCAGTGCACATTTGAAGAAAGATGAAAGAGAAACCCTAATATAATTGGTTGTTGGAGTAAATTTTAATATCACTAGTTGGTTAGACAAATAAATAATTTTCACATTGTACTGATGTCTTCTGTTTCACTACAGTTAATTTTTTACCATGTTGAATTTGACTATAAAATACAAAGGCTTTTCATGTGCTGTGTGCCTACCATACCACATTAAATGTCTCTTTTTGAAAAAGCATTATTAATAGAGTGCAATTCACCTGCAACAGTACCAAACACTGTTGGTGAACAAAAATAAATCTGCTGATGAAATTTAGTACATCCAAAACCTATTACTGAATTGAAAAGGAAAATATTGTTTATAGAGAAATAACTTATGGGCTGTATATTCTTCTTCAGTTAATCTGAGCTGTGATAACAATAATGTAATAGAAAACATAGTACATTCGAAGGAGCAAAACCAGAAGAATCAGACTGTAATAAAAGAATATTTCAGCAAGATTTTTGTGAGAATAGTGCATGGTGATACACATTTAACATTAAGCTTCACTGGTACTAAGCATTTAGTTTAGTGCTGAGTAGACCCCTTAGTCCTGAAAGGATTCTCAGTCCCATTCCAGAAGGGAAACAAGCATGAGAACTCAAGGAGAATATGCAGCAAGCAGCTAGAGGCTGAATGATCTCCTGTCAGGATTTCAGTAAGGATAAATTTCCCCTAGCCAAGATCAGTGAAAGGATCTTGTGAGTTGCCTCAAATGTTTAAGGCAACTAGAAGAGAAATACTATTTGTCAGGTAAAAATAGTTACAAGAATCACGCAATAGGTGAGCTTGTATGAGATTATATTGATGAAGAAAATTATGATGGTTATTCCAGCTATACAAAACCATTGCAATTTTGTCCGGAGTTGCAAAGAACCTCAGTATTATTGAATGTTTATATCCTCATGCTATTATCAAATCTATTCAGCCACAAAATTTATCTAATATATGATATTATTGTGCCATAATTACTGCACCACTTAATAATTTTGAGCACTGAAATGAGAGAAGGTTTCAGTGCTTTAAATTTCCTGACAGCTTGTGAGTGAAGAAATTCTGGTTTTCTGGTTTTATATCTGAAAAATGGAGTCATAGAAACAGAAGATCCCTTTCTGAAAGCCAGTCACCATGAGATGGGGAGAGGCATTTAATAATGTAGTCAGGAGTGCCAGAAAACCCCTACTGACATCATTAGGAGTTGACATGTACAGTTGGTAGCAGTACTGTTTTGCAATCCCATGAAGGATTTGCCTGCCTCCTAAACCTCTAATCCCCAGTGACTGAAGTCACTCCATGGAGGAGAAAGCAAAGATGAAATCAGTTGCCTGCGGCCTGGAAATAAAATCTATGTGCAAAGCACAGGGAAAGCTTATTTTTCTACAGCATGTGGAAGGGATGTCTGATTTCCAAACTGACCTCTGCCAGAAAGTTTTGTTCCCTGGCAGGGTCTTACCTTGCTCCTTCTCTGGGCCACACTCTTTACATATCAGTAGTTCCTGCAGGATTTTCTGGATGTTTGTATGCATCTAGGCATGCTCACAACTCATCCCTGTCGCAACTGCTCTGATGCCAATCACCATCAGCCCTTTCTACTTGACAGCCTCTCCTGCTAATGATTCAACAAACATTACCCCCCACTAAAGAACAACAGTTGTTTCCAGTTTAAATGTCAATGGATGAGGAATCCTACTGGTGTGCAGTCCTTACCTTCCAGCATAGCTCCTGAGGCAGAGTTGGCCTGAGTGACTTGCTGTGCTGTCCGAGTGTGGTGGAAATGCTGGACATATAGCAGGGACACTGCAGCTCCTGGCTTGCTGCCTTCTCTCTCATGTGGCATAATGTGGCTCCTGTATGGTTTTCCACAGGCAAAGGAGACAACAGACCTGAAGGACCATTGCACAAAAGAACCTGTAGCAGCTCAGGAAAGCCCAGAGTCTTCTGGTTGTTAATTCCCTAAACACCAATTCTGAAACTTGAAGATAGACGCTCCAAAATTTTTAGCCACAGGCTTCTTCTGCTTAGACATTCACATTCATATTCTGTGATAGATAGACATTATTTTGTGAGAACAAAATAGGCTATTACCACAGGATCATATAAATCTTCCCTGTCTTCTGGGAGGTTCAGACTGAAAGATTATCTGGATGTAACTATCCTAAAACATTAAACATTTATGAAAAATATATATCACAGCATTTTACATATGATTGTGCAATATACTTTTGTGACTTTGCTCCCAAGGCACTTCTTTTAGATATTAAATTGATGAAAAATGGTGTGATGCTTCATAGCAAGGAAAGATCTCTCCTCCAGCCCCCCAAATGAACTCCCTAAGACATATTTCTTCTGCCTCATGTTAAAGCAGAAAACTGCATTTCCACCTCATCATTTTATATTGTAATGGTTCTAGTTATGAAAATGGAATAATCAAGAAAGCTATTTTTAAAATAGCTTCACTAAACTATAGAGGAAATTATATTGTCTTCTGAGTTAGAAAATCTGTCTATAATTAGATTTAAGTGTCACTCCTTTCAGTGCATTTTAGCATTTCTGCAGACCATAGTCCTTACGAAGTATATATTTTGAGAGTATAGCGTTTGTCTTTTGGAATTATGACCCCGTGGCATGCTTTCAGGAGATTATGTCTTTATATCAGCTGTAAAAGGTAATCTAATAGTCGATGCAGTCTCATTCCTTTGGCATGATTTGTTTTCATTTGCTTTTCTCTATGTATTGTGTGTTGTAAGATTGTGAGGAAAATTATTCATCCTTAGCTAAGGATAGTACAGAATTTTACTATAAATGTCCCTGTATTGTATTTTACAAGTGATACTTGTGTGTATGAAGTGTTATTTACTCTACATAAAGAGCTGTGGAATTTCAGCAATTATAGTATTTTCACTCATTCTGCAATCTTGCTCTACAAATAAAGAAAAATATTATTAATATGACAGATATTTATATAGCTGTCCTTTTGCAGAAAAATGCCAACTGACCAGCTCTTGTTGGGTCTTTTTTAATGTCTACAATAATGCCATCACTTATGAGGTTAGGCTTTTTACTCATCCACCTGTGGTGACTGTTTCCAAATTGAGAGTTGTTTTCTGAAAACTATACTGAAAAGTAAAAAGTGGCTCCTAAAGAAACTGTTGACACCATATAGCTAGTTCATCTGGTTATATTGCTGTGCTTTAGTGTCTTCTGGGTACACCTGCAGTACATAGGACATGTGTAGAGTGGAGAGATGGAGAGAGGAGGGGAACACACAAGCAACCTGTGCTGTCCCCTGGCCACCTCACAGCTCTGCCACGTGTCCTGGTGATGTGCACTCGTGTAGTAGTTGCTGCAGTGCTGGCAAGCCTCCATGAGCCTTTCCTCCTTTTCTTCCAGTCCACTTCTAACATTTGATATGCCCCCCAAATCAGTGTCTGAGTGGTGACAGGGAGGGGAGGGAGTGGGGAATAAAGACGCACAAGGCCTGATCATCAGCCAGCATTGAGCAGAGTAAACAAGACCAATGTAGATGGTTTGTCACAGCTGCAATTCTGATGTGGACACCTTCCTCCTTGAGAAGTGCAGAGCTGACCCTCTCCTCTACCATGTAAACCTTCCTCTCAGGTGTTCAACTGCTGCTGGATTTGTGTTTAAATCAACTAAAGTATAATGTATAATTCCCTTTGGGACCTCTGATTTTCATAAGAAACAGTTCTCCTTGTTAGCCGGAAATGTACTGTAAAAATCACACCTCAGCCCACATGAATTCTGACTGTACTTGAAACTTTAACCTAATTAAACTTTAACTTTAAACTCTGGCATAAAAAGAAAAGAAAAAAAAAAAAAAGGAACAATATTACATTGCGTAGGTAAGGTAGCATCTCCCATTTTGGCACCCTTTGTACCACACAACATTGAGTTCAGATATTTCAAATCTAATTAGGACACATGCATGGACTTACAATCTGTCAAGTAAGTACATGATTTCCAGCTCAGGTGACCCAGCCTGCCTGGCTCTCCTTGCTTACTGACCATGGGGCTGGTGAAACAATGCAATTTCTTTTATCAAAATGTCCTGGCTCCAAAGATCTGTCCCTGAAACAGTCATGGGAGCAAATCACATGCCAGCCTAAAAAAATCAATATTGATGAATAAATTGAACTATAACAGTGTGTCTGTCTGGTTATTTAAAAATAGATGAACAAAGAAAATGCAAAGCACACAAAGCAGCCAAGAAAGGTTTACAGAGTTTACTGAAAGGCTGAAAAATTGCAGGGAAACTCCCCTTCTGGAAACAGCCTGGCTCAAGACCCTCTGAAATCAGGGAAGTGGCTTGTTCCCGTGACTTTGAAAGTCTTGAAAGACACATCATTTGTGTCTTCCAAAACTCAAAGAGATAGTAGCTAATTTCCTTTTATGCTTATATACTCCCACTAAGGCTCATTGATAGTGCCCCTATAAGGCAAAGGGAAGGGTCTTGGACATGTAACCATTTTAACAATTTAGCCTTCAGGCAATGAACTTTCAAGGAAATGGTGTACAGAAAATCCATCCACAAACAGTGAGCTGAGATTGTCCTAAGGGGCATTATTAAATCTGCAGGAGAATTATGGATGCATTCAAAAGGTTCTACTGAAAATTGCTATCAAACCTCAGAACTCTTAGAAGCATCTTTTGGTGATACCCTTGGGGCTTCTTCTAACATTCTACAGAAGATGCAGTTCTCCTTTAAACCCCACAGGGTGCTTTAAAAGTCTGCAAGGGTTATAATTTTCTAGTAAATATCGTTGTATCAAACATTTCCTTTAAAACGCTCTTTCAAAAGAAAACGTAATGAAGAGCAAAAAAATAAAAAACACTTAGAAAACAAGGTTTTGACTATCAATAAAAAGCAGAGACAGGTGAAAAAAAATTAGTATATGTGAATATAGAGAAACTCAAGGATTTGTAAAGAAATTAATGGCATTAATGAACCACTAGCAGGGATCTACAAATAATTACACATTATAAGCCTCTAAAAGTGACACTTTAGTTGGACAAACATCTCCTGACATCAGAATCCATAGGAATAAACTTTTCTGGGTGCCATATCAGAGTCAGCAGGTTTTCTCTAGAAACTAAGTTTAAAATGCTAATTTTTTGAAAGTTATCTGTGAATTATTCCTAGAATTATTCTGTGCAGCTGCTCCATTTCTCATTTTTGGGGTTGTCCTCACTGGGCAGGGGGAACCTGTGAGCTCCAGCTTGATCAGTTGTTCCTCAGAACCTGGCCAGGGGATTCATTATGGGAAGGGCTGATCTGATACCAGTTCCCTAAATGTTGTGCTTGAGTCAGCTCCTGGCTCAGTGGTTATCGGAAGCCTGAAGAGATTTTCCTGAAGAAGCTGAAATAAATGAACTTATTTTACAAGAAGTCCACCCTGCTTTTAATGAACGAATTACCCGGCAGTCTTATTGTTGGTCATGCTTTTCTAATGCATTGTGAAATCTGCTGAATCTGGAGGCAGAGCAATTATGACACTTCAGGCTCATTTGTGATTACAGTTTGTCACTGTGTAAGCAGTGACTGTTCTCACAGCTCACACTGCATCAGAGAAACTCAGAGCATTTTGGAAGAAGCACTTGGAAGAATATATCAATTATTAATAAGATATGTTCTTATATTTGAACATTATATGCTGTCTTTTCTTCTCAGAATGTTTTCCAACATAGAAATTCACTGACAGCTTCATTCTCTGTGGGACTGTATACAGTCTATGAGCAATCTAATAGGGTTTGGGATAGGAAGCAAAACTATGGTTGCTAGAGAAAATGACAAAAACCACTCTGAGATGCAAAAGGTAAATAATCAGAATTTGGCTAGGATGTGGAAGCTAAAATCTGTGTACTCTTGGAAATGAAATAATGCCGTTTTTAATGACTGCAGTGTCAAGGGCGTGCCCTTACAACAGTTTAAACACAGCTCCTATTAGCACCAGTCTGGATTTTATGTTAACGCAAGGTCAGAGAGATGAGTCACGCACAGTGCAGTAACAGCGGATCACTGAACCCACACCCGAGTGAGTGTCCTCTGCACTAGCTGGGCATTAATGGTGTGTGACCACCCTGCTTAAGGTGGCACAACTGCAGCACCCAGCAAGGACAGGATGGATTTTCTCTCTGCCCGCAGCAGAGAGCATGCACTCCCATCCTGGGTCACACAAAGGATGGGCAAACGTGCAGAGGAAGGGCAAGGTTTAGGTAGGGACAGGCAGCCACAGCACTCTATTAATTCTTGGGCTCTGTGCAGTAGATGAGAGGTTTGGATATGGAAAAACAGCTGATGTAGGGGTTTGGCACACATGAGAGAAGGCAGCCATCCTGGCACCCTGCAAATGCCAGAAATATTGGTGCTGAGGCAGAGGCTATTTGATACCTGTGTGAGGTTGTGTGCCAAAGAACCTGCTGGTTAATAGCAGGATGACTGAGGCAGAAGGAGGCTAAGTATTTTTGAGTAGTTGTGCCACTGGCTGGTTAGAGAGAGGCTATTTTACAGGCAGAGAACTGAGACAGTGATGAGGTGACTAAATTAAACCCAAACATGTGAGACAGCTAGGAAATTAACTATCATCTATCTCCTTATTCCCTGCCCAGGTTCTTAAAGCAGACAGGGTTATGTGCTCTACTTTTTTATCTCTGCCTCTGTGAGAGGCTGTCCCTGTTGAACAGCTTGCACTGCTTTGCATGCTAACAGAATACTGTGCATGATGAAAGGCTCAAAGCCAATAGCTGTAGCAGACTTACTTAAAAATGCAATTAAAACCCTAGAATGAGTTACTGTAACCAAAGGGGTTAGGAGAGACCAGAAGGCTGGTCTGGATGGGTTTTTTCCCCCTAACATATTGGAGTGGGAATGGAGCTAGAGAGATAACACAGCAATTAAAAATGGGAAATGGATGAAATTGATGATAAAAATGGCTGGGAGAAGCTGAACTTTTTAACTTTTTTTTTTTTTTTTTAAATCTGTCTATAGTATATTAAATAAAGAAAAGTAGTTTGAATAATCAAGAAGTCTGATGCTGTAAATTACTTGCTAATTAAGAACATAGAAAAAGTAAATGAAAAATGTTGTATATATGATGAAATGGCTCCCCTTATACATATCTCTAAGCAGCTAAAGGAATCATGGTGTGTGAATGGATTTGATGGGGTGCTGTAGGGTGATTGCTTCATCTAGGTTTATGTACCTAATGACAGTGCTAAGTTACAAGACTCACCCCTCTGCAGTCGTGGTGAGGGAGTCACTTCCAACACCACAACACTCCATGGAGAGACCAGAACTAATAAAGTATTTTTTGTCAGAGATAGATATGATGAAACATGATGATGATAATGTAATTTTTTCACTCAGCTTATTACAGTGTTCTTATTACCAGGACTTTAGAGCCTTACTGATACTGAGTTCACACTGGCTCTGTATTCCCTTAACTCCATCAGCTTCCAAAGGAAAAAAATGAAGGAAATTCTGAGACAGAAATGAGGCATCTTCAAAGGGAGAAGCTGCCAGTTCAGTTACTTGTACCAGCACTAAGCTCAGAAGGGTAAACTTCAAAGGGAGTGAAGCCTCTTTTCTCCAGCAGCTGGATGAAGCAAACATGACGCATATCAACACAGATAGAGTTTTTTCCTGAATCCAGAGCTAAGAAAACATCTTTCATGCATCTAAAAACCTGGAAATCTAAATTGATTCCTTCTCAATTTCATTGTTGTGCTTTAATCCTTTAATCAGAAATGATCCCTGGCAAGAATCTGTGTTAAAAAGAACCAGCAGTGAACTGTAGAGTTGGTATACCTCAAAAAGCTGCTGAAATTGCTAAAATAGCCAGCAGCAGGACAAGACAAGAAGATATCCAGAGATCAGGGATTCATCTTTCCACGGTGTACCACCCTTGCCTTCTGCTGAAGATTTATGCATCCATGATCATTTGCATTTGCTGCCTGGGCTCTGAAAGCAGTGTGGAATGACTGTGCACAGGGTAGTCTGGACGGAACATTCCAGTTGTCACACAGGGAAAGCGCTGCTGTGCTGGTGTGAAAAGAGAGAAAACAGCTCTGACAAGCAGACCACATATGAATAATTAAAATGCTACCTACGCTGGCTGCTGCAGTCCTGTATCCAGCATTAGTACACCATATGCTACAAACAGGTGGCACCAGGGAGTTTAAGAAAGCAAGGGAAAAACTCTTTTGCTTATTGTGGTTTTTTTCCCATAGGTTGCTAATTAAAACCAGACAGATCAGAAAACAAACCCCCAAACCCACAAAACAAAGTGTTTTCTTTCCTGCTCTGCCCTTCCTGAGCAGTCTGACTGGGACAGAGCTGTCTGCATGCTGCCATTCCCAGCAGGACATTGTGTCCACCATTCCAGCCCCACATAAACATCCCACTAAGGACAGAGAGATGGCAGCTCACCAGAAGCATGTTTCATTCACCATTTTGAGCTGGAATAAGGATAGAGGTCTGAAACTCCCAGTTCAGTCTGGAAACAGGCATAGAACCTCATCACACTCCATCTCAGAGACCACCAAAGCAAAAGCCATCAGTGGGTAAGACTTGACAGAAGACTCCAAGCCACTAAATGGACAAATAATCTACTTTAACTTGTGCTTCCAGAGCTTATTCCCAGTGGCCTCCACCCTGCACATCAAATCAGCTGGAATAAGGCTAGGTTCATCAAATTCCAGTGGCTTCCCCTGGATGATTCCTCTTAATGCATGTGTGCAGAGGAAGGCAGGAGAAGCTTGAATGGCATTTTTAACAGCTTTAGCCTGTGACAGCCATCAATGGCACATTTTTTTCCTTAGCCTGTTTGCAGTCTTGAATGCCAGTGCATCCCATTTGGTATTTTTCAGGCAGCATGTTGGTATTTAGTCAGAAGGAAAACCTACTGCAGGCAAATGAAAGATGAGCAAAATATTTTCATTGAATTCTGCCATGAACACTGGCTGGTCACCTCCATACACATTTCTTGTTCAGAAACCCTGGGGATAAATTTGCATGAAACTGTAAAAATGCACACTGAGAAAACAAGCAGTGCACAGACTGGGAAAAGCAAGGACCACAGCAGAAAGATAAACTTGAATCTCTTGGTCAGTTTTGTTTTAATACCTTGTACTTCTTTAGATAGATCCAC
The DNA here is from genome assembly GCA_013397195.1 of Hylia prasina. Lineage (NCBI taxonomy): Eukaryota > Metazoa > Chordata > Aves > Passeriformes > Sylviidae > Hylia > Hylia prasina. The sequence goes on along the minus strand of VYXD01001803.1, from coordinate 580,965 downwards.
ACAGTGTTTCATTAGCTTTTCTGACCTGGTCTCTCCCTTTGACTTTACTTATTCCCTCTTCTGTCTGCAGGAGATATGGGAAAAAAAGTTTCTACCTCCACTGAGTGTGGAATGCATCACTCTCTGCCCTAATGAGGATGCTGTTCCTTGATGTGCTCCCTCTTCCATGCCCTCCATGTTCAGACCTGCTCTTTTCATGATCATCTGCACCAACCTCTGAGATTCAAAGGAATTTCCCTCTCAACTTTCCCCATTTGTTTGTCACTACTGAGAGTTTAATGAAGAAAATACAGCTAACTTGCATTACTTGGCATGTTCCCCTTTGGTTTTCTGAGAGGTGTTAGAGAGGATATGCTCCTGCAAAGTTACACGGGGGGTCAGATACATCCCCGAGGCTTCTACCTTCTGAAAGTAAAAATCATCAGCACTCATGCATGTGTTCTTCACTGCAACTCTCATTCTGCCTTCAGGAGCAGAGGTCATTGAAGCATACAAAAATAAAATTCCACATAAAATTCATGCTATTAATCTCTGCTTTGCTTTAACCCCACTTAATAAGCCCTTAGTGCATATTATAGTCCTTAGTGTTTTACCAGTGATGGCTACTATGAAGGAATTCAATACACTGCTACACTCACTGGTTCCTTTACCAGTGACACAAAATAAATGAGAAAAATTTAAGAAAAGCTTCTGAAGGCTTTGAATTGCCTGATTAGCACAAAATCATGGCTGCAATGCACTAAAAAATCCACTCCACAATCAGTGTAATTAAAACCTTATGTACCTCCTCCTGTTTCCCCCATGGAGTGGTCATTTGTTAAATTGTCTCATAAGGCTGCTGCAACATTCCAGCCTGATTTCATGGTGTAATAGGGCTCTCACAATCACTCTCTGTGCTTGCTTGCAGGTAGGTGTGTCAGCACTTGTCTAATAACTACTGGACTAACCAGCCAATTTCAATCAAAGCTTTGGAGGTCTCTGAGGTATTCTGGTCCTGTAAGATTTACAACAACAGAAAACTCTGTGGAGGGAGAATTTTCTGCACATACTTTTCCTGGAAGAAATGTAAACACCATCCACATTATGAGATGTAAGGGAATCCACTCAGGAGCCCAATTAAGCTTTATTGGTCCTCCAGTTTGCCAAACAATTTGTAAGTAACCCAATCGTCCCACATGTACAGAACCATTGCAAAATAAGAAAAACAGGGGCCGCTGGGGGGCTTCTAAACCAACCAGCTGGATAAATGATACTGTGTCATACCTGCTAAACATCTGTCTAACCTGTTGAAGATTCCCAGACCTGAGGTCTCCCCAGGCAATTGTATGAGCACACAGCTTTATTCTGCACCACCTTCTGCTACTGCTGAAACTTTGTAATATGTTAGTGAAGCTCTGCAAAATACTGTTCAAAGCCTGCAGTTTGTGGCTGTGTTTGCTTTTCAATGTGGAGCAGTCTAGGTAATGTAAGGAAGGTAAAACAATGCTGCAGCATTGATTTCTCTCAGGGACACAACAGTTGCATAAAGGGCTCTGCTAATTATAGCCACCAGCTATCAGCAGACCCCACAAAAGCCACAGCAGCACTGCAGCTGTTTGATGCTTGCCACAGAGCATAGCTGAAAGCATCTGTCACACTTCAGAATTGATTTCCAAAGGTAATAAACCAGCAGGCCCCTGCAATAAAATGAGGGTGGCCTTGACTCTGAAAGGTCCTTCTGATGGTAATTTGCTGCCAGAGCACTTTTCTGCAGCACACCTGTTTTTTAATTGATGGGACTTCTCAGAGGTGGATCTATTATACATGAGTCACTCAGCTTCAGGACCTTAATCCCAGAGAGGTTACTAATGAAGCTCCCTTCAATTTATTTTGGAAATAGTATGGACCATACTTGAGATGAGAAAGTGCAGTATTTAAGTGGAAATGTGAAGTTTAAATTTATCCATTCATAAAAGGCTCAAGAATATCATTGCTACTCAAAAAGCCAGTAGCTATTTTCCAAGTGGATGGGAATGGATCAGGCTGGGTAAAAATTACTGTTTTCATGCAGATTTTTCACTGCCCAAACATAAGGCTACATTTGTGATATGTGATACATTTTGGATATGTGATAATTTTATATACAGTTAAAAGCAGTGCTTTGAGGAGGATTGGGAAATGCCATCCTCTCTCCTTTCTCTGGCTTCAGTGACTCCCAGCTGTTTGCTCTGTTGCTTCCTGCCCAGCTGACACCAAACTTCTGCTTGCTCCCCTAGGCTCTGTCTATATATGCTGTAAGGTTTGGGGAAAGAGGTAGCTGAAGCAATATCCAGGAAAAACAATCTAAACAACTTTCCCTGACCAGACCTTAGCTCTTTGCCTCTCCCAACCTTTCCCTAGGAGTAAAAACTTCAGTGTGCAGTGTTCTTTGGTGAAAATCCTTGGTTCTGTTTTCAGCATCTGAAAAATCTACAAGCTGCTGCAGTTTGGCAGCAGCTCGCTCTACTCTCTCTGCTGCACAAGGGCCATGTTGGCTTCTATCAGGTTTGGCTGCCATTGGCTTATCAGAGCAAGAGGGTAATTCCTCAAAAGAGTGAGATAACTTCACAGAACAAGGCAGCAATGCAATTTATACCCTCCTCTCCCTAAACCTGCCTTCTTGCCAAAAAAATGACAAAATATTTAAGCATAACATAACTTTTTAATGGTTTGTGGCATTTGGAGTTGAAACTCTAAGCAATAATTATGCTAATGAGAGATAAAGTATGTTCTTGGCAGCTGAACACTTTTTTGTTGGTATTGTCATTGATTTGTTTATTTGTTGCTTTCTTTTCATCATTGCTGGCTCTTATTTGTATGCAGTAAGTGCCATTTACAGCTGTCCTTGAGAAAACTGCTGCAGCTTCCAAAATCTGTTTTTCTTTTTTCTTTTTTTTTTTTTTCCTTGGTTTTTTTTTTTTTTTTGTTTGTTTCAAAAGTATCAGCCTTTTGACTTTTCAGGCCTTTGACATGCCATGGAGTTTTTCCCTAAAAAAGGTAATGACTTTCTCACCAGAGCAGCACAGGAGAGCACCAGGGGAATCAATGTGGGGACTTGCCATTACAACAGATAGGAGAGAAATGAAATGCCTGTCCACAGGGGCCTCAGTATTGGGTTGAACGATCACATTCCCATTTCAGTTCTTAATTGCACAATGAGCAGGACAGAATAGAGTAGATCCAGAGGGATCTGCAAAGGAAAAAAGCAAATACTTGGCCAGAGCTTGCTGCAGAGAAGAGCTTGCTGCTCTTCAGCTTACACATTTTGAGTATAAGGAGCACCTCTGTCTAAACAAAGCAATCTTCATAGTGAAATCCCTTGAAAAACTGATGTTCAGTTCTGCTTTCCTCCAAAGATGGGACTTTGCTGAGCTGCACACAGGGAGAGGTGAGCTGAGGTGGGAAGGCAGGGAAGGAGAGGCTGCTGGGCACTTGCACAGTGTCCCCCTCAGTGAGCTGAGCAGTGGCCACTGCTGCCAACACTGGCACCAGAAGGGCTGAATTCCTCAGGATTGCTGGGTTCAGGGCTGTGTGCAGATGTGCTCTGCCTGCAGAGGAGCCCCACCTGCACGTGGAGGACCTTTAGCTTCCCAGCATACCATGAGGAATGGAAGCATCAGTTCAGCTGCAATGGAAGGATGCCTCAGCTCACTTAATCACATTAATGTGATCTGCATGAGCCAGAAAAGCCAAGCTGTGAGAGCTGGGTCACAAGCTCCTTGTAGGAGCACTGCTGTGCAGTGTCTGTGACATGGATCAGGACTGGGAGTCTTTAAACAGAGCCTTTAAAATGGATATGAGGCCGATTTCCCAGTTTCCCTGTCACACCTGTGGTGTGGCACACAGCAGGCTTTTGGCATTTCTTAGTGGGATGCAACTGATTCTGTTCAGTGACTGAGTTATCCTGTGACACTAGTTTGAAATAATATAAATAGAACGTGAATTCTGTGCTTGAATTTAAAACTACTAATATGTGTGTAGCTCTTAGAAACAAGGAGCAGAACACAGAATGTCTGCTGGATCTAATGTCCCAGCACTGTGTCCCTGCACAGCATGCAATAAATGACATTCTTTTCTTCTTTTACTCTTTGGGGGTATTGCTTGAAAAATCTACTGCTTACCAGATCAATTAATCAGTAGGTGCTCTGTTTCTTCTTGTACTAGATCTGCACTAAGCACAGCAAGAAAAACCAGCCTCTTAGAGCATGGATTGTGAACACAAAAAAAAAAAAAAAAATAAAAGCTACATGTACCAGAACCTTGTGTTCAACATCACCATTTTTCCACCTTTGTGTATACTTGGTGAACAGTTGAGTTTTTAGGCTTTTAATAAAGAAGAGGGATGATTTCCAAAATTACATAATCTGTAATTGAAAGAACTACTACAGACTGACCAAAATACATGTTGCTGCTTGTTTGGGATGGTATCAGAAGCACTTTTCTGCCACTCCTGAGAGCTGCCCTGCTGCATTGTGAGCAGCTGCTGATGACAATCCCACCACCCCAGCATGACTTCTGCTGTGCTGACACAGCCTCACTGTCTCTAATTCTGCTCCTTGACAGAAGATAGACCTACCCAGGGCACACTGATGCTGGGAAAACAATTCAGTACACACATAAAATAAAAACAACCGGGAGTCACAAGGGTACATATAAGAACACACACTTTGTGCTGACTGACGTCAATGCAACAAGTCACTGGAGACTGAGGCTGCACTCCCTGGCAGATGCTTTTCCTGCCTCTGTCTTGGCTCTGATTCTTTCCTTCCTTATTGCTTTACTCTGCAGCCAAAGCAGGTAACACATCATGTAGTTATACTGTGCAACACACCTGTAATGCTCCAAACACGAAAACTGAAACAAAACAGAGATCAAGGGAGGGTGTCACCACCTTTATAACAGAGAGCAACACGGGTATGACAGAGGACATTTCCACAGGGCTTGGGGTGAGCCACTGATGTATCCCAATTCATCCTTTGATACCCAGGTAAGCGTAAAGGAAAGGAGTTAAGAAGTTGCTGCCACGTCTGTATCTGTTTGCTGCTAACACCCAGCCCAGGTAATCATTTACACCCATGTTCAGTGTTTGTAAAATAAAACTCTTCCGGGATTGCACTTCAAATTCCTTTTGTACTCATACGGATGAAAGCTCAGGACCAATGCATTTCTACCTGCTTCCTTCCTCCCCAAAGCCCCACACTTCAGAAAACTCAGGATTTTTCTTTTCAGCTACCTGCAAGATGTAGCTTTTGTGTTCAGCTATAGATTACTCAAAAGGACTGGTGCCCCCTGTGCCTGCCTTCTGAATCCTAAAGGAAACTGAAAGAGCCCACCACCCATGAGATATCAGGATTTACATTTTCTTAAATGTGTGCCTTGAAATATATCTCATTCCAGAGCAAGAAGGTTACTATAGTTCCTCGAACATAAGTGAGGATGCTACATCACTTTTAGAAAAGCAAAGAAAACAGTGATGTAGGACTCTGTCCCAAAGTCTGATTTAAATTTTAGTTTGTTTCTGGAGGAACATTTGGATGTTTTGATTTTGCTGCACTAGGGAGTTTTCTTTCTATTTCAAGAGGAGTCTGAAAATTGATTTTCCATAACCAGGTAGCATGATATCTCAAAGATCTAGGAATCACTATACCAGGTTTCTTGAATGCATTAATAGCTATGTTTTTTTATTAGCCTAAAAGAAGGATAAGGAGGAGGCAGGTGGCAGTCACTGGACAATAATCTTCAAAATGTGAAAAATACCAAGCAATTTAAAAGATGCTGGCCGTAGCAAGATTTTTGCAAGTGCTGCTGACTACCAGGGAGACAATTCACACTCAGGTGGACGAATCTGCTCTTGATTTGTGCAGAATGATGAAGGGCAAATAAGGCAAGGCAGAACAACCTCACATCCATTCAGGAGCTTCCCTCCATCTCCCTTTAAGCAGCCCAGACAACATCCTTATTCTAAGTCTAAATGTCATCTGAAAATTTGGGACTCATCACAGAAATTAAATCTCTGGTTTATAAAGGTTATTGAATTTCTGCATGTGATAAATGCCTGGTTGAAGTATGCCTCAGAACTAGAGCTGAGTGAGAAAGAGATGGTCAGTTTTATCTCACAGAGTGTTAGATGTTTCAAAATCTGTTTTTTTCTCCAGTTCCAGTATTTATAATATTTTAGAAATTCCCAAATTTCTAGAATAGTATTCTAAATTTCTGAAGTTTGTATTTCTAAAGTTTGTATAGACTGGAAGGGAACTACATTGGGAGCCCAGGAGGCCAAAGTGCCATTGCTCTGCCAGTGTCTGCAGGAATCTCAATTTCTGGATTCCTGACAGCCGCATGGAAAGTGAAAATACAGTTTGTGTGTATGGAGGTGCAAGACAAATAATGTCAGAAGGAAAAGTGGCTTCTAATCAGAAATTCAGACTCCTGTCAGGTTGTGCACAGAAATTTGTACGTGATACTGATCAAAGAGCTGCTGTGGCTGGTGAGATTATTTTGAATATATGTGAAATCTAAAAGGAATTCCCTTCACTTGAAATTTGTACAGATTATTTCAGCAGATTTGGAACTTCATGATTGCAGAGTCCTTTTATACTCAGTGCAATCTCATTCTTAATTTGTGAAATCAGATTAACTTTAAAGTGCATATAGGTGAAGTTATGTCTGTCTCATTTTTATGTACTGAAATAGATGTGCATATTAAAAGATTAGTTTGAAAAGAGTACATACTGTAACATGGAGAAGAACGTAATCAAAGGACAGAATGCCCTTCCTTGTGATTTAGCTAAAGGCAAGTTGGATTCTGATATTCACCTACTTCAAATGAAGCATACCTAAGGCGTTCATTCTTGTACCTGTGGTTCATTTACTAATACGATTTTATAAAATCTTAACACCTTTAAATGATATTTATGTACTTTCAAAACATCTTAGCTCTTGGTGCATGATGACCCAATCCATTTCTTGTCAGCTGGATTTAACCATGTCAGAAAACAACAGACCACTACAGAGCTCGCACTGTTGAACTTTGCCAGTTAAAGGTCTGTCCTATATTTTCCCATTCTGCAGAAATCAGAATTGAAGCACAGTTTACCTGGCGTCTTCTCAGGTGTTTCTTGTGCCAGGTGCAAGTTTCCTGTGTACATAAAAGCACGTGGTCTTTACCAGTACATTCAGTTACACCTTATAGCTGATCAAAAGTGACCCTATGTACAAAAATGTCACATATTTATTGTGTTACCTTTCTGCTCCGAGTACCCTGGACATGCCCTTTGCACTCACAGCAGGCCTTGTAAAGATGCACATTGGTTTTATAAACAGCCCAATAACCTCTAGAGTATTGTAGGTATGATATGGACAGTGTGCTAAGATTGTGCTTGGCAATTATTTTGAGCTGGTTTCAGCCTTGCAGAAATGAGGACAGACTAATTAGACTTGGACTCTTCAGCTGAAAAGAGACAGCTGAGAGGGGAGATAATAGAGGCTTATAATGAAAACTGAAGTAAACACAGAACCATTACTCAATCTTCCACCCACTATGAGAATTAGAAGGCACCCCAGTTATCAGCAGCAGGATTAAAACAATGAGAAAGAAATGCCTTTTCCCCTAACATCTAATTAAACTGTGAAACTAAGTGTTCATGGAGATTGCAGAGGCTAAACGTAAAAATTAATTAAAAAGGAATCAGACAAATTCGTGCAAGCATGAATGTCCACCAGTGGTGAAGGAATGTCACAGTCGGGATGCAACCTTTGGCTCAGGAAGCCTCTTGGAAAAAACCTTTACCTGGGAAAGTACTGCTTTGCATTTGTCCTGCTTCTTATGCTCTCTCATAGGAATCGGTTTCTGGCATGGATAGAGGCAAAGTGCTGGGTGGATCTTTCAACCCACACAGTATGGATGTTTTATATTTCCATTACAGTCTTCACTGGGCTGCCATAACATTATTTCAGGTGCCCATATGATGGGCAACTGTCTTAGTTTAGGAGACAGGTATCTGCTAAGGAAAGACGGAGTTTCCTTAGAATGGAGAATGTGAAACCCTCTCCCTCCAAATTATTATAATTTTGCAATTAAGGGCTTTCAGGCAAAGATATAGGAATAACAGTTCTTTTACTAGGAATGTTAGAAATACCAATGTAATAGTACAAAAAAAACAAGTAAACAACAAACAAACAAGAAACCCAGAAAACCCTGACAGAGTCAAGGACACAACCTGACACCTTCNCAGAAAGGCATCCGCCCCCTCCCCCCACGGTAACAAGAGATAAAGAAAAAAACATTTCCCCAACTGCTTTCAGCAGATGAAAATAGAATACAATTTTTTTGCTTCCATAACCCAAGACAGAAACACAGTAACAGAAGAGCTGTGAGAGATACTCAGCTCCAGGGGATGATGAGGAGAAAGTGGATGAGTCCATCATGCCTTCAGCAGTGCAGCTAGCCTGAGGTGGCTACCAGGGTGCCCAGTCTGTGGCCCTAGGACGGTACATCTGAGCCCTGGACTACTTCTGCACAGCAATGTCACCTCACTAGAACATGCATTCAAGTGTCCACCATGATAGATGGTCATCATGGCAGGAGAGTCACCACAACCTCCTGCAGGCCATGAGCAGGATGGGTTCTGTGGCCTCAGCCAGCATCACAATATGGAGAAGCACATGCACATTTACCCTCTTCAGGACTTTTATTACAATAAGAGACCACAAAAGCAAATTAGAGAATTGATCTCTCGATGGAGAACAACATGACCTGGACATTAGGTGTACTGCACTTACTGCCTCAATCCTTGATTTTCAAACTCTTTTACCGTTTGCTGCTGCCCCAAGTTTTGATGTGCTATAAACTGTGAAGGGCACATATACACACACAAAGGCACAGCATTCAGCACATGCAACACATCTGCTTTCTTCTCCAAGATCACCAGCTGGGAGGAAACAGGAACTCTTATCTGGTGTTACTGCCCTGTACCTTTTGCTGCTTGCTACCTTTTCCCCTTCTGAGAAGTGCAGCCACACCACAGGGCACAGTCGTCCATTCAGTAGAACTAAAGTTGTGAGAGAATCAAGATTATGATCTCTCTTGAAAACAAAATTTATTTCATTAAAGGGATGACAGAATCTCTCTAGATAAAATAAAATCCTATTTCAAATATCATGCAGTAGTAGAAAACCCCAAAAAAACTTCTAAGCCAAGGAAATCACTGAGGAATCATTACATACAAATTTCAAATATTGGACATATCACCTCACCAAAGTGATAGAAAGTGTCCTTTTAGGAGCTCACAAATCAGGGAGAAGAGCAATGTGAAAGACACAAAACTGAATCAATATACTTTCTACTGTCCTCCTGAATGAAGATTGGTTTCACTATTTTTCTCTTTAAAAAAAACAAAAGGGCGGAAAGTGGCAAGACAAAAACTCAAAGAAATAATATAGTTCCCTTTCATCACAGTTCTTTCAAAGCTGATTTTAGATTGTAATTTGCCTGGAATTGCTTCTTGAATGGTCCCTTGGCTTCCTATCTGCTGGTCCAGGTTGAATGAAAGGCACAGTTGCTGCTGGTAAAATAAGCTTTCTCTTTTGAACATGTGCCAACCTGTGCTGTCTGCCATCAGCAGATAAGCCAAATGGTTCTTCTGAGGAGATATGAATTTCCAGACAAATCAGCTATTTGAAGCCTCAGCATAATAATAGCAAGACTGAAAAAAAAAAAAAAGTGCAAAAGAAAAAAATAGGTGTACTGCAGAGCATCCATAAAGAAAAAACAAAGGATGACAATTATATCATCATCCACCTAATTTAAACTAATGTGAAGAAAGCATGCAAGGGGGTTTCAGGAAATTTCAAAATCACTAATGCTACAGCTCAAATATACAGAAAAGGTTTACCTTTTGACCCAGTGTAATTCTACTAATATATAGGTTGCCGGTCATACAACCTTCTGTGTGGCAATCCAGATTGCCCACCAAAAAAAAAAGCAGTTTAGAGAGCCAAACCATGTGCCTCTGCCCACCTTCTGCCGTTTGCTTCCCTGGAGAAACTCCAGCCCAGCTTGCCGCCTGTGGAAATGGCCCAAGCCAGATGGGAATGGAGGTATCTCCACAGGAGCAGGCACGGCGGGTGAGGCTGCACCCTGGAGCAGGCTGCTGAGGGCTGGGTGAGATTCCACCCTCAGCAGAATGTTTGTCCTCCTTGCCAGGGTGTTGCCCATGCAGCGGGGTTGGGAGAGCAAAGCATACCCCCAAAACTCCTAGAAATCCTAAACAAACTTTCCCTTATTATAATTTTCAGCTAAAGACCCAGACGTTTTATGGAAGCGACCAAGAGGCAAATGCCTTTAATTCCCCATTGCTGTCCTCCAGCAGCAGGCAGTGCCCTCGGGGCTGGAGGGGCAATCCCAGATTGAAAGCCTGGGGGGCAGCTGCTGGGTGGCCGTGTACCAGCGCCCAGAGGCTGTGTCTGTGTCTGTCTGTCTGTCTGCGCCTCCGCCGCTGTGCTGGTGGCAGAGATTAATCATCAGGCTGCGTTTCTTCTCAGGTGTCCTTTCCCTTTTGTTTTCTCTTGTTGAGGCACCATGTCACTTCATTTCATTTCATTTCATTTCATTTCATTTCATTTCATTTCATTTCATTTCATCAGGGAATACAAAAAAACTGTCTTGGAGCCTACAGCACCAAGTGACGGAGGGAAACCACCCCTGGCCAAAAAGTCCTAATTAAAACTCTACACAGATATAGGAATAGAAAGACAAGTTTTGATCTTAATTTTGTTATTTGGGAAAAGTTTTTAACCACCAGGAGGTGGTTTTGGAAACTTTCTGGCTGCCTCTTGCAGAGCAGAGCTGCAAAAAGCTCAGGACAATATGGATCACACAGCAGTGTTTGTGCTCTCTGCCAGCTGCTGGGCAGGAGTTGTTTTCCAATCCATACATCACGTACAGTGTGCTCCTGTATTTCCACGAAAGCTGGAGCATTTTGTCAGTAAAGCTTTATTGCATGACAAAGTCAGCTGTACAGCAAGAAAAGACAGATCTTGGAGGGAAGCAGCGTGGGAGAGGCTGAGCCATCCATGGGGCTGATGCAGCAGCAGGGGCTGTGAAAGACAGGAAGCCAGGCCAGCGCAGTGTTACTGGGAAAAAAGCTGCTGGCAGGATAAGTGGAAGAATAGAGACAGGATCAGCAGTTAGCTTGGTCCACCTTTCTTGGCTCTGGCAAGCACATGCTTGATCTGCATTCAGATTCTTGGCAAAGTACGGTTCATGAGGATTTTCTACAAAAGTCCTTGCAAAAGCGCAATGCTGTGATGTTTATGGATGGCGCTTTTACAACGTAATACTGACGTACTTCATTACAGGGAGAAAAATCTCTGTAAATGTGAGGAGTTATTTACTTGCCCAGGAAACTGTTCAGACAGGGGGAACTTTGTCAGACATTTCCTGTGGAGGCTGCTTGCAGAAACTGTGACAAAAAGGTAAAACCCATGTCATGCCTCACCTGGCAAATTCAGAAGCCCTCTGATCTGAGGGTGACAACATAAACCAGGAGTTCCCGTTCACTGTGGTCTGCACGCTCCAGAGGCTTTTCTAATAGCAAAGCCTATTTGAACTTTACTTAGCCAGCAACACTAGATGGGAACTGGTTGTATATTTCAGGCTGGAAAGACTTGCCCAGGTGTGTCAGCATACCTGACCCATCTGAATGTGGGGTCATTAGTCAGGGAGAGATGTTGGCATGACACAGATTCAGACTGCTGTGTATTTTTATGAATAATCAGCAGAAAGCAGAGATGTAAAACATTCTACAATACAACAGCAGCTAAGGCTACAAAGGCAATGACATCCCCAGAAGTTCTTGTTTCCCGTTGCTGCAGGTAACATGCAGGATCTAGGGTCATTTGCACTGAAGATTTACAACCAGGACCTAAAGCTGTCATCTGCATTGAGAGGGGTTAGCTTGAGTGGAATACAGAATAAATGAGCTAGTAGGAAAAAACAAAAAGGCATAAAGAATAGAGAGGGGAGAAATAAGTGAGTTGTTGAGCAAGGCTTATAACATTTCAATGAGAATAATCCTTTCTCAGACCACAAAAACATTTAGAGAGGAAATGTTGCAATAAACCTCAGAGAGGCACTGATGAGGGACTGTAAATTCAATTCCAAATGTTTGAGAGGTTGTTAAGTGGACTAATATTAAGTGGGATTATAAGTGTAATGGCATGTAATACAGCTTTTAAGTAACTGGGGAAGCATTACATGAACTGACAGTGGTGATCTGTGGCTGTGGGAGCTTAATAAATTTATGAGAGTTTATTACTAAATTTCATTTATTGCTGTCATAAGAAATGCTCACGCATGAGAACTTTACATGAATTGAGATAATTGATCATCCAGGGAGATGTCTAAATACATTTAAGGGAAACTTTCAAATACAAATTTCAAATTAATGAGAAAAAATATGTTAAAATCTATTCAGGGAATATTGCTGTTAGCAGGACAACGCCAAGCCCCTAGGCAAGAAATGTTCCCTGTTATATTTGATCTTGACCACAAGAGAAGAAAAGTTTCAAATCAGGTCTCTCAGTAGAGATACTCTCCCTAAAGACTCAACAGTCCCCATAAACAACACTGATATCAATTCACTAGAGGTCTAAGTTCCAGTTTGGGCTCTGGTTGCTCATGTGCCCTAACTGCAGCCTCATATTCAGCAAGTTACTGCTGTGCCCTAAATCCAGGGAAAAAAAGGCCATGAGGGTTTCTTCAACAGGAGTGTTGCTCAGGCTGGAAAGAGCCTCCAGGGCTGTCTAGTCCAGCATCTGCTGAGCTTTCCCCAAGGAGAAGTGATATGCAGAGATGGGAGCATGAGTGTTTTGTGCCGTCAGGCTGAGCTGGGAGGAGCACAGGGTCACATCCCCTCCCTGCACGACTGTAAGCCAGGTGTGGATACGGTGTAGGGTCACCAATGGCCACAGCTGAGACCCAGGAGCAGTGAGGGAAGGAAGGAGGGAGAGAAGGAAAGAAGAAGGTGTCAGAAAAATTATGAAAGGTAGAGGAAGGGAAACTGTAAAGAATAAGAGAAAGAACAAAAAAGAAGGGTTCTTACACATGGAATAGGAAGGATCAGAAATAAACTAAGAAATAGATCAAAGAGAAAATGTACTTGAGGAATGGATGAAGGACAGTAAAAATTAAAAAATAGAAAGAGGAAGTCAAGGACAGAAATTGGGGCTGCAAATGCTATGACAGAAGTCCAGTGTCAGATCTCACTGAGCCCAAATTGGGTCTTTTTATGTTGGAATAAGATTTTTTGATGAATTTTGTGGATTTTCATAGTAGTCCAAAGAGGTCCTCTTTCAGTACAATTTCAGTTGTACAAGAGTAGATGATGTCAAAACATCATAACCAACAGATATGGAAAACTAAAGGAAGATAAGATTAAAAGACTGAAGGTTATACAGTGGGCACAGTGAATTACATGTTGGTGAAACCAGCGCTTGGCTAAGGTCCTGAGCAAGAAAGAAAGAAATCAAATCATGTAGTCTGGAGCCACCTAACACAGCTGGGACCTAAATGACACCAGTCCAGGATCCAGAGAGAGACAATGACAGCTTCCCAGCTGAATCTCCATCTCTTTCTCTACTAACTCACCCATCTTTTCAACTTCCAAACCCTAAATATTGTCCCTTATTCAGTCCTAGGTCTTAGAATATCAGTTTGCCTGGCCTTTTTTTCAGGCATTTTTATTTGAAAGCCTTAAAATATATATATATTCCATAACCTTGACTGCTTGGTAAATGAATTTGTTAGAAGGCTTTCAGTAAATTAAGCTGTTTAACGATGCAAGATAGTTTTCCATAGGACAGTTCCAAAATAGGCAATCAGATCCAAGAAGCAGTGCTGATTTTTGCTGCAGCAGAAGCACTGTCAAAACCCTGGAGCAAGCATCTGGCAGATCAACAGGATAATAAATACAACCAAATAATACAAATTCAAGAGACATCACCTGTGTAGCCTTGATAGGAGTTTACTAAATGTGTTCATTTTTTTAAAGGCAGATGGTGACCTTTGGAGCCTCTGTGCTGTACAAGTCTGGGAATGAGTTGGGAGCTGAAATCAAAAGAGCTTTCATGTGAGAGGGCATCTGCAGAGAGCAAGTGGTGAGAGAGCAGAGCTGTTTACACCTCCAGTACTTCAGAAGCAGGCAGTAGGACATTGCCATTTTAAGCTCACATTTGTACTTGGCCAAGATGGCTTTTTGGTGATACATTTCCAGTCAAAGAAAGGTGTGTGTGTCATTGGTCCTGCATCATCAGGATGCAAACAAACACAGGTCCATCTCCACTAAGCCACCTGTGGAACACACAGGCAGTGGGAAAGCAAATGGGGTGAAGGAGAAACCAGAGTCTGTCATGATTATCAGTCATGATGACTGTCCCTCTGTACTCTCACTGGTGAGAGCACACCTTGAGTACTGTGTCCAGTTGTTGGCCCCTCACTTCAACTAAGACATTGGAGGGCAACAGATCTAGCAAAGGCTCTAGAGAGTAAGTCATGAGGAGCAGCTGAGGGAACTGGGGTTGTTTAGCCTGCAGAAGGGGAGTCCTTAACATTCTCTACACCCGCCTGAAAGGAAGGCGCAGCCAGGTGGGGGTCAGTCCCTTCTTCCAGGCAAGAAGGGACAGGAGAGGACGTAATCTTTAGCTGCACCAGGGGAGATTTAGGTTGGACATCAGAAAGGAATTTTTCACTGAAAGTAAGGTAAGGGTTGCTCAGAGAGGTGGTAGAGTCACTGTCCCTGGAGGAGTTCCAGAAATGACTGGATGAGGCACTTAGTACTATGGTTTAGTTGACGTGGTGGTGTTCTGTCAAAGGTTGGACCTGATGATACTGGAGGTCTTTTCCAACAGTAACAATTCTATGATTCTATGATCTATTCTCTTTGTCTTTCCCTTTTCTTTTTATCTATGTCCCTTTCTAACTATTAGCCCATTAGAAAAAAAAAAAATTGATTTATCTATCATTTGCCCACTTGTGTATGTGAAGTGTTGCAAGCCACCAAAGTGAAGCCTGAGTGCCACAACGTGGGTTGAAGTCTGCTCTGTACACTGGATCTGCTTCTCTGACATCTCTTTGAAGTGCAGATGTAAACATCCTTGGTCATGGGTCATTAAGAGCCTGAGAGGTTTTGAACGAAGGCTGGGCAGCTCAGTGAACCAATATATTTTTAAAGAAACTGTGATTTAATATTAATAAAAAATTTCCTTGGGCACATTGCTGACGTATTTTCTCTTACTTCCGTGTACCTGTTAGGAATAGAGATCTAGGGTAAATAAGGACAGAAGAGTAAACTCTCACTGGAGAATCACTAGCTTCAGCTTGACTTTTGAAATTAATTTCTTGTCTTTCTTGCTCCAGAATGGGAGAGCAGGAACACTGTGTCTTATGTCCTATCCCTGGTGACAAGATTTATGAAGCCTTTGATCAGATTTCTCAGCACACAAAGCATGGTCTGAGTCACTGAGATGTTCCTGTGGTGGCATCCTGGGAAGCTCAAAGGACTAACTTAGCAATATTACAATTCTTGTTATATACACATCCCTCACAAAGCCCTAAACCATGGCAGCATCCCTTACTACCCTCTCCTGTCTGGATGCAGGTGTGGACCAGGGACACAGTGCTAAGGTGAGCAGACTGATTCCATCCTATTCCCTGCTGGGGTCCCGGCAGCACCTAGCCCTAGTGTTCATGTCCCACTAGAAAATCAGCAGGTATTATTTACATTCATTTAAACTGAAAGCACCCCTATTCTTCTTTCCCCTTGCACCCTGTTTCTCACGTCTTGAAACTGTTATAATCCCCTCTTTCCCCTTTGTATCTGCTTGTCTAAAATCTTGTTTTCAGAATACACATGCACACACTTGGGAGTTCAAGCCCCATAGAAATAAGAAATCAGCTTTTATGAACTGATGTGCTTGTGGGAACATATGGTGGTGACTTTGAATCTCAGTATCAAAAGAAGAGTGTTCTCCTGAGACTTCATTTGGAGTTCTATAAATACTTTGTGTTTTCATTTTAAAAAACATTTTTTTGTGCATTTTCAAGCTGAAATGAAACTTCCAGAGATCTCAAAATGTCTCCCTTTGAGAGAGAATCTATGGTGAATGGTACATAATATATAAAACTAGTCCCAAGAGATAATGCAGAGAATATGGTAAGGAAAGGAATTCATTCCTCTAGTATAGATCAGATATCAGGGTCACAATCTACACATCTTTTGCCAGAAAAGACCTTGCAGAAAGAAAGCTTCTTGCATCAAAGAGAATCCCTGTAATTGTACAGTGCCTTTACAATTAAATCTTTACAAGCCAGAAAACACTTAGCTTGCTTTACTTAGATCCTCATCTTTCAGTCAGAATTGTAGTTGCACCAGCTGATGGAAGAGTTATAAAGAGATACACTGTAAAGCAAGTGTCTTGAACAACACCATCTTACTTAAAGGCACAAAATAGTGTTATTGAATGCAGTTATGATTTGATTTTTGGGAGAATGCCCATTCCTCTCATCCTTTTTCTCAAATACTGAAAACTTGAACAATGCCCTGATTCAGCCCTGGAAGTGTTGGTGCAAGTCAAGAGACTGGTCAGGGGCAGCACAGTCCAGTGCTTTGTGGCCAAGAATCTCTTTGGCCAACACCAGATTTTATTGCTAAAATGTAAGCAAGACCTTGATAAGCAAGGAGACATAAGGATCAAATGAAAAGCAGTTTTTACTGAGGCCATGAGGGCATTTTGTGTTTTAGCAGAGACTTTGTGTGAACATATGCTATTTCTCTAATACTTTCTCTTTGCAACCTTTGATAAACATATAGAAACTTCTGGCACTCAAGGGCGAACCATGACACCCAGTGATGTTTACACAGTCTAAAATAATAGTCTGTTTGCTGGCCCAGCCACACCATGTTCACATTTATGAGGGTATCTTTACTGGTACCTGCTGCACATGATTTAAAGTGCACTTGAGGAAGTCTCCTACTGTGACTTCTTCATTCTTTGAAAGATTGGTAGGGCTGAATGATTGAAATGATTTATAGTGCTTGTCTGTTGGATGAATGATTAAACAGCACAAGTCTGGAGGAAGAAATAACACAAAAGGTTATTCATGTGCACTTGAGTTGGTAGAAATATCTCATAAAATGCACCGTACTGTTTGAGAAACAACATTTAATGATGGATTAATGATGGATATTCAAGGACATCTCAACAGATGTTATTTATTATATGTATTATAATCTAATTTCTTCCACCAATTGTAGCACTTTATATTTTCCACTCTTTTTTTCCTTGTAGATCTGACAGGTTCTGTACAGCAGAGCCTACAGCACCTAATACTTCAACAACAGCTTTTGGTTCTTTTTCTGATAGAGGATTTTGGAACAATCACTAGTCAATGTAAAATAATGTATAATACCACACCTAGCTTTGCAATGAACTATAGACTGAAAGGCTCTGAAATTGCTGCAATTACCATCTCCAAAAGCGGAGTCATTAAAAAAAAAACCAAACCAAACAGTAGATGATCTGAACAAAATGGACAAGAAAATCATACTAACCACTGGGTATGTTTGCAAGGCTGTAGTGTTACATCTAATACAACAGGTGGAAAAACATGCAGTGCATATGATTTGTGGTACAGACACTGCCAGAGATACCATCCAAAGTAAAAATATGATGTATAAGTGTTCCCCTTTTTTTCATTAAGGAATTTTGTATGATCAATTGCTTAAACTCTGATCCACGATGATGTCACTTCTGCTATTCAAGACTTAGGTATGTTGCATTTTTAAAATTTCAAGGAAAAGATCAGTGTAGAAAATACTTCTCTTCCTCTCATTCACCCACCAGACACTTGGCATAGAGTTAAACTAAATTTACCTCATTTGAAACAGTAACAAAGAAGGAAAGAAGGAAAGGTGGCCATGCTACATCAAACCGCAGCCAGTCCTGTGTGGTGCCTTTAGCTTCAAAGAGTGCATCACTATGAAGGGAAAAGTCAGTTCAGATCCAGATTCAGAATTGCAAGGAAGCCTCCCATAGTCTAAAAGAATCTCATGAAAATGAAAGATAATAACAGCAGTGGAAGTAAAATCTAAATGGTCAAAACCCAGCTATTGTAATTTTTAAGTATAATTGGACTATTTAAGTCTCAATATTAAAAAGTGAAAAGGCTGATCCATGTTTTATAAAAGACAGCTAAAAATAGGACTAACTAAACTAAACTAAAAAGAGAGCAGATAACAAGAAAGGCTTTATTATATAAAGAATATAGTAACCAAGGAGATCTCTAAATGAACAATAGCAGGAAAACATTTCCAGCTTCTTGGAGGTAGAAGAAAAGGTGCAACAAAAGGTAAGGGGAACAACTTGTCTCCACTCTGCTTTGTAGAATGGTTGTAAAGATGACTGAAAACATTTCTAAAAGCACAACTGTCACAATACATAATAAAATACTTCTAAAGAGAAGATCTATGATGGCATGAGCAGAAGAGAAAAGGCTGTGGGGACAATCAAAAATTCAATCCCTTCCATTGGTGAAAACAGGGAACATTGAATGTTTTTGTGATCTGAACTGCAGGGACTGGAGCTTTTTGCTGACATGGGAATTTTTCCTCCAAGTTTTTAATGAGATGAAACTGTTTAAAGAAACAAAAACAAACCAACCAACCAACCACTGAAGCAATGTACCAAAATCAGTTACTGAATTTCAGATGCTGGTCACCAGCAGTGAGATACTTATTTAAGAGCACATACTGTCCTCTGACTGGAATGAAAAATACTTTTGTTCAGTAAAGTCCGTGCTTTGTGTTGGATTTAACCAAATTACAATCAAGACTTAAAAGGCAAAATAGAGTCATCTGTGAGGATGGTTGAATGAGGAGCACAACTGCAAGACAGGGTCTTGCACTGAGCTACCAATATTTTGGAGCCCCTTCTCTGTACTGAAAATGTGATTCTAATATTATCTCTCTATTTTATAACTATTAGAGCTTTGCCATTTATTACAAAGGCAAGTGGTGCCATCAGGAACAATTTCTTGGTTCCTGCTGTCCAGATTCCTGGTATTGTCCTTCATGCCAAATATCTGGTTACCCCTGAATTACTTGTACATAGCAGCTCTTACTATTTTGTTAAACTGGGAGTAGCTGTCCCATACTCTGAATAGCTTGTAGTTTAAGGTGAAACCTCAAACTCTAGATCCAGATATCTATTATGGAGTTCAGTTTAGAAATTATGGAGTTCAGTTCAGAAATTAACAAGACTTGGATCTGGAAGATTTGGATCCAAGTTTGCCCACGTGTCACTGGCAAAAGAGTGAAGGATGCTATGCCACCATAAGCTACATCAGCACAAAATGTATTGAGAACATAAAGATGTTTTGCAGAAGTGAAGCAATTTAGAATGGCTTTAGATCTAAGAAAGCTTGTAATCAGGCCCCTAAGGCTGACCTTAATATCTCCAGTTAAGCCTGTTCTAGCCTTTTATGGTGATGATGCAGTCTTCATTTCACAAGTGTGAAATCGGGTCAGTAAAAAGCAAGACTTATTTATAGATGAGTAGTGACGAAAATTAGAAATTACGAAATTACCCTCCACAGAAAGAAACAAAAGTAAACTAAGAGAAAACAATAAAGGTGCTAGAAGTCTCTACCAAAGACATTGATCTGATAACTTGAGTGACCTGGGATGAAATCAGATGTGGTGTGAGGAGAGAAGGGCTGGCTGGAAAAACGCTCAAGTTTAATAATATTTGATGGTAAGAATGTGCCCTGGTCAGTCCTAAAATTACAAACATGTTCCCAATGGGCAATAGGATTAAGAGGTTTTTTAAATTATAAGCTTATGCCACACATACTGCCACAGGAGTGCTGGAGGAGGAAATGCCTACACTTTATTTATATTTTTTAAAGTCCTGTGAGTGTGGATTAACCATTACAAGCATGCCCAGATGCTGAGAATTCAGAGTCTTCCAAGTTGACTTTTCCCTCCAGAAAAATAAAAGGCTGCCTCTCATTTACACAATTGTGGCCAAAAAAATCTTCTCTTGTCCATATCTCAATTTATGCAAACCTCTTGTTTTAGAAAAGATATACAATGACTTGGAGACAACCCCAGGCCAATGGGTGGTTTTGAAATTACCTGTAGGT
Organism: Hylia prasina; assembly: GCA_013397195.1. Lineage (NCBI taxonomy): Eukaryota > Metazoa > Chordata > Aves > Passeriformes > Sylviidae > Hylia > Hylia prasina. Next base: position 560,747 of record VYXD01001803.1, on the reverse strand, counting down.
CAGTGAAGGGACAGTGATTGAGACTGGAAGATGACTGGGAAGGTGTTGGCATGGAACCAGTATCATCAGTGCAGTAGTGGGACCAGGAAATGGGAAAAATAAAGTTTAAGTTAGCTGTGTTATTGAAGATAAATCAGCTCATTCCTTGCCAACATTTCATGAAGAAATTTTTTATTAGCTTAGCAAGAACCTGCTTGGTGTCCTGTCTGTCCAAGATTTCTGCACTGTTCTTATTGGTTTGGATTGTGGGGAACACAGTTTGTTCTGCTACAGAAGATCTCTTTGGATCTGTAAATACAGCTTTATGTAAAATAAGACAAGATAGATTAGACAGACAGATAGATGTGGTTTTATTTCTCTCTTAGAAAATATAATCTGCATTTAGATTCCTAAGCACTTAATTAGTTAGGGCAAATGCCCCTCATTCAGCATTGATAAGATTTGAGAAAGTAAGAAGTATTTTCTGTAGCTTGAGAGTTTTGAGCTACAGGTGTTTTATTTTATTACAGAAATTTTAAATAGCATAAGCTAATCAAATTTAAACAGCAAAAGAAATTATTAGTACTCTGAATGATAGAAGACATGTGTGGATATAAGCCAATAAATTAGCTAAATAAATGCCTGGTGAATATTAGCTGAATGTTTTTCCCCTTAGGAACATTGCAGAGCTTGATTTAATTTATTAATATAGTTTAGTAGATAGGATTTCAATTATGAAAATACAGCAATATGAAGCAAGCAGGATCTTTTTCTATGTGATGCCTTGCTCATTTTGTTCCACATTAGGTTTACAAAAATATGGCCATGCCCATGTATGAAGGAAATGTAATTCAGCACACTGGAATTACTGCCAGCACTATGCATACCACCCAGGGAATTGGCCCAATCACCTTAACAGGATTACTCCTATGGTTATAAGAGCTGAAACATATTCTGCAGCGCACTTAGTACCTCATTCAAAGCACACTGAACATATTAAGCCTAATTAGTCAGCAGTGTAAGATCAAGAAATGCAAGCAAATTTGTTGCTGGCTTGACACAACACTGCATCATGGTCTTTGATTTCAGTCTGTTACCAAGATCTTCTTGGTATATTTTCCTCAGTTCTGAGTGTTGCCTTCTATTCCCTGTGGCTGACCACACATGCAAAGCTTTGAAATTCTTGGATGAAAGATACTCAACAAATACAGGGATAGCACCTCACATTATCCACCAAATGAGTCAGCAACCCACAGCAGTTTGATTCCTTCTCAACAGGTTCAAAAATGAAATAGTTGTCATGATAACCTTGCCAGTTTTCCAAATTATCCAGTTGTCTCCCTCCTCAAACACTGCTTAAAAACTTCAGCATGTGAGTCATCCTGCCTCTGTAACAAGTGTGCTGAGGCACACTGAAGAGATTGCATTAGAATTCTCTGCAGGCTGCAATAGATAATAATAAGATTACTGTCACCAGCAGAAGGGAAACTGCAAAGGTAGATAAGAAATTCTAAAGGTTGCTGGAGGTGTAAGGGATGCTAGAAAAATAGGATTCTTTAGAAATAAACAAACAAATCAAATCCCCTTAGGAAACTGATAACAGCAAAATTGAGGAAACAGTTTAAGAATTGTGTGGTAGAAACATTCCACATTTGCTAGAAGTGCCAGTGGAAAAGAATTTGCAGATTATATGAATTTTAAAAGGAAGGCTTTGAGGTTAACTGCTTTAAATTTTAACTCTCAGAAGAAAAATATAGCAGTCTCCCAAACACACATAACACTCTTTTACAGAACAGCTGGTATAATATACTACTTAGAGCTGATGAAGTACCCTCCAGCTGGATCCAAAACTTGTACCAGGTGCAGGAGAAGAGTTTCTGGGTAGCACAAACCAGGAGACTTCAAGAGAAACCTAAAAAAGAGCACCATTTCTACCTCACTTACATGCAGACTTGTTGATAAACAGTGTAAAGTAAGTACTGATTTCCACCCCATTCCCTTCACTCCCTTGTAACTTTTTGAAGCAGTCACATTCTAAGGACCCTTGTGTTCCCCTTAGAGGGAACAAATTCAAAACACAAGCAAAGCCAATTGATTGCCACCTTTAAAGCCTTCCTTTGGTATTTTTCTACTTCAACAGCAACAACTGAGAAATTTAACAGCAATTATGATGCAGGTCACCTGGGAATTTCTGGCTGTCACAGCATCTAACATTTTCTTACTGTTTCATTTTAACCTCTCATCTGACTGCATCTGTCTGCTATCTTCTGCCCACCTTTATGATTCTGCTCCATGGGAGAGGAATCACTATTTTTTTGCTGTCTTTCTGCATACAAAGTGTCCTGTAACTCTGACTGAACTGCCACCATGCATATTGGCACAATAACAACATTAAAATATTTTCAGGGGCCAAGAATAGACAAAAATGGAAGATGGGGAAAACTTTCATCCATCTTTTTCTTTTGAGATGGGAGACAAAGCAGGAACATACATCCCCCGTGTGCTTTATTTGCTGATGGGACAATATGAGTGTGTGATTTGAGTTCCAACATGCATTTCATAAAAAAGAATGTTCTTATTCAAGATTCTCCCAAAAGATACATACATACCCCTCTTTGATCTCTCCCAATCTCTTTCCATAAATGAGTGAAATTTGTCAGACCTAACAAAACAAGGAGCCCTCTATTCCTGGGAATGTTTTTATGCTGAGTGGTAAAGAGAGGTGTCAAAGACCAGAAAAACCAACAGAAACATGTTTAATGCATTATCTCTTGCAGGGAGGGTGCCACTGCAAAGTCCACTTCTATAATAGAATACCCCCTCTTGTTGCAAGTTATGAATATTATAAATATTGTTACAATGAGCAGTTCCCTGCCTCTTAGTTTTCAGGCATAGGAAATACCATATGTTTTGTATATTTGTGGCTTTTGTCAAAGGTTGTATTACTGTGAATAAAAGTTAAGACTGAAGTGTGGTCCCTGCAGTATCCAGCCTGGCTAGTCACAATGAATTTCTTAAATTTTAATCTTCTTAACAATTAGAGATATTCTAGTATATCATTACTCTAAGCATTTAAATAAAATAATAAATAAACAAATCATGCAACCAATTCATACAGTTATGACCTACCTTTACAATACCTTCTCACTATATATAACCACAACATGAGGTTTAGTGCAAAACTTACCAATGCAAAATTTTTGGAATAAAATCCTATCTCTGAATGCATACACTTTATGTCAAAAGTAACATATTTCATTCATTCAAATACTCATCCACAACATCCCTACCCTTACAAACTTCACTTACACACATTTGAACTCTGGTGAAACAGAATGGACAACTCACATTGCCTTCTAACTGAAAAGCAAATCCTTGGTCTCGTTCGTTTTTTGTAACGACAGCTCACAATAGAGATCCCCCAAAGTCATATGTTATTTCCTAGAAACATGGAAATTTGAGTAAATCTGATTTATGCTGTTATGTGACTTCTTTGACCTATGGGTGACATTTGATTTCTAAGTGAAGGTTCAGGACAGAAACATTGCTGAACAATGTGCAGGTCTTGGTGCAGATATTTTTTCTTGAGCACAAGGTACAAATATGGCTTTCACACATATTCACTTTCACATAAAAGTGCCTTTTAATCCTTAGTTAGACAGTGAAGGTATTCAAAGGATCTTTTCCACCTGCAGTGAATGTCACAGTTTTCAAGAACCTGCTTCATTGACTACAGGGATAAGACTGGACTATAATTTGCACTTCTCCAGTCATTGCTGACACTTGCATAATATTATGATTGCAGTTGGTCTGTTTTAATCACAGTAGTTCAAGAAAAATGTTTGTTAACAACTGAAGCATTTGGATAGATCTCCAGGGAACACAAAGTGCAATTATGAACTCTCATAATCCTATTTCTGCAGAATACTCTGTGTTGGATCCTCTGGTAAAAAAAACCTGCAGCTACACCAGATGCATCCATATGGAAATTGCTGCACATATTCAGTCTACATGGCCATTGAGTCCTCAGTCTGTCTCTTGGTACTCCAAAGGTACTGATTACTGGGCTGTTTTGTTGTCTGGGTGCTTCTTCACTAGCAGTGCAAATAACATTGTTGCTGTGCTCAATAGAGACAAAAAAAAAAAAAAAAGGCAATAACTCATTATAAAGTCAGGATTTGGTGCAGTTATTTGAATAACAATGTTCCATATTGCTTTACCAGTTCTTTCACTTAGCCACTGCTGTGAATTTGAAAACATATTATTTTTTTGGTGTGGCAGCCATTGCTAAATATATAAATGGAGCCTTCTCTACTCCTAAAACAGTCAACTTAACTGAGGTACATCATGGCCACAGGGCTTGGTTAACAAGCATCCATTTTATGCACTTATATCTGTAGGGATGAACTGGTGTACTGCTTCCTAATCCTTGACTCATGGCTCACAAGAAGACCTTAGAAGAGGTCTTGTTCTTGGTCTTCCATCACAGATTCGGGGAAAATGGAGCTGAAAAGGCAAATCACTGCATCTGTCCTCCAAGTGCAAGGCCAAATTATCTGTGCATAAGACGCTCCTGACAGATTGGCATTTTATTTGAAAATACCCATGATGGAGAAGCTACACTAAGACAACTCCAGTTTTAATGTCTCTACTATAAGAAAGATTTTCCTCAAGAGTCAACATATTCCTCACATGCTCATCTGTTACATCCATAGTGTACCCACAGTAAAGTCTGTTCCTCTCTATTCCAGCTATTGTTTAAGTGTTTGACAGCCATTTCTATGCGTGTCAAGTTCCAGCTACTGGTCCAAGACATATTCTGACTGCTGTGCTGTTATGGGAAAGAAAAAGAGCTTTCTATCCCTTCTCTATCTTTAGCATATCAATCATAAATTGACCCTGTCCTTATCTTGGTATATGCAATAATTTACTCCCTTTTGTTTGTTCATTTCTTGCCTCACTCTCCTGAGCTTTGTGTTCTCTAAACTGAGTCACTGTAGGGAAAATGGGATCTCCATCCACAGAAATAATAATAATTTGACTGGACAAGACCCCGAGCAACTTGTTTTAGTGACAAAGCCTTCTTTGAGCAGGCAGTTTGACCAGATGACCTTCAGATGTCCCTTTCAGAGTAAACCATTCCATGATTAATACTTGTAGGTTGTAACATTTAGGATGAATGTCTAAATTAGCCTTTCCAAAAGTATCATCTGCACCACATTAATTGTCAAGGAACAGATTACATTGAACATCCTTCTCTGCTACCCATGATAGATGAATCATTATCTCATTGCAAGGGAAAGGTGTGACTCTTTAAAAAACCTAAAGCAGTGGCAGCTGTTTGCTGAACAAGTATGTACTGAGGCTTTGTTGGGTGAGGGAATTGCACCTCCTTTTTCCTCATTTGCACCTGGTCACAAAGTCTCTGGTTTTGATTACCTATTCTGATTGAGTGCCACTGGGTTTTTCCATTTCACATTTTAAATAAATTTTCCTTCCTCATCACAGGGGCTGCTCTGCTCACAAATATTCATATATTTAAGCATTCTCATTTACTGGCATCAGCATTAGCCAGCATGAGTTTTCTCCTCTCAGCTTTGTGGTTTCCAGAGGCTAAGAACGCAGCAGGAATGATGGCTCTTGCTCTCCTGGGTGACTGAGTCACTGGTTCAACTAAATGAAACTCCATTAATTATGAAGGAGTTAGCAATAAATAAATAAACTCTCATCTGTGAAGATTTGCTTTATTCAGGTTTAACCATAACTAATTGCTTCTTTACTAAGTGTTGGAATAAGGGAACTAATTTTTATGTTGCAGCAACTGCGCTGGAGTGTCTTTTAAAGGAACAGCTTTTTATTGCTGATTGCATTTTAGTGGGTGAGCATATAAATAAGCAACTTATTATCCACCTAGGAGCTCTTTTATCTTGCTCCTTAAACATAATTATTTTAGTGCAAAGTCTTCCCTTTACTTCCAGTAAACAATATAACTCAGGATTTTAATGCACAATCCACTCTTTTCCTGCCCATCATGGGCACTGCCATGCCACAGAGGTAAGTGTTCTGCCAAAAAATCTGCACGCCTTGTCCCTATTCATCCAGTGGGGACCAATCAAGTGTTATTAAGAAAATCAGGTCAGGAGGCCAGTCATGCCTCCAGAGAAGTCACATTCCTGAAGTACAAGGTTCAGTCTCACTGCAGGTTGCTAGGAAAAAATACAGCTCTAAGGTGTTTATTGTAAGAATGGATTTGTCACAAAGTATTCAGAGTACCCAGGATAAACAGTGAAATGTAATGATTGCAATATTGTGAAGTGCTCCGCAAGCTCTCCCCTGCACTCTTAAGGCAGTAACCTCATCACAACAGCACCATCCTGATGAATAAATCATTTCAGTTACAGGACAACCATGAAGAATCTCTCTGCTCTGTTAGATGTATGCTTAGCAAAGCACCACCTTTGACCACCAGCTTTCTGAGTTTTCTGTGCGTTGTTCACTAATTTTTTGTTCTAAGAGGTGATTAATCATGGAGAACCATATCTCTCGCTGCTAAATTAGCTTTAAGAAAGCATTAAATATCTCAAAGTACAAATAACATCCTCTCTGTCCTTCTCTCCATATATGTACCAACAGATCAAAATATTTATGTTTTATTTGCGATTTCTCTTATGCAATAAATACTTTAAAATATGTTAATTTCCCATTGTACTGAAGTTCCAGGTGTGAGAGGGTAATCTTAGGCTGCTCAGATATTTTCAAAATACCTCTACCAGAGGTATTTTGAAAATATCTGCACTGGAAGTCTGTTTATCCCAACTTTTTCACTGTTCTTCCTTTTGGGGCCTTTCATGCCATCACCAAATATCTAAAAATTTTCCAACAAAAAAACTCCTTACTTTTTTTTTTTAATCTAACACAACTTTGGAAATATTTGTACAATGATCCACCTCTCAGAGCAAAGAATACCAAAGTTGTCAACAGTTTATGATCTACATATCATCCAGACACAGAGCTTCCTTTTTTCCTTTAGTGGGCAGAGCCTGTCAAGAATAAGTAATTGATCAGAGAGGAGGGAAGGAAAGTGCTGAATGATGCTGCAGGCAGTGGCATTTCATGCTAGTCAAAACCCTGGTTTCACATCATTATTTTTGGAGATGGAGATGAAGACTTCACCCTTTTTGGGTGCAGGAAGGACAGTCATCTTCACATGTCTTGCACATTGGCCAGCTGACTATAGGGTGTGCATTTACTGCTTGAATCACACTTGGACTCCAGAGAGAACATCCACAGAGATGGAGAATGGTAAATGGTCCTTGTCATGAAGGATGTCCCTGTGAACAGGAGGTGGTCCTGGAGCAGAGCACAGGGCTCAAGGTACACTCTCAAATTCAGCGGCAGCAGCTCATCACCAGCCCCGGTATTCACATGAAGATAAAGTCCTCTTCTCAAGCTTCAAATGTATCAGCTCACATTTGTCAATTAAATGGTTCTTCTCAGAGCTGCTAGGTACCTCCTACAGCAGGAACCTTGGAGAAGGTCATTTATTACTGATGAACTTTTAATAGAGCAACTGTCTCCGAGGAAATCATTGATCATTGCAGCTAATGACCAGAATTTCATACAGTGTAATTAATAATTGTATCAGCACCAGCTAGTCATTTGAAAAAGAGAATTTTTGACCTTTATAGGGTTTCTAATCCTATAATAATACCTACAATAGAGGCTGGACGAAGAAAAGCCAAGTTTTAGGGCTCAGAAAACTTTTAATTAGAATCCACTTGGATACAAAGTAAAAAATGGTCACAGAACCATTGTATGTAATCCATCATTATTTCTGAGTGCAGCCACAGTTAGTGAAACAAAGATCCTACATAAATAAACCCCCTGCATAAAATGAATATATATTTGCAAAGGAGGAGAATCACGTCCATGGCCTTTATTTGCAATATGTTCTTGTTCTGTTGCCTGTCTTATTTTGAGCCTTTAAATAATCTTTAAATGTGCCCCTGAGCAGACAAAAAAGGTACATGTCAGGCTGACATTGAGTGAAGCAAGAAAACAAAACCAGGAGAAGAGCAGGATGCAAAACAACACACAAAAACCTGAGACCTCTTGGTGTCAATATAGAAGGACCTGAGTGGAACAAACAATCTCATGCATTTATTGATCAGGTAGTTAGCTGGTGGGAAGGGTTAATTGGCTGATACTTCCTTTGAGCCTAGCAGTGAGGATATGGAGAATGTAAAATTGAAATGCTTCAGACATACTGAGAGGAAGCAGTGGGTCAAGGACAGTGTGACAGAGCAGAAGAAACTGGAGATAAAAGCTCTGAGGAATACAGACATTTAAAGCCCAGTAAAACAAAGACACAACACAGCTATACACTAGAGAGCAATGAAATGTTACTTTGTACAAGCAACAGGAGTAGTGCAAACCTGAGATAATTGCCAGCATGTTAAATAATCAAGAGAGAACAAACAAATCCCACCTAACATGAACTACTTACAATGGTAAACATCTCTGCATATGGAACAACTTTAGAACACAATGGATTTACTCATAGGTGTCTATTCTAAATTACAATAGCTTTTATATGGCCTTGTTTGATTATCAGTCACACTTCCCAGATATGTTTTCTTTCATATTAGCTTGGTACTTTGAATTCCAGCGGTGCATTTTAAGAGTCAGATGTAAAGACTATGCCAGGAGGGAGCAGCAGGGTCTGTCTGGGGACATGACTTTTCTCCCACACTGCCACTGCTGAGGCTGTGTTTGTGGGCGGGCAGCAGCTCTACGCTGGCAAGTTGAGCAACAGTTTTCACAGAGTGCTTCTTCCAGGAATTCAAAAGTAAAAAATAACATCATATAGTACAGAGCCTGATATCAAATGTCTCAGTGAAACAATAACCTTTGAGCCTGAGTATGGATGAACCTCTCTATTTTTTCTCCTTGGAAGGCAACATTTATCCAGCTGCCATAAGGAGCTGCCCCCATCTGTCTCTGAGGCTGCTCCCACCAGAACTAAAACGTGGCTGGATTCTACTGTGAAAGGAGACCCAAAGCTAGGACAAGGCCAGGTGGAAAATATGAGAAAAACAACTACTGGTTCCAGTTATTTATGGCCCCATGACAACTGTCCTTTGCAGCTCCCATGGAGGCACCAAACCATGCCCTGGCAGGAGGATCCTTCTCTGGCATGTTTTCCCTCAGGATGCATGTACATCCCTTGCAGGCTGCCATGAGAAGCAGCTGACTAGGGAAAGAGCCAGCTTTCCTACAGAGTAGACTTCAAAGCACTTAATCATAGGTTCCTTTCACATCACTGCATTTCACAGACTTAAAACTAACAACAAAGAGAAGTGGTGAGAACGTACACATTCTGTGAGAACCTTCTACTTTCCAGAAGTTTTCACTGTCCTGCTTCATCACCCCAAAACACCCATTTGTACATATGAAGACCATATTCTTATTCTTGTGAGCAGAAGACCTGAAAGGTTTAGCAGGAAGAGTGAGAAAGAGATGTGGATGAATGAGAAAAATCTCAAAGAAACCACAGTCGTCTGTGGATAAGATGGTAAATCAGAAAAAGAAAAGCAGTAATCAAACCAAAGGCTCCTACAAACACAGCCTCCTCCAACAGTGCCGAAAATCTGGCCAGGGAAAGATTTCAGTTATGAAGTGCTTTATAAAGAGAGAGAAAGAAAAAAGAAATTGAATTAATCCCCTGCCCTGACAGACCTTGACTTCTAATCACAGATTTGAAATGTATTTTCTGCTCCCCTGCTGTCTAGTTTTCTAGACACTAAATCTCCCTCTGTGTTGGTCACTGTCCCATCAAAGTGTCAACCAGCACTGTCTCCCACTTTGCCTGACCTCTGAGTGCCCAGCTGCAACATCATACCCGTTCTTGGAGCTTTGTTTACTCACCACAAAAGCAAAATGTGAAGGGCTCTGCTGCAGTAAGCTTAAGCCTCTTGGAGGAGCAAGATTTTAACCTTTTTCTCTATTTGTTCTTAGAGACTTGCATCAAGGTGAGATTTCTACTGCCCATTGTAGAACTATTGCAGTCCAGGGTTTTGGCACTGCACACAAATCTGTAGCTGTACAGCTTGGGCACTTCTGAGGAGGGACCAGAAATAAAGTAAAATTGAAGCCACAGAGATGGGAACCTTGGGGAAACATTTACAGGGTGACTGTCTCTGACACCCCAAGGAAGTTCTGACTGGAGCAGGTGGTGCTGTGCTTGCCTTTGGTGCCTCTAAGCCAATCCCCCGGGGGCAAGCACCCTTTCAAATTATTTCCACAGTATGATCTGAAAAAATACTTTTTCCCATTTTCCAGATAAGATATCCTGACAGACCAATGAAGAAGGGAAAATAACTTCTTACAAGTTTAGCCAGATGCTGAGGGAAAGATAAGCCAGGCCTGTGAAGAAGAGGAATCTAAGTGAGCACAACAGTGACATCCAGAGGGCAGAGACCAGCGAGCAAGATTTTACCAAATATAAATAAGAAACACCAACACCGCCACTGGAGGTGAGTTTCAAGCCCACTTGATGGTAGGCTTCTCACCTCCCACAGATCCTGCTTTATCTGTGTACCTGACAACCCAGGGAAAGGAAGGGATAGGGAACACTCCTTAGACATAAATGACTGACGTATCCTTCCTTTTGTAGGGAAAATGAAGACGGATCTTCCTACAGCAGAGGGAACAGGAATGCACACGAGGTGCAGCACCACACAAATTGGGTCCACTCTGGAGTAGTCCCAGCCTTCTGAGGTGACTCAAGCAGTGTCACTGGTCCAGGCAGGCTTGTCACCACTGCTCCAGGTGAACATCCCCTGCTTTTCCTCTGCCCCACTGGGCATGCTGTGAGCTGTCTTTTTGCAGCTCTGGTTGACCAAAATGGATTTTTAGTTTCTCTCCATTGCATGAGTGTTCTCTCTGTCTCTCAGTCTCTTATGCCAGCCCACGTCTCACCTACTCCACTTTCTGCCTCTCTTCCAAATCTGTGGTTCGACATGCTTTAAAAAAGTACAACACCAATATATACAGAAGAAGCTTGCTGTTCTCTGCAGTTTTCACCAGGGAGATTTAGTGTCTGGAAAATGAGACAGTAGGGGAGCAGAAGATATGCTTCAAACTGAAATTGTTTGCTCTAAGGAAACCCCAAGACCACAGGATCCCTCTCATCATTTACATGACACATGGTGTTCCAGCTACTTCAGGAGCAGGGATTTCAGGCTCCTCATTCATTAAGACAAAGAGTGCTGTAGGGGGGGGTGGTTGTGCAGTGTATGCTTGACCCATCCAGATCAAGCTGGGATGGTGTTATTGATCAGGATAGATTTACTGTACATGGCAGCAGGTGAAAAGGTGTATGTTCTGCCCTTCTGCAAGGCAGGCTTGAGCAGGCTGGATTTCACTTGTCTGCAGGCTTAGCAAGGCTTCTGTTTCCTCAGGCAGGAATAGAAATCCCAGAGGGGGGGACCATTATCCTATTTACTGAGTCACGATGATTCACTTAGCATTCAGCTTCCATCGGATACAGCAGCTCCTGGAGTTTAAACTAAATCTGTTTCCATCCTGCTGTTATTTCAGTTTCTCATTGGCTTATCCAGCTCCCCAGAAACTTCCACTTTCTGAGAAAAGAAAGTAGAAAGCAAGTCTGGGTGTTTATTTATTTGAAGATACATTTGGAAAAGCTTACTTTAATATAAGGTACAAGGAGACTAGGCAGAGGACAAAGCACACAGTATTGTTAAAATCTTCAAAAACTACTTGTCTTGTTAAACAACAGCTTTCATGTCATTGAATGAAATGTTCTAACCTGCCGTGAAAACAACCTCAATGAAAGACATCTTGAAAAAGGTTCTTTTTTGAAAATTCAGCCAAACTGTGGCACAGCCAGTTACAAGCAGGGTCTTCCTGCCAGGGGACCAAGCAGAGAGCTCTATCCAAGAGTTAGCAAAGGGCAATGGCACAGCTTCAATGAGTGCCAGGGGCAGCAGAGATGCACAGCAGCTGCAACCCTGGCCAACTCTGTGGCAGTAACTTAGCAGTGGGAGAAGAGAGTGTGAAGACTGACACCAAAGTGACAGAGACAAGTTCTCCTTAAGAGTGACCTGGAACAAGAAATCATGAGAGGCTTCTTTTCTCCTCAGAGCCCAGTGGTACAGAAAACCCAGTGTTGTGCCCAGGATCAGAGGGAGCCTACAGCAGAACTATGGCTCTTTCCCTCCACCCTGGAGACTGCCTCGTGCTCCATAAATTCTCAGTAGGCATCTGGATGCTGCTGTGCATCTCCGATGGACACAGGCATATCCAGAGCACACACTACTTGCAAATGTTTAGGACCTCTGTTTTCAGCTACATACCAACCAAACCTCACCCCTTTTGAAGTCCATGAAAATTCCCACAGATTTCAATGGGACTTGGATTTCAGTCTGCAAATCCATCTCCCCCCCCCATTCAAATTATAAAGCATGGTTTGAGCCTGAAGACATATGATAAATTATAATTTCTACTGAGCAAGAAAGACATATCAGTTTAAAAGAAATAACATTATGTACAGCTGAGCTCTGTTCCAGTCATACTCCCTGAAACAGTGCTACTGTCTCAATTTGATATACTCTGTCAGGTTCTCCTGGTATCTCCAAGGAAAGATGTTTCCCAGGAACCATTTAAAAAGTATCAAACATTACAAGCCACAGGAACATGCCTCTGAAAAATTCTCCACAGTGAGTAGCATTAATTCCAGAGGAGTTAGCTACCACTAAGGAGCAAGTTACCACTGACAACATATTTCCAAAACACGTTTTTGACAGCTCCAGTGGCTTGTTCTATTTTTCATAGCAAAACAGCATCTTTAAAAAGTGACTTTAACCTTTGTTCATACAGCTTGTACTTCATTGCTCCCCAAAGGCTGCAGATCCTTCAGGCTCCCAGGCTTCAGGACTAGGATTTAAGGTACTTGAATCCTCACAAGGGAATGTCAGATTTGTGAATGATTCAGGAGCAAAAAGCTATGCCAAAGCCTCTTAAGGCAAAATTGGGACCAAGACAGTTACAGGATCAGCAACAGCTTCAGCTCCCAGGTCTGTGGCAGTATTTTCAGGCACCGTGTCCAGCTCCAACCTGGTGAAGCGCAGGTTGCTGTAAAATATCTTGTGAGAACCTCAAGCACTCCTGTGTGCTTGATGAGAAACAGAAGACACACACCTTACATCTAAATGAACCTGGTAGTTTCTTGGGCTCCTATATTTGTCCATTCTAAAGGGCCATTTTCCACAAATGTTCAAGGAGGAAGCACTTAGCACTTTTTTTTTTTTTTTTTCCATGGGATGTATCAGAACAAGTTCTTTTCTTCAGCCAGCTTTAGTCCTGAATGTTCTTTTTTTTCCAGTTTCACCACTATATTTTGTCTATACTAATTCAGAAAAGAAAATTTAGGGAGTGTTAGATCACTGCTTTTTGCTAGAGTAGGAAAGATTTGGGTTTCTCTTTGTATGGTGAAGTTTTCTGTTAAGGGCTACTGCCATGGATAGTGAGTGGAAGAAGAAAGAAGTGGATTTATGTCCAGAAAAGGCTGAATTTATTATATGCTGTTTGCTTCATTCTTAGCCAGGAAGGGGAATACTAGCTAGACACCTACCCACTGTTTAACATCTCTTTTCTCCATCTGGCCAGTATTCCCTCCTCTAGTTACCTGAGGTGCATTCATCCAGGAGTGAAGACAGCAAAAACACTGAACAGTCTTGAAGAACTTTGGAGGATGGGAAAGGTTCTAGATCAATGGTTATGATGCTTGTTCTTCCCATCAAGACATAATAAATAAATGGAAAAATAAAAGCTCTGGTAAAATTACACATTGGTCACCTTAATTGTGATGGGAGAAGGGCCAAGTTTGGATCTATTGAAAATACTATATGCTACTAATTCAAGTGGTGGACTAGGAAATCACCTTCCAAAGAGTCCAACCCAAAACTTAATCCTGCTTTGGGGCAGGGTCAAAAATTCAGAGTGTTTCTCCCATTTATCAAGCTCAGTCTCAAGGCAACAAACTGGAACTGATTTGAGAAGTGCAGAAGAGCACACCACAGAGTGGGAGAGAAAGGGGATGGATGTACTGTGCTCAGATGGAAGGGGAGGGCTCCTCAGGTTCTGCAGTGCTAGATTTGCTTTAGGTACATGAGAAGAAAAAGTAATTTACAAAATGAGGGAGGTAATTATTCCTCTGCTCAGCACCGGAGGGTCACAATCAATAACGTGTCTACTCTTGGAGAAATTGCACATAAAAAATGCGGGAAAAAGTCACAGTCCAAATTGGAGCAACATTAATGATCAAAGGTTCAGAAATATGATTTATAAGGAAAAGATGAAAGAGCAGAATTTGTTTAATGTCCAGAGGAAAAGAAGAGGGGAACAGAACAACAGTCTCCAAACATAAAAAGGGATTATATCAACAGAGACAGCAATCAACAGATGGGAAATAAAGGAATTTAGTTGAATTTCTCCTTACAGAACACCACTATTTCTGTTAAAAAAGGACAGACATCTGTCAGGGATTATACAGGTAAGGCTAATGGCATGTCAGAGTAGGGCAGCAGGCCCCTTGACATCCCCTTTGGAGATTGATTTCTTTTGATTACATTATTTTATCTGTCCTCAGTCATTTCTTTCAAGTGCCCACATTATAACTGCTAATAACAAAAGCAGAGCTCCCTTCCCCTTGAAACCACTTTTCTCCACTGTATTATTGTTCATAACAACCATGTCATTAAGTGTCAGCAGGACAAAAGGTTTTCTGTATTTTAGTTTCCAAGCATTGAAGCAACAGACTTTGAGAGGATAAATGTAGCATAACTGTTGCTTCTGCTAATGAGGGAGAAGAAAAAGGTCAGCATCAATACAAGAAGGAAAATGCTCCACATGAAGTGTGAGGATAAAAGCAAATGTTAAAGGCAAAATGTAGAAAACCAAAGTTCCTTAGCAACCCAGAGTGACAACCACTACAGAGAAATACAGTAGCTCGCCAAGAGATATTTGTTTCTCTCAAATTCATGATACTGTCTATCCATGCTTAACAGTCTTATTTCAGCTTCTTCTCATTAAATACACATTCACATTTTCTTAATTTCTCCAAGAATTGATGTATTTATGGACCTATGTCAAAACTATTTAACCTAATGAAGTTGCAGTGAATATAACACAGAACAATCCTTCACCAATTCCTGCAGCTCAGAGAATCTTGCACAGTTTTTGCACTTCCTTCACCCTCACACAGCAGTGGATACTCTCCAAATGAAGTTATATACTCCCTCCAAAAATTAGTGAGGTTTTGCCATTGAATAGAGGAAACCTCATGTGCTTGGGAACAAAGTAGGGAAACACCAAACCCAGGCTATTCTGAGCTGTGAAAAAACAGGCTTAGTGATGCTCTGCTATTGAAGAAGAAGGATGCTGTTGAGTTGAGAGTGGTTTGGATGAGGTTTGGAAAAGGTTTTTTTTTGATTCTGTTAAGGAGTTCTAAGGAGAGGAAGATAGATTGGAAGGAGGAAGGGAACTACTAGGAAGATGGTGAGCCAGATGAGAGCAAGGGGGGTCAGCAGGACCGAGTGCCACTCTGCATGTGTTGTGGTACCAAGCAGTGAGGGGTTACTGAAGGGTAGCAGACTGTCTCCGTTTATCCCCCTACAAACATCCTATTTTTCTTGATAGACAGAGTGAGGAGTTCAGGGTGGGAAAGAGCTGCTGTCATCATCCCTCACTGACCTCACCAGGCACCTCACATTAAGAATGAACTGCAGGATTTACTACAAAGCCTGTGTAGAGAGGAGTCCAATTTTTTGCTGTCAATGATGCGATGGAGAAATGGTCACTGGCCTTTAGTTCCATCCTACTGCCATCCCAAATCTGACCCAGATGATATAAACCAAGAGAAACAATCATTTTTGACCAGAAGGTCGGGACACAGAGGCATCTGTCAGTGGTCAGAACTCAAGTGTCTTGTGATGCTTCTCTTGGAAGCTCTCCCAGTACAGCTCTGCCCGGGCTGCTGACACTGATCCACCACCAGGAGCACTTCAGCACCCACGACTCTGGGGGCAGGAGTGGCTTCTCTGAGCACTGACAAGAGCAGTATCACCTCTCAATTGAGGGCTCTCCTAAACGATCACAATGAGGAGCAGTGGCTTGAATTGCATAGTGTGAATGTGGCAGGTTACAAAATACCAGGACTGTGGAAGTAAAAGTTGTTTTTTTTCAGCTTGATGCTGAAATAGACATTGTGACAGTTTGGACCAAAATGCTGCATTTCAGGTTTGTGTCACGTGCCTCTTCTGCAAGGCAGGTAAGTGTAGATGGAATCTGGGAAACGTAAAAGGAGCTGCACTGAAACTTTAGATGTCAAATGTCCCATCTTACACTTGTCAAAGCCAGCAACAGACTCTGCTTCTACATTTAAAACTTTTTTTTTTCTTCACCTCTTGCAATTTTTTTTGTCACAAAAGAGTCAAAAACATCCTGTATGGGATATGTGTGTGTACTTTATATAGAGGGTGACTGTAAAAGAGGGTGATTTTTCATTTCCTCGCATTAAAGAAGTCCTACCATAAAATTTTATCAAAAGAGGTGTTTGAGCACATCTGGTATTCCATCATCCTGACTTAAAACATTACTTGATAGAGCAGAACTAATTTCCAGAGCCAACCAGAAGATAAAAAATCGCAACAAAATAGTGACCAGCTCTTCCCCACCACATCATGCTTTTCCATGCAGGAAAACAAGAGTGTGAGTTCCTCACTCCTGACCCTTGCAAGCGATGTGAGATCAAATAATGTTCGAGTCTGGCCACACCCCCTTCCCAGCCGCTGTAAAAGATTAACCCTGTCCTGGCTGAAACTAGGACACAAGCAAACAAGCTGACCTTCAGGAGAGCTGGTGCAGTTGCCTTTGCTAAGGAACTGCAGTGCATCATCAAGTGTTATTCAGTAACTTGTCTTCAACCCAGAGCAGATAAAGATGATGCAAAGACACGATTTTTTGAGTATTCCAAGCACTAAGGATAGCAAACAAAAAACCCCTTTGTCTTGTCACAAAACTTAAATTTTGTTTGGCAATCTATTTAACTCATTACTATTCTATATTTCAGCCTGTGTGCTAGGTGAGTCACCACCATGTCTTGCCTATAATAAGCAAAATGAGGTTGTTTACAAGAGCATCAAAGTGTCTCCTTGTATGAGCCAGGAGCAAGGTGTTTTTTTCTTTAAAAAGCAGTAATTTAATTCTTACATGACACACTCTCACAGAGAAAAAGTTTTTGAACTTCAGCAAATGAAAAGCAACTCATATAATGCATACCTTGCTATACCTTGTCTGCATTCCTAAGTACTGCCAGGGCAAAGGGAGTTTTCAAAATCCTCATTAAGGTGACATATCAGTATGGCTCAGGTGGAAGGGACTGACTACAGACCCAGAAAGGAAAAGGGACAAGTCAGAGAAAAGGTGCTTCTGTCACAGTGTTTAATAACTTGTGGGGCCACTGGCACAAGCCAAGCAACTCCTCCTGATGTGGAGCTTCCTGTTTAGCCTGCCTGCTTGCTGTGAAGATATCTCTAGGTTTCACACATCCCTGACTCACACAAGGAAATACTTTCCAAAGGAGCTAACAAACATAAAAGTTATCCCTACACTAATACATGGTTCTGCAGGTGTCAAAGACAGACCTTGCATTGCCTGTCTGGGGTTCTGCTGCTCATCTTTCCCCCCCTGCACCAGCTATAACAAATACCACAGGAAACAAATGTCAGATACGCAAGAGATTGCTGTTCTCTGTCAGAGAAGGGAATTAATGAATCTGATTTAAACACCTCTTGGAGAGCTTTTCCATTGTATTTCAACTGATATTCAAATAGTCACAAGTCTATAGTGCCTGGTAAACAAAATGATTGCAGCCATCTAAAAATCAAAACTAATTCTTTTGCAATGCCACAACACAAGCAGAAATTTACCTCCTCCTTTTTTAAATTCATAATCAAAGCTCAGTTTTTTCATGAATCCAGGATGTTCTCCCACAGAATGGCAGGAGAAAATCTAATTTATTGACATCCCACCAGCAAGTAACAGCATTTACATGGTAGTTACATAGGTATCCAGCTATCCAAGAGAATGTTGTTTATAAAGACATAAAGATACATTTATTTTTTTTTCTTTAATATAAAAAGGTGATGTGTCCATGTTTCTGGCATTCACATATGTTGGGGTCCACTGCTTGCAGAACCCTGAGATTTATGATGGAAAGTCTTTTTCCCAAACCCCCCGTCAGAAGAAAGGTCAGGAGTCTGCTGGCTGCTGTTTCTCTTGTTGTTTATTTTCTGTTATCTCACATTCTTCTCTCTGCTCTGCCGAGGTCTTCACAGCAGCCGTGTCAGACACTGACTCTGCCCTCCCGAGGAGGTGCTTATCTTTTATACTACATATTATGTTTTTCGTATTTACAATTACATACCAATACCTATCACCTATGTTAGACAGTTAACTTCTATTCTAAACCAATCCAAAAGTGCCACCACCCAGGCAGAAGATGGAGAACAAGAAGAAGAAGGAGGAGGACAAGGAAACGCCCAAATCCCTCCATCTTGTCCCCTCATGCCTTTATCTTAAAATCTTAAAATTCTACATTTGCACCCCGTGAGACTTAAAAACTATATATTAAACTTTTGTCACTTGTAATTCTTCATATAGAGTTGGTAATTTTTCCCATGGACTAAAATCAAAGCCACTCTCGTTGTTGGCCTCATGCCAGGGTCTCTGAGCCCCTCGCTGGGCTCTCGGATCACCCAGGGCACCCAGAGGGATGTTCTGGGTTCCAGCACACATATGCATTCAGTCTGTATGATCCAGGGAGCTTAACTGACAGGGTGGTTTAAAAGTGCAAGCCCGGCAACTTGCCTCTGCTGTGGAAGTGGTTTTGGCCATAGCCATTCGAACACAGTAACTGGCAAAATTTGCAATTACAAGTGCTGACAGACATAAAAGTAATCTCCATCATCTCCTGTGCCTTAAGTCAATGCAAAAACTGATGGCTTCAGTTACTGAGTAATAACCTTTAAAATTCAACAGCAGCTTTAACCCCCGAACCAAAGCTCTGGTCAGATAGGCCATGCAACTGCAGCTTTGGGAAAAATCAGCAACCCTGGGATCTGAGAGCACGAGGGCCTTTTCTAATGAAAGCTCATGTGACATTTGCCATAGGAACCCAATGCCTGCAGGTCTGTAATCAAAACCAGCCCTCAGTGGGTGCCCCATGAGGTGCAGCAGAACTGCCTCCATACTACAGGCATTCAGAACTACTCTTGTCTGGCTCCAAGGGGTGTGAAGCTGACTCACTACAGTGAGATCACTTTTTTTACACATCTTCCATCCATCACTTAATACTGCTTGACTAGGTCTCCTGCCCCACCCCATTTTTAACAGCTTTTAGGAAATGTATTTTGATGGGCAGACAAGAATTCACTTCTCACTGACAGAATTATCCCCAAATCTTTGAATTCAGTTACATCAAAGGTTGCAAGTTTTTAGCTACCACTTTCCAAGACCAAAATTACATTACAGAACTGCATGGTGTAGCTTAAGGAAGTGATGTCTGTCTGACTTTGATAGCACTGGATCCTTATCAAAGGTATCTTTTCGAGCCAGCTTCATGTACTGGTGTTGCCCATGTTTAATTGTATGAGCTGGCTGCTCTGCACTGCAGCACACACGTTCAGTGAGATGGGGTATTTCAGATACCACGGCTCCTTGTTGGTTTCACAGTGTGAGCAAGGATCAGCACAAGTGCTGGAGGGTAGGTTAGGAGCCCTAAGACCCAGTCTGTATGCTGCAAACATCTCCTGCTCACAAACACAGGAGGGAAGGGAATACAGGCTATCCTTGGGGAAGATCTCTACAACCCCTGAGAAGATCTAGGAGAAAAATGTCATATGAAATATCACCATCCCTGTCTGACATTTCAGGTGAGTCTCACAGGCAAACAGGAAACAATACTGCTACCCAAAATGTAATTTTTAAATTGAAGGTGCCAGTTACTGCAGCATTATCTGGGACTCACCTGTAGCTCTCAAAAGACTGTTTGCACCATCTCCTTGACATTATCAGTTTGTATTATTTGCTGCCTCCCAAAATGTCATCTGCCTAACCTTTCCAGGCTGCTCTTACACAGTCTGATTTTCCAAAGCTCATTAAATATACCGAAGACCAACAGTCCTGTGTAAATCTTGCAATCAAGCCAAGCTGCAAAGGACTCAAATGTTTTGATGCTCCATCTCACACTTTAGGTACATCCCATTTCTGGATGCAGAGGTCTGTCCTGCTTGCCAAACCATGAGAAAAAGAGGTGTTTTTTTTCCTTTTTAACTGTATAGACAGTGCTACTTACAGCTAATCAATTTTCTTTACAACATAAATCATAAATATTCCCTGGCTACACAGGGAAACAATCGTCAGCAAAAGTCAGTTCAAGCCCCGTGATTTGGTTTTCTGAAACTCCTCAAATCTGTGGCTATTATTTAGATTAATCCCCAGTACAGAATGTCTGGCACAATGGGCATTTTATGAATGTCTAGGAAATCGTGAGACTACTGCTACATCATCAGACAGGTTGGTATTAACACAGCAGATGATATTATATTATATTCCTGATACTATGAATTATTAACTTTATGAAGGAAAATGACCACCACTAAAGTGAGTTCTTCCAGTCCAATATCCTGTTTGATTTGGGGTTTTTTTAAAGGAAAATTAAGTAAAACAGGGTCTGGTGTTGTACCTCTCGAACTGAACTAAAAATAAGCAAAATCCCAACCAAAACCAGTGAGTTTAATTACCAAAAAATTCTGTGTATTGTAACTGAGGATTATTCCAGTGCTAGGTTGTCACACATACAATGATAAAAGGTTGAGGAGTAAATGTGCTCCTCCTTCCAACATTGGGAAAAGTTTCCTTAAAGAGGCAAGGTATAAATTACTAGGTTTTCTGTAGCATAACTAATGATGTGCAGATCAAAATTTACCTCACTTCTCAGTTGTGCATCAAGTAATAGACAAGCTGCCAGAGAGACTTCAAAAGTTCTGTCACTTTTTTTTCCTCTCCACAACCTTATATTTCTTATCAAAACATTTAAGAAGAGATGATGAGGATTCAAAGAATTAAGTTTTATGCCTGAACTCCCATCTTGACTTTCACCAATGGAACTGGATCCCTCATAAATACTGTTCTTCAATGGATGTGAACTGCACACTGTGCTTTCAAGCAGATAAGGCAGCAACATTATTTTTATCTTTTCCTTCATTAAGGCCATCATTGTAGAACAAAGAGTCTAGACCTAGCTTTGATTCCTCTAATGAGCAGAGAAAGGTGTTTGAGTCAGAAGCTGTTTTGTGCAGTCAGAGAAAAGGCAGGTCACTGGTAGACATGGAATTAGGGCGCCCACTTGCATGGGGGGATACAGCAGAAGAATCTCATCCTAGTCATCGTGGTGGTTTGGACTTAACCCTTCCTGTAAACCTCCCAAGAGAAGCTAGGGGCTTGGCTGACCACCTTCTGTTTTCATTTCCTCTGGAGACAGGGGTGGGATAATCTGGTGGGTGGAGTGGGATGGCCTCAAACCCCACCTGAGGTCTCAGAGATGTTGCTCTTGCCAGAAGTGCTGATAGCCGGGGCTCAGGCGGCTCCAGGCGCTCAGCAGCAGCAGCTCGGGGGCAGCCGGGGAGCTCCCTCATGGACAGCAAATGCCAGATGAGACAGATGTGCATCCAAGGCATCTAAGCACCTCAGGGAGCTGAGATTAACCCAGGGGATGTTGCCAGATGGAATTTCACATTATTGGCCAGTGTAGGAAAGCAAAGCAGTCAGGAAGCTCTAGCAGCAGAGGATAGGCAGGGACATGCAGCATGGTCAACATCTGGAGCAAGGCACACAAACAGGTAGCTCCAGAGGATGCCTCTCCACAGCCTCAGAGCTGCTCGCTCTTTGACTGTCTGAAACTGAAGTGATTGGAGAAGGACCATTGTCACCAGCAGAGCTGGGTGTGGTGAATCAGGCTGCTGTCATCAACTGAGAAGACAGGTTTATTTTACAGACATGTTTGGCCAAATCTAAACAGCTCCTCTGGCCCAGAGCTCTGTGGAAGTGACGAGAGTCAGTGCCCACACTGAGCCGAGTCCCAACAATCAGCAGAGGAGCAGTGTGATTTTCTCCCCCATTCCCTGCCCCCTCAGAGGAAACAAGCTCTCTCTTCATGAGAGCTCAGCCGTGAATAAGGTCTATTAGAAAGATATTTTTCCATTATGGCTGAGCCCATGTAACTTATCTCAGTTTTACCAAGTTGATCCTGAAGGAGTTTGCTCTGTAATGAAGGGTCATTTCCCATGAAAAGCAGACTTAAATCTGTTTCCCATAACTCATATTTGCATAATCGCTTTGATGCTCAGAAACATCATTAAAATAACTCAGCACTAGAATTTCATAGATGCTGTGGGGACAGTTCAGCACCTCCCAGCAAACTGGGATAACTGAAAATACACACACATCACCTTTCAAGCAATAAAAAAATTAAAACCCCACAAACACCACCAGCACCCCAACCAACAGCAACACCCTACTTCCTTTCTCTGCCC
The DNA here is from genome assembly GCA_013397195.1 of Hylia prasina. NCBI lineage: Eukaryota > Metazoa > Chordata > Aves > Passeriformes > Sylviidae > Hylia > Hylia prasina. Next base: position 538,092 of record VYXD01001803.1, on the reverse strand, counting down.
CCTTCAGGATTCAATTCTATTGAAGTAAATTGTAGGGGATTAAAAAACAAGGAAAAAGGAAAAGAAAAACACCAAAACCTCAAGCCTTGCTCTCCATCTTGACACTAAGGCTTACTTTAGGAACTGTGCAGCTGTGTCTAGTTTTTCAGCTTCAAAGCTTATACCTGCCATTTCTTTAGCATTTACTCTGCAGTAAAAACGTGAGGTCAGAAAGATCCAGATCACCTCATACTGCTTAGATCCACAGAAGGCTTTAAGCTAAACAATTTCTGTCAAGATGAAGCAATAAAAAAAGATCTTGAATCCCTTTTAACTGTTCATACTCCGTGATTTCATCCAGATTAGCAGCCCAAATTTTATGCTCTCTGCAGAACATTCCCTTCCTGCGTGTTTCAGTGCCTTCCAGTTTCTAGTATGGTGGCCCAGGGGAGAAATTTAGCATTCCTGCAAGCTACAATTGTTCAAAGATTTTAAGGAATGGATATTCTTAACTAAAGAGGTAATCAGGTGCAAAAGTGCTTCCAGGAGGACGTGGCTGAAGATGCAGTGGGTGCCTTAAGAGAGGCTGAACCAAGTTGTTAGATTTATAAATACAGCAGCAAGCTCAAAGCTCTGCAGCAAAACAAGAGTGCTGGCATCTGCAGAGCTGGGCTGGGGAGGGTGTGTTGAGGCACAGAGAGGTCTCTGGACAGTCCCTGGTCTTGCACAAGAGATGAGAGCCAGATTTGCCACCACCTCCCTTGCCAACAGCCTCACTCCTGTGCATGGTATCCCTCTCTTTCCAGGACTAAGACCTTTGCTAGGGGCAAGGAAATGCTGCAAGGATTCCAGCCTGATCACAGAGCCATAGCCAATAAGTAATTTATTTCTTCCTTTAGTTTCTTTTGATCTGTAGAATTGCTGAATTAATTTTATTTTATTTTAGGGTACATGGTAGTGCAGCCAAGGGCTCTGCCAAGATGGAAAAAGCAAACCTGTTTTATACTTATCAGGCCTGACCAGTGCAGGACAGATGGTTGGGTAAGAATTATTATACCAGCTAAAAGGGGTTGGGCAGTATAAACACACACATTTTATACCATAGAGGAAGGGGAAATCAGCAGATGAGGTTTATGAGAAACATCTGCAGGAACCTGATAAGAAGAGTTTGTTAATTAAGTCAATACAGGTGGGGTTTTGTTGGGTTCCTCTCCAGCCCTCCAAGTCTTGGAAATGTTGCAGTTTTATTACCAGATGTCTTAATAAATTTTAATAATATCCATAATTACTAAGCCAGATTCATGGAGCTATGTTTCATAAAATATATAGAAAAAATAACCCTGCATCCCCTTTTAACATTTTGTAGCATTTGTATTAACAGCAAGAAGAATTCATTCAGACTAAAATTCAGCAAAAACAGTTAACGCTGAATTAATGAACCACAGGAAGAAGAAGGAAAAAAAAAAAAAAAAAAAAAGAGAGAGAGAGAGAGAGAAGAATCCCATGAAAACTTCCATGGTATCATTAGAGGTAACCACGATATGGATCATGACAGAAAATAGTAGCATTTGAATATATTTACTATTTCTCCTTTGAAATAAAACATCCAGGAATGCAGATAAACCATAAACATTATTCTCTCTGAAGAAAAATTTCTTTGGAGAAAAGAAAGCCTCTCTTAGAACACAGTGCAAGTACTCCTACTCCCCACAGACACAATTCCACAACAAAAGCCACATGGCAGATCACAGAGCTTAAAAGCATCACTTCTTTAGGATACTCTGGAAGTATGAAGGTTTAAATATTCTTCCCTATCCCCTTTATGGTTTTTTACAAGTGAGAACAAAAAAATTTTTTATTAGATCATGAATATTCTTAAACAAGGTTCATCAGGGAAATACTGTTCTGCCAGAAGAGCTATAGGGGTTCTCAGTGCAACAATAGTTTGAAATTAGAGGATGTATGTTCCTGACTTGAACAAAGGCTTGTTGCATGATCTGAAGTAATGTGTTCCTTGCCTCATTTTATCAGAATCACAGAAAAATATGTGAGTCCTTTGGCTGCCTTGCAGTTCACAACCTCTTATTCAAAGCAAGACTAGTTTCAATTGCTCAAGGACCAGAACAAAAGGACAAGAAGTAATTGTCACAAATTGCAGAAGGAGAAACCTCAAGGTAACCACTTTGATTATGATGAACTTCTTGAGCACAAGAACAAGTGCTCAGAGGGCTCTCAGGAATTCTTGCTGGGAAGCCTCAAAACTCAAATACACCAAGGCCTGCATAACCTGGTATAGCTTTAAAATTAGCCTTGCTTTATTCAAGGGGCCCTTTGCCAACAGACAGCAAGCACTGCATTCAGAATTTTCCCTTGGTTTCATTACCAATAAGCCCAGCTAAAGAACAGACTTGCTAAAGATAATGAAACAGCAGTATTTCATACAGGGCTGAAAGAGATTTCCATCACTTGTGTAATTAGCCATACCCTGGAGTTTGTTCAAAGCACAGATATTTAAGCACTGTTTCTATGACTACCATCATTCTGCTCATTATCTCTGAAGGATTAGCCTAGGGTTTCTCTTGAAAAGGTATTAAGAAGGGGAAATCATGATGGCATCCTTTACTTGGGATATGATGGGCGTTAGGAGTGCAGTGAATCATTTTTGTCAGAACATTACTTTCAAGACCCTCTCTATCTTGGTCGAGTATATTTGTGCTTTTGGCTCACAACTAGTCATTTACAAAGCTGCCAAGAGCTTTCCAGAGTTACAAGGGAGCAGAGTTCAGAACTGCAGCCTAAAGATGGCTCATGTCTTCTCCTCCTCTAGCAGAGAGAGAAAAAGGTCAGCAACCGAGAGACTGTACTTATAAAGAGCTTTAATTTCAGTAAGATTGGAGAAGGGATGGAAGGGACAGAGGAGAGTCCTTTAAGAATTAGAGGAGCCCAAAGTAATGAATTTATCTCTATGGATTTTGCTTTTATGCCTGCATCTGTGACAAGAAGGAGCCACATCCAAGGCTTCAAGAGGATCATTCTCTGTAGAAATGATTGAAAAGGAGCTTCCTTCTCCCTGAGGAAACCCCGGGACTTCAAAGTGTGTTTTCATTCCAAAAAGAGACTAAAAAGAAAATATCTTGGAAACTTCCACAAGAAGAAATAATTTTGCTCCAATGTCATTAAAAAGGGTTTTTGAGCACTTATATAATTTAGGTTTTGATACAAAATTTTAGAAATCAGAATGTTGTCTAAACATCTGGAGAAATTTAGTTAATTTACATAAGAAGCCACTTCGTGTTGGTTTTTTTCCCTTGATTCCTTGTTTTGCAGCCATTGCACCAGACACTTGAAAGAACAGGCGGGCACTGAGCTGAACCTCAATTCTGGGTCAAACCCTGAGCAAGTCTTTATTCTCTGCACAGCTGAATTTGAAAGGCTCTGCTGCCTTGCATCAAGGAAAAAATCATGACAGATGAATGATAAGCAACAACAGCAAAATAATTCAGGACACATTTTCAGGCTTACCAACACAAAGAATAACACCCTTCTAGATGCTGCTCGCTGTGTGCTCTAGTCTTAGGTGACTTTTGCTACCAGCTTTGTACAACTGATGCTAGAATGCCTGCAGGCTTTGAACGGCTCCCTGAAGTCAGAAAGGGAAATGGCATTTCAAAGTACTAATGAGAAACCTGGGATTCCTTCTCTCCTGTTATAGGAGTAGAAATTCACAGGAAGCTAACTCCCATTAAACCAGCTGCAGCCATTCTATAAGCTCATTTTAAAAAGCCATAACAAAATCCACCAACCAAAAAAACCAACACATTTGCAAATTCCAGAATACTAGCTCTCGAAAATTTTAAGAGCAGTTGCATGGTTTTGGAAGTTTAGAAGTGCTGCAGGAACTTCATAAGGGTTTGAAATGTTCAGTTATACCTTACATGATCTGGCATTAAATACAGCTCTGTAGCAGCTGCGTTAGTATAATCACAATGGCACAGTACCACAGCAGCCTTCAGAGCTTTTCAGAACCCAGCCTGCCTGTGTTTGAGACTGAACACACTTGGTTCCTGGGGAAAAAGTGTTCCCACTTGCTCTGTGCATGCCAAGGCAGAAATGAATTGTTAGGAAAAATCTTTCTCCTAGGTTGTTACCATACAAAGAACAGAGTTTTCTTAAGTAAGGGAGCTCCCACCCTTCCAACATCGATAGAAAGGTGCTGGCTGTAAAGTGAGGCACCCAGTGTCCCAGTCCAACAAAGCAATATGCAAAACAAAGACCTCATCTCAAAGTTCCAACCCCTTAGAGGAGTAGGTTTAATTAAAGTTCAGCCACCTCTTAAATTTCCCTGTGCCCAGACACTAAATTGATGCTTACAGGAGTTGGTTCTGGAGGCCCAGAGATGGCCCCCTCTGCTGCAAGCCCCAGCAGCCACAGGCAGGAGAACTGCCATGCAGCAGCTGTAGCTGAGAGAACCTGTAATCCATGGGAGACTAACTGAGATCACACACTCCTAGCTTAATATTCAGTCCTACACCTTTTTGCTTTTATGCAGAAATAGTTGTCTTCCTGCTTACTTCCTGACAGCATTTAGTGTCGTGGTCTGGTTGACATTGTGGTGTTAGGTCATAGGTTGGACTCAATTTCAGAGCTCTTTTCCAGCCTGATTCTGTGATTCCTGGGTTTGGTTTCCTTTTTCTTTTATGGACTCTTAAGAGACTTAAATCACTAAAGTTCCCCCACAGCATGGGTAATGAAACATATTAATCTGTCAAGCAATGTAAGGCAAATGAACCCAATATTTGTGTCACTGTTAAACAGATTTGGAGAGGCACAGTGTACCTCTGGTGGCAGGCTGCATCTCTAACAGGATAAACTTCAGCTTGTTAATTGTCACAAAGGACAAACTGGCTGCTGGTGCATGCCTGGAGGTCCTGGGTGATTGAATGAAGGAAATTTCTGTGTAATTACCCAAAGAGATTGGGACTAAAATCTTTAATCACTGTTTTTATGACAAAACAAGAATTCTGCTTTCTGTCATTATTGGGTCACCAGTTCTGTGCTGGCTTTTGCCTACAAGGACTGGAGATGGCTATTGGTTTGAGTTCTATGGTGCAATATCTAGGCTGTGCTTATGCCTAAATGGACCCTGACCTAGGAAAGTGAAGAAGTCATAAACAACAAAAGCACAGAGAGAAGGAAACTCCATGTTATTTTTGTGATGTTCCAGAAAATCCTGCTGTCCAGTGAAAGTGGAGGGAGGGAAATGACAGGCAGGAAAAACCCTTCAGTCCCCCACTTCTGGGGAGCAAGAGACAAAGACAGGCTGTGTCAAATCTAGAAGCAAAAATGTCATTTTGGTGGCTAAGTAGATGGATAATTGCAGCTACACCCAACATTCTACTTGTGGCTAAATCCCCTCAGTGCTTTGCCCCAACTCACAAGGTCTGCACATGCAACAGAGGGATGGGCACTCCAGCTGTCTGTCATAGGGTTTGTTCTGGATGTTGTGGAAAGGAACATTGGAAACAGAAACTTCTTCACAAGACCAAAGTCTCCATTTGCCTTTCCAAATTCTTTCCTTTCTGTGAAGATGTGCCTTGAAGGAACAGTAACCAGTATATAACCTGATTAAGGTCACAAAGCTTCATGTCCTAGCAGAACAGTATAGTTCAGTTCACATTGGATAAACAAAACTTATGGATTTATATGCACACCAGAAAATAGCCTTCTAATTCCCTACCTTCCTTTCTTCCCCCTCACTAACATTTTTTTTGTGAAAATATTTACAGCCCAGGGATTTGTATTCTGCAATGAAGTGTGGCTGTCCTAAGAAGCTTATAATCCAAGATGCTAACACCACTCATGATATTCCCTTGGATCCCCAGGGCCAAAACCACAACACTACCTGAAGATGCACATCTCTCATCACACTCTCTCCTTTACTCTGAGAGCAGAGTAAACAACACCCACATATTTGTTTTCCAGTACCAATCCTATCACATTGAGAAGGTACTGTGAAATACTTCTTTTTAAGGAACATTTTGCTTTACAACAGGCTGGCCTTAGATAAAAAAGGTGACTAGCTCCCCAACACCTAAACCCAGTAATAACTCTTACAAACACAACCTCCACACATGGCCATCCAAAATGGCCATTTTTTCCTCATAAACAGAGAGCCCCTTCTCAAGGCATTACTAGTGACATATGAATCTTTATTCTGTATCACAATACTCCAGGCAATGATAGTGACAAAAAAGACCATTTTAACCACCATTTTGGACATTCTTTTCTATATATGTGATAAAAAAAAAGTCTTCTACATTTTTCTGTCTTTTAGGAAGACAGATTGTGGCAAATTGGAGTCCCTCAGTATAATACATTACTGAAAGTTGACTGATTAGTTCAAATACTGATTTGCTCGGTATTAAAAACTGAATTATTCTGTTTATATTGTGTGTGAACATCTGAAATCTCTGAGACAACAAAAAAAATAAACTTCATCTTCTCTAGTATAAGCTTATTAGGTAAGACCAAGTATAATTCAGATTTAAATAACATTCACTGGTAACAGGAAACTAATCAGACAGAAGAAAATAAAGATCCAAGTTTTTGTATCCATTTCTTCTTAGTATGAAGGACAAGTCAGAGTTCAGCAAACTTTCCTTTTCAGACATCTGCTGGTTTCCCTGCTACTCCTTCCTTACAAGCCCAGCAGGGAAAGGTGGCACTGAGCAGAAAGCCTCACGTGTTGCTGGGGGTTTGTCCCCCTCATAGCAACACAGAGGGAGAAAATAGCAGAGGGACTAAACTCAAGACTGCAAGTGCACTTATTGAGGCTGACAACAAGGTGAAGTGTTTGAGTGGCTAGATGGAGATCCTGAGAGGAAAAGTAACTTTAAGCATTCAGTGAGGTGACAGAAGAAAGATGAGATGTCTTCCTGTAGTTGGCATTACTTGAATCCTGTTTCAATAGCTTTATTTCCAGACACATGCACACTTCTATACACCATTTCCCCACAAATATTATCAGTAATTCCACAGAAAAGAAAAATTACAAAGGGAACAGAGGTTTAAAAAATATTTTTTTGAAAGTTCTCCTACCCCAGAGAAAAAGACTGACTGTCATCACTTGATTTCTCTGCTTTTTGAAAATTTACATTTCAAAGACTAAGCCAAAGAGAAAGAAGAGATTCCACGGTAACATCAGCTTAATTAAAGCAATTGTTGAATATTCGTTTTGCCTCTCATCTCCACAGAAAGACTGGTACTGCTGTAACAGTTGTGTGATGTGCATACTGAAGACAGGAGCTCTACTGTGCCCTAATTTCAAGAGAAAGAGCATCTATGCATTTTCATGCTTGTTAGTGTAATTGTAATTCAATATTTTCATTGCATAATGCTTAAGCAATCCTACTGAGATTCATTCTCCAACGTACAAACGTGTTGACATGACCCCAGCAGGGCTGGATGGTTGCCAGTCCCACCTTGCAGGCACGTACATGATTTAAAGGCTAAGTCTACAATGTTATTGACAAATGTTGTGCATTTGCCTCTAGTTCAAGCTCCTGAGCTGGGAAAAATGCAATGAACAGGAACAAGCACTTTATCATGTTTTTCTGTTGTGCTCACACACAATGCAAACTCTGCTGCTCCCTCTCTGCAGCTGAAGGGAATATGGTTCAATATGGAGCACACATTGATCCAGGCACATTCCCAAAACCCCCTCAAGAGGATACAAGCACTAACATTTTGGCTCAGCAAACCTTCTAGCCCTGTGCTTGTGAGTTAGGTAGCTCACATGCAGACCAGGATTTTCCATTCATTGCAGTGTTGTGCCAGAAGATCTTTCAGAACGTCAAGTGATCAAAAAATCTGTGGACACTCTGTGTATTTATGCATAGTGACCCACAGCTTTGTGTGCATGCATAAATACACACCTGTGTGTGCACACAAATATCCCCTTGATGCACTCCTATACCCAGAAAATCGAATTTAAGCTTTGACAGCTTAAAACAAAGAGCAGAAAACAGTCACAAAAATCCTCAGACATGGAACAATGGGGGAGTTGCCCAAATACCCTCATACCTTCTCCTGGGATGGTCCTGGATGGACCAAAACTGCTACAGCTCAGTAAATCCCACCAGCTTCAGTAAGGCACAGGAAATCCAGAGGTCTCTCAATTTTCAGTCCCAAAGACTTACAGTGTAGTAGAGAAGCACCCTAAGACAGGCCAGCAAGTCTGGCACAGGTGCCTTGACTCTCAAGTAACACAGCCATCAGCTGTGTCAACTCTGCACACCATTACCAGATCTGCAAGCCATTAAGCCCCAGCTTGTTTCAATTGGACTAATTAACTACTACCTTCCAGCACTTTCCTCTTAGCTGGGCCCTACTGTTGCCAGATGAATTCACACTGACTAGAGAGAAATTTTGTGCTGTGAAGAAACCTGATCAAAAGCGTTTGTATTTACATAGGATAGCTATAGTAAAACAAAGGAAAAACCACCTTCCTGGCAGCTGAAGAGCTGCACAGCATTACATCGGTGTGGTCTTGTACCATTTAGCTCAGCTGGAATCACAGGAGAAAAACGTTTCAGGGACCACAACCCTCATCTGCATTTAATGCTTATATTAGTTCCTGCCATATTTAGCAAGACCTTCCAAGCTTCCGCAGTGATAAAATCTGAGCCTTGGAAAACTCACCTTTATTAGCTGAGGTGGGCTGTGAGCAGTGGCAACAGTGGTTTTGTGAGCCATGGGCTGTCTCTGGCATAAAGAGGGCAAAGTTTGTCTCCCTCAGCACAGAGCTGAGCCTGCCCTGGCTCTGTGGCAGGTTTGTGAGGTAGGCGTTTGGGTGGGTGTGCAAGGGGTGAAATGGGGGCAGGCATGCAGACATCTGAACCCCAAAATCTCTTCTCCCTTCTCTGCAAACTGCCACAGGCAAATCAGGGGCAACTGGGAGCAGCTCAGCTCCCCACTTGGTACCTGGAATGACAACCCTGTTGTCAGTCCATTTCCAATTTCCCTATCCACTGCTCTATCAATGCAAATGTCTATCTCAGAACAGTGGTCAGTGTTGGCAGTGAGACCAGCACAAGCTACTGCAGGCTTGATGTGGCATAAACTGATGAGTCCAGAAGTTTGTTTAATCCAGAGACTTAAGAAAAGATGCACAGTCTTTCCTCCTCCAGCTTGACTACACCATTTCTAACATCTCTCGCCTCTGCCTGAGTCCTTAAAATCACTTTCCTTAAAATAAGGAGGTGCCTTTAACACTCTTCTGATTCTTCATGTTGAAATAATACTAGCAAGTGGTTGGGAAAACAAAATAGTTTAGAGAACAAAATGCATCTAGATTTAATTGGAGTTTTTCAGTAGAAAAACACCCACAACTTTCATCATGCACCACAGAAGTCAATGAAATATCTGCTGCTTCTTAGAACTCTTTTTAAGGTTAGAGTTTTACTTCGAGCAGGGAAAATCCTAATTTTGCTTCTTGGCTTCATTAAAATTAGCTTTGGGTGGCAGAAGGCACACTTTATATCATTAGACATAAGAAACCCATTTTAACAAAATAAAACCATCAATACATTAGTCACCATACTTGCATTAGCTTGTCAGCCTATTCCATTTAGTAGCACTCACTTTCTCCCTGTGGAGCTCCAGCTGGCCTCTGGCAGAGGAGGCCTGGCAAGAAGTGTTCTTGGTTTGTTTAGTGCCAGGTCTTTTATCAAGGAACAGAAGAGATGTCTGTTGAGGACATCTAGACTAACTCGTTTTGGGGATCTTTAAACTTGTTAGTAGAAAGTGGTGATTCTTTAAAGCTGTTGAGTGGTCAGTAAAAAAGCACCGTGCCTGAAATCATTCTATAGGAAAAGGATCTCTTAGAAGATAGCAATAAACATACTGTAGACTCTCTGCAGATATAATCCAAATCTCATGTTCATTTAAATGACATGTTTCCCACCATGTTGACAGCCACAGAGACAAAGGGAGGCAGAAGAAGGTGCTACAGGACTCTTCAATGCTCCTGTCAGCCATGGAGTTTAATTTGATCTCATTTATTTCCACCTGAAGAAAACTCAGTTCTAATTTTCTCCCTTGCTCTGAGATGACAATTGGAGAGATGAATTTTTCCCAGACATGACAATCAAATGTTGATCAGAGTGACAGGTGCCAGCCCTAATAGTCTATAAACAAATTAATTCCATTAAGATCTAATGAATCACCACTGTGAAAATGCACCACTAATATTTAGATTCCGTGCATCTCCAAACACAGGCTTTTGAAGCAGCCATGAATATTATTGTGAGGCAGCCAGTAGGAATACCAGTTTGATCTGAGCAAAGGTTCTTGTCAAAAACAAACTTAATGAAACCCCTACAGCATTGGGTTTGTTCACTTGACAAGCAAACAGCATTTCTCAGGTAATGAGTGTTCCTCCTTCATGTCAATGCTTTCCTCCTGTCATACCTGTGGTGACAGCCCATCTTTCCCACAGTAGCTGCCTGCTGCCCTCCAAAGGTCCACATTAAGGAGACTCCAGCCCTGCACTGCTCACTGAATGGCCATACCTGGAATTTCATGGTACTTCCAGGTCTCTGTCCTTCTGCACCAGACACAGATGCAGGACAAGACAGCTGTGCAGCTGCACAGCACGGGCAGTCCCTACTGTGGCTCCTACAGCCCAGTGCTGGAAGGCAGAGGTGGCTGGTTCATCTTTCTGGCTGGTTTTATGGCCACATAGCTTAAGAAAGATAAAAAAGCCTGCTATCACTCTGATCCAGCTGCATTTGGCTCTGCATCATCTTTTAGCCTCTGCAGCATCTTTTAGCCTCTGCAGCCTTCTATTTTGAAAATGCATGGTGGAGGTGGACTGTAGAGTGGCCTGAACTTCCTGATGGTCATGGAAAGGACTGCTTTGTTATTGTCAGAGTATCAAATTATGGAAAAACTAGTGATGGTATGATGTACTAAGGCCTGAACAATAGGCCCTGAGCAAAAGCTGACCTCTAGGTGAATCTTCCAACCACATGTTATATATATATATATGCTCAACCATTAACAAAGTATTGTTATATGTAGTCATTTATTGGTAAAACATGTATTTACCACTCCACATCTAGAAACCAGATAAGGCTGGTTATTAGGAAAGCATAGAATCAAAGACAATTCCCTTGGTTCCTCCTTGAGCCCTGGCCAGGGTTTGCATGAATGCCAGCAGAAGAATGAAATTAGAAATTATGTCAGCTTGATCGTTTTACAGTAAAAAATCTGGGCTACTGTCACAGCAAATCTGGGGGAGCCTTGTGCCCTGCCAGGTGGATGCCAGGATTTCCCAGTTACTGAGTGTGGTTCTCCAGTCCTTCACTGTGACAGCTTCCCCCCACAGCTGATGTGTGGATTTGGATGATGCTAAAGTATCAGGGTAACTGGTGATCTGTCAATCATCAGAGGCATTCTTTTGTAGCAATGATTAGGTGCATTGTTTGGCTTATCCTTCTGTGAATCTTTGCAATTTTACATTATAGTAAATTATGCTATTCCTTAGGCTGGTGTCTGGGTCTGTGTGTCTGACCCTACCCACTGACAAAACATGGGATCAGATTTCAGGTCTTAAATTATTAGACAGGGATACATGTTTATATAACTTAAGATTCCCAGAATATTATGGAGACCAAAAGAACAGCTGGGCTCAGAAAAGAGACTGGCAAGTTTCTGATGAAAAAAAAAAATATCCACTAACCTTTTCCCTCAGTTTGCCCTCCTTGAGAAATGTTTTGTCTTTTTTCAGGGACAGGGAGAGTCAGACTACTCTGCAAATCCCCAGCAAGTGCTCCATCAGATCTTCACCTTTGCTGCAGCTAATTTATCTTACTCCAGCAGAGAGTTCTTATCAGAGACTGTACATTTCTCTGCAAACAGGGAAAATAACACACTGCTATTCCTCTGTGTGTCTCTGACAGCTCCAGCTCAGTGCATCTCACTGTATTCACAGAGGATATCAGTAGTGACAGAAGCAGGAATAAAAACGTCCTCAGAGAAAAAAAAATCCGAAGTGTTTCATCAGCATAACCATGTAAGATTTACACAATAAATATTTTTCATTTTTTGATTGTGCATTTTAATTTCTCAGATTAAGACTGTGCTGTGATGCCATGCAAAGCTCTTACACCATGCTCAGGAAAACCACGCTACAGGGCTTCAACATTTCAACAAAGCAGTCCCTGAGGAATGGCCAAAAGAAATCACTTCCTTAAAATGATTTTCTTCTTCCAGTACAACTTCAATAATCTTAGCACTCAAACATTTCCAAGCCCTTCCAAAGTATATTGTTATAGATTAATTTTTAATTAGCTTTCTAAAAGACTTTCCTATTACAACACAAAGTGCTGTAACTTACTAAGAAGCCTTGTAGACAAACTGTATTTCTTTTCATGGGCTTCAACTTATGCAGTTAATTAAATGCTGCTGAACTCATTTTCCCCATTGTACAGCTCTGTAACCTATTAAAACATTTTCCTCTGGTGCACACACACTGCACTCATAACTATTCTGCACACCACCAATTTTTAACCAAACAATACAAGAATTATTTTTGCATTCATCAGTGAGCCACCTAAAAAATTTCCATTTAATGTGTCATTGGTATGTGTTTGTGTCCAAGTTAAGTCAGATGTGACAGATTCCTTAGGTGGGTATCACAGATTGATGGTGAGAGCAGATGGTTAAAGGGATAGGCTTTCTTGTGGGAAAGGTTGTCAGGATGTTTGCTCCTTCAGCAGAGAATGAAAACAGTCAATGAGAACCACCTGTTATAAAGAAAACCAAAGTTACCACACAGCAAAGAACTTCAGACAATACCTCACAGAGCCAGTTGCTTGGAATTGGGAAATAAAAATGCATAGAAAACATGGGAGAGTGACTATCTCCAGCATCTGGAAAATAATGGAAGGAAATTAATAACTTCTTACATTTTGGAACCACGTGCAATGAGGACCATCTAGCAAATGCTGTAATTCTGTACAGAAAAGGCAGCACAGGTGGCAGGGCAGACTTCTGTGACAGGACACTGTCTGCAAGAGCTGAAACATCCAAACCAACTCTTTTACAAGAAGCAAATTACATCCAAATATGCCCCTGTTCTAAGAAAAATATAATTTAGAGGCAAAATCAGGAAAAATGAGACTGGATATGAAGTATCTCATTTTCTTTTACGGGAATGATTTGATTTTGAATTGAGAAAACAAAACATGGCTAAGAGTCTGTAAAATCTGGGAAAAAAGAGCAGGGATCAAATCTATTTATTTTTTTAAGGGTGCTTGATTCTGGATTTCATTTAGAGAATGCATACAATAAAGGAATAAAAAACTATATACATAAAATTAATTCTCAGATAACTTTAATGGGACAGGCAGATTTTTAGTGTTCCACTGCCCAGCTACAAAGGCTAGAAATATCCTTTGGTCTAGAAATATCCTTGGATATAGAAATATCCTTTGTTAATAACCGTACAAATGTTTTTGTAATGTTTACTAACTGAATTAGAAAACAAACTGAATTTACCAGCTCTAGAAGGCAGAAGTGTAGTGAGCAATTGACGTAAATATTTAGAACATGAAATATTTGGTAAATTCAATGGCATCCCACTAGCAGGACATTCTTATCATTATGCTTGAAGCTCAATATTTTTAAATAATTCTTAATGGTTGTGGCCCATTTCCCTAGATAAGGAGAGTTCAATATGCACTTCCAATATGCCTCATGGGAGCAAATGCTGTTACAGAGTACTCTGTGAGTTAAAATCTCTTCCTGGTACATTTCACCCCCTGGAATGTGGTACCACAGCTTCCTAAAACAGCTTCCTGAAGGAATACAGGGCAGAGTATCTATTGACAGCATCCTGGGAGCACAAGAGCAGATCAGAATGAAAGGCTACAGAAGGATTCCACAAAAGGGTTCAACAAACAGAACTGAAATTAAAGAGATAACTTGAAGGTCACCTAAATGAAATCACTAGGAGAAAGACTGAAAACAATACAACTAACAGAGGTCCAGGCACAGTGAACTCTGGAGGAACACCCACATCAACCTTGTCATCCTCTGCTCATCTCCATGCCCTTGTACAGAGAGAAGGAGCTGGAATGTCCTCCTAAGAAGGCATTTTCCTGTTTTAAAAGCCTTAAAATGAAGCTATTGTCCTTGAACGATGCTTTTACACCAAAAGACAGAGCAGGTTTTCTACAAACACCTCAGAAGGCAACATAAGGCACAGTATGTGTGCAAGAAAATGATGAACTTTGGGTGTGAGTGACATATGTCCCCAGAATTCTTGCTGAAATAGAGTGTTACTGCACGCAGGCACATTCACTGGAGACCGGTTCTGGCAAAAACTAGCAGTGATGATTCTGTTGCATTGGGAAGGATTACACCTTGAGAAAACCGGCCTTTTTCAGCTGTAGCTGTACAGTTGTCTGCTCTGTACAAACTGCAACATTAGCTGCTGATGGCAGATGTGCTCCTAAGAGCACCTGATCAATCAGTTCTCAAGAACCATAGGAAAAATGACACAAGGCATGCAATGTCCATGTACGAGAATTAACTCCTGAAAAATGACATAGAATGTATTTACAGAAGCAATAATAAAAGAGGAGATAGTTGCAGAAAGTAATTAAAACTTATTTTCTTGATTGGCTGTGGAATTTTTGCTATATTATCAATTTAAATCACCATGCCTTTCTGTAATTGCTGGCTTGCTGTTTAAGGGTGAGAAAAAAACATGTAGTGCCAGAGGCACTACAGGCTGACCTGCTTCTGAAAACACAGGAAGGTCACAGTGGTAGGCAAAACACAAAGCAAAAATCATGGCCAGTATTCTGTTTTCTCTGTCAACCCACGGGAAGCTTCAGCATTGGAAAAAAAATACAGTTTTTTACAAAGGCTAGGATTATGGTCTACCTGAAGCTCCTGTGTTGACTTCCTTCTAGAAACAAGGATGCAGAAGAAGAATCTTTCTTTTTTTCAATATCTCCACAAAATGAAGTAAATCTGAAAGTCTTATAAAAGGGCATAAAATCAACAACAATCACAGGAGGGGGGAAAACACCCCTTTACGAATAGCCAGGACATACAGGGTACGTGCAAGGTGTACACAAGTACTGATTAAGCAGCCCCCATACCCGAATGGGTTTTGCAACACGGTAGTAACATTAGATAATTTTCTGTTGGTAGAGTGGAAAAGAAGTAAAGAGCAGCAACTCTTGTTTCAAGAGAAGCTAAATATTAGAAGACAAACCACTGATCCAAACCAGTAAGGCCAGGACATGAAGGCATTGAAAGAAAGGAAAAAGGGAGTTTGAGCACTTCCCTCCAATAGATGCTTGTTTCTTCTCTCCTGTATACTCTATTTAAGTCTCCTCCTTGAACCTTGCCCAGAAAGTCACATAAAAGAAGTTGAAATAAATGCATATCTCCTGTGTTCCAGATGGGGGCTTCAGCAAAATGACAACTTTCTCCTTGACTTAAGAGAAAAACTTTCATCAAAAGAAATTTAGGAAAATGATGAAATTTTTGAAAGAGGACAATTCTGCCATTTTTGTCTCTCTTTCTGGTACTTCAAACAAAAATACTTTTGATTTAATATTCCTGTCCATATCTAAAATCCCTTTGTGCCCTTAAGCCTAAGACTGCTTCTCGTTAAATCAAAGGGAAGCTAATTGAGAAACTGAGATAATTACATCTCATGGCATCTCCACAAGGCATTGTTAATATCTGGAGCTAAGGGTAAAGGGACTTGTTTAGGAGACTCCCCCTGTACCACACCCTTCTCTGTTGAGCTTTGACTCTTGCTCCCTGCCATTGCTGCGTTACCATCATTACCCACGCACACGGCGGCAGTGAAAAACAGCAGCGCTGAAGCGCGTGAATGCTTTTCGAACCTGCGCAATCCAGGATGATCAGAAGCGCGCAGGAAATCCCACTTTAAATCGGCGAATGTGCTGGGGCAGGATCAGGGGAGAGACACGAGAGCTGACGAGGCAGGTGGCAGAGCCTGACCGGAGAACGAGGCTGGAAACAAGAAGGTGTTGCTGTCGCTCCGTGCAGCGCCGCGGTTTTCACCTGCTCCCTGCCCACCTGGGCGTAGCCCCTGGTGACCCCCGGGGCTATCCCCAGGCGCGCCCTTTGCCGCGTTTCCCGGCCGCGCCGGGCCCGCGCTGGCCCCTGGTGACACCTGATGGCACCCGGGCCGCGGCTCCCGAAAGCGGCGTCCGGCCCCCCAGCCGGAAAAGGATCCGCCGTCGTTCTCCCGAGCTGGAATTCTGCCTTGGCACGAGACCAAATACCGCAAGTTTGAACCCAAACCTCATCTCGCAGTGCTGAGCTCCTCCAGACAGCAAGCGACGCTCCAGCAATAGACTCCAATTCCTTCCTTTCTCTCCTTTTCCGTACCAGGACTCGCTGCCGACAATCTTATAAAAGTACAAGCAATCTACTGTATCATAACTATTCATAAAGTAGAGAAAAAATAGTCTGCAACCTCGCCAAAACCCTTATTTTTTCCATGAAATAATGCTACTTGCAGGTACTTCCACCTTTTGCATAGAGCACCAGATTTAAGTGAGCCAAGCCTCTTTTGATGAAAAATAAGTGTTATTCAACTCATCAT
>VYXD01001803.1:479125-521403 GCA_013397195.1 Hylia prasina | reverse complement strand
TTTGGTTGTTTGTTTTTTGTTTTTTGTTTTTTTCCCTTTGGCAATTATTTTAACTTAACATCTGAGGAAGAAATCTACAGAGTTTACTTGCTCTGCTAGTCCTCTGTCTTCCAGTGTCTCCCCACTTTCTTTCTCTCAGAGAGGAGGGGACTTCCCACCCAAACTGGCAGACTAAAACAAAACAGCCAGATGCTGCAAGGAAAACCGTCTCACTTAGCTTTGACAAGAGACATGGAAGGTTGGTAGAGTAAATGGCTTATATCACTTCTCAGGATCCAACTCCCAACTTTTTTTACAACTACACAGCTCTACCAAAACTGCCAAGCTTTTAACCTTAATTATTATATATCTTATATTCCCAGAGTTCAAGCACAGGACTGGAGCTTCAAGGAAACTAGAGATTTTTATGCAGCTACAAAAGCCACTTAAAGGTACTTTAAAAACTTTTTTAGAGCTGCAAGGCTACAATTGTAGCAATTCTATGCTTCTTTTATCAACTTTTTTATTTTAGGAAAAAATCTTTAATTCCTTGAGATGGAGTTTAAAGATATTCTAAATAAGAACTTTCAACACCAATTCAGCCCCAGAAGCATTTATGCATTTAGGGTCTGGTATCTAACACTTTAGTGAACTTCTCAAGAGAATTATTTGTACAGAGGCGTTTTAACAAAGCTTAGAAAGGGAATTAAAGCAGCACATTAGGAAAACTGGGCCTTTCCTCCTTCCTGGAAGTTTAGCCATATTGCTCAAAAACAAGGTTAGTAGTAATATACATCCACCATGCTGACATAACACCATTCCCCTTAGTCATGATCCAGGGAAAGAAGCTGGACCCTTTACCCAGGCCCATGTGTGACCCCTTTTTCCCTCTACTCCAGACACAGACTCCCAAGTCCCTTGAGGCAGCACCACCCCATGAGCCACCCCTTTCTGCACAGTCAGCATGTGGCCTTCCAGCTTCTGGTCTGGATGGTTAGGGCTTCACCCTCTGGTATGGGATCTCCATCCAATCAACTTTAGTTTCTTGCCCAGCCAATTTGTTTGCAGTACCTCCCCTGTATATATATATATATATATATATATATATATATATATATATATATATATATATATATATATATATATATATATATATATATATATGTATGTATGTATATGTATTATACCCTGTATAATTCCAGGGAATAGATCTTGAATTAATGCTGCAGAATTTGTCTTCTTCGGTCATCCTTCAACTTCCCTTCAAACCACAGGTTCAGTCAGCTGTGATTGCAGTGAAGGAAGCTCAAATATAGAGCCCCACAGGTAATCCTATGAAACCATACTGAAGAAGCAGGAAGACACCTCTGTGTGCTTTAAATGACAAAAGAAAGAAAACATTTTTCAGTTCATGATTTCTCCTATGTTTGTAATGGAATTCTATCCTCAATTATGCCACTTGCAAATGTGAGTTAATTAATAATTCTGCTGCATTGCTGCATACACATCATCATGCCTATTAATCATGCTGGGTGAAGGAACACTGATTTTCTTTATCTGCTTTTGGTTTTGCTACATCATTGCATGCAATTCTTAATAGATTACTTTCTTGCCAGGATTTCTACCTGCGAGTTCAATGCACCAGTTAATTAACTGGAGCATAAGGTTCAGTGTTCTACAATCCTTACTTTTCCAAGTGCAAAGACAACTTCTTTCCTCAGCTGATATTGCCGTTCCCAACTTCATCACTGTGAGCAGCAGAGGAATTTGGCATTGGACACATTCCATGATTACTGGAGGAATAAGGAGTCTAACTGGCTGTGAGAATTGAATGGGTTAAAGTTCAATTTTCCCTCTAATCAGGAGGGGCAAATAGGCCTTGAATATTTATATTTAAATAGAAAGCAAATTCGGTTGCTATACTCACTATCAATATGGAGCAGGGTGGGAGGAGGAGGCAGAAATTGTTTCTACTTTTTGCCTTGGGTACCAAAAGATGACTGTTGTTTTTCTTCCCCACAGCAAAACCCCAGCATTTCCACATCCCAGCAACTGCAGTTGTCATAATTTGGACAGTCTCCAAGGTTCATCAAGCAGAGTAGATTAATCTTGATTTCCTCTTTAATCTCCCAGCAAGTTAATCTATTGCATGAAGGACCAGTGGGCAAACTTCATCTCTGTTGGTAGCCAGTTTTAAGTTCATGGCTTTGTAAGACATCACTTTTCACTTACTATTTCTTGACCACTCATCACAGGATTCAAATTACATCTGAAAGTTGATTACAGTAGTTAAGTAAACCAGCATCTTTGTCCATCAAAACGAGCATACCAAGGTATCTAGCATACCAAGGAATAAGCAACTGAAGCATCATTAAATACAGAAAATCTTAGGCTTCCAGGACTCCTTCCAAAGGCATTTATAATGTTACTTAAAATCCTACAACAAATACAAGGCTGAGGGCACAGAGGAACCACAGCAATTATTGCTGAAATGCAATTGGTTGTACCTTGCAATACAATGGTTCAGCTATCAACTCTCTAGAGTAATTCAGAGAAAAAAGAAGTGTCTTTTTCTGTCACCACTACAGAACTAAAAGTATGTTGAAGTCTGGCAGTGATTTGAGTGCTTGCTTCTAGCCTTAAGAAAAGGGTGAGGTTAAGAGATTGTTTTTCAGCATTCTACCCTAAGTATATTCTCTTCAAGTAGATTCCTCTTTGGAGTTACACTGTTCCAGGTGAAAAGACTCAGAGCTTTTGCCATCTATCCATTTCAAGCTTTTGTATGATGAATTTGACTTCAAAATACTCCAAAAATAGGAAAACACTCTCCATGTAAAAAAAAATCCAAGAAGATACACAAAACTCAGGTAAATACAAGGTGTACCTTTAAGACTCTCCTTCCTTTATAAAGAGGCTTATAATTTCTCAGTGATGGGAAATTGTTGGGATATCAGAGATGACCCCAGGATAAACCGGCATTCAAACACATATTTTGACAAAACTTTTGGTTTTGACAGTTTTGCTTTTTTTAGTCAAAAAATTATGGTCGAAAAGTCCCAACCCACTCTGCTGCTAAATACAAACAAGGTATCAATGACACAGAAGGGACTGGCTGTGACTGCCCCACCATTTGTGCACAAGCACAGCAGCAGGTTACAGCCATGGTAACACAGAAGGCTGCATGATCAAAAAAGTAAAGGTAAACAAAAGGGTGACTATTAATCAGTAGAGACTTTGAAGAAAACTCCTCCTCAGCTCCTGTAGGTGGTTATCTTTAAGGGCAGAGAACTGCATTTCGGCTTGTTTAAAGAACCGAAACTTGGCACGGTATGATGCTACCGCGCTGTTCTTCCATCAACTGCTTACCTCTGGAATTTGAAGCTGGAGGCTTTAAACCATACATTCTTTGAAGCTTATTGACGTATATTCATACCCTTAAAGCACAGAGATACTGTGGTGGTAAACGCTGGCAGTAACAGACTGCAATGTGCTACTGCAGGCTCTGTACTTTAGGGAGATCAGATTTATGGTACATCTTCAGGCGCTCGACTTCCGCAGCTCAGTTATGAGCCAAGGCTTTCTGTACCATCGACTGAGCCTCCAGAGACCCATCCAGAGCTCGCTCTTCCACTTCACAGCAAGTACTTATTTCTGTATAGCCTAAATCTAGATGATGGAGTAAGACTTCTCCTCCCTCATCCTCATGCTTCACATTAATTTATTAAATCCCTTCTCCAAGGTAAAGATGGAGCTGTTCCAAGACATAATGCTTCGGTGAAAATGATGCACTTATCCTGACTTTGAGGCAATAAGATATAAAATCATTCTTCTTTAGGGTACAATTGCACATTTGCTGCTCATTCATAAATGGGGAGCAACCAATTAATACAGCTTTATAAGAGTAGTATTAATCAGCAGTGGTTGAAATAGGATCCTTTCATTCAAACAAAGGAAAACACCTAGTATCCTAACGAATTTAGGGTGGGAGAGAACAATGAGACAAAATTTGTTGCATGAACCAGGAAATCAATCCTAAGCTGTAATAGCTTTGACCAATCATGAGAATCTTGAAAAAAAAACCCCAACCAACCCAACCAAAAACAAACACTAAACTTTGTGTAATTATTTCCCTGATGTGGCAGTTACTGGCTAAATCACTGCAACCAGTTGTGACTGGAATTGTTCCTTACCAAAGTTAAACTTTAACTTGCAAGAAAACTGTGCTGTGAAAGAAAAGTATGTACAGCTGTGGTGTATTCAGTTCCCAGGCTGGGTTAGAGCTCCCCTTTGTGTGTGAAGTCAAGGCATTTACTGCTGCAGCTGTTGTTTACTGCTGAAACATGGTGCCTTTGATCACAGCTCTGAAAATGCTTTACAAAAAAGGATGAAGTCCTTGTGCTCATCTTACAGACCAGCACTACAGTGTAAGCAAAAAAAAACTCAGTGACTTGTCCAAGATCAAAAGCCAAACTTGCCCTAGAACCAGGGTGTGATCTCCAGTTTGTACCGCCTGCAGATAAAACTTTCCTGCTGAACTCGTTGCACTGAAAACTGCAGAAAGTAAAGCCATTTTGGAAGATGCTGTTCAATGTTGCATTTTCAAGATGAAATACTAAAACATATCACAAAGTAAAAAGACAATATTTACTTCATACAAAGGTAAGCAAAGGTTTTCAGAAGCTTACATCTAACCAGCCTTTTAAACAATTTGTAGAACTTTTAAAATACTTGACTTCTACAACCTCAAACATGAACTAAACTGGCTGCATTGATTCAATGCAATTACATGGGCACTCTTTTTAAAATCTTCCTTGAAACAGCACTGTTAATTATTGTTAAAAGTGGCATGGGAGAGGTCACCGAACTGATAACACTTAGATATAGTGGTTTTAACTCTTTGAAATTGGACACCTCTGAGGACAAGCCTACCTAGACAAGCTATTAGACAAAGATTCAATGTAGCAAACTGATTTCTGACCCTAGTGAGGAAGATTTTATATAAGGATTGAATGGGATTGTTGAGAAGGGCACACAGAAGGCAACCTGGACACCGGTGTAAACTGAGGACAGATGTATTTACTTATAAATATGGTGACAATAAAGCAATGAGAGAGAAGAGTGAAATTAGGCTAGGTTGTATAAAAACACAGTAAAGATGAAGAAGAACCAAAAGTCTTAAAACACTGAACAAGAATATAAGTAAATTAGTATAATTTACGGGAAGTATCATGACCAGACTACAAATCATAAAAGCCAAGGCTTAACTATGGGGAACTGATGGAATTGTTGCTTTACTTATCAGAGATTCATATGCTTGTTAGTAGTCCAAAATACAAGAACTACAGGTTTTGAAGAAAGTCTGTGAACTTATCTGAAAAGGGGACCCTCCTACATCTCCCTTCCCCAAACTGACAAAACTAGATTTCAGTACCTGAAGGACTTGAATATAGGCTGAGAAATAAATGGGAAAAGTAAATGACAAAGATATGACTTCAAACAAATTCAGCGTGAGAGAAATGTGATTCAAGGGCAGGACCCAGCACCTGGTGTTGTAGAACTTCATACAATTGGCCTTGGCCGATTTGTCCAGCCTGTCCAGATCCCTCTACAGTCTTCCTACCTTCCAGAGAGCAACACTCACACCCAACTTGGTGTCACCCAAACTGTTGTCATCTCTTCCACCATGCTGAACAACACCCTTCAGTTTTGATCCTCTGACCTCCTTTCCAGTGAGAAAAAGCTAACTGGCTTGCATCACAAGAATTAGGTGCTTGTAGTACCTGTATCTCACTGCTTCACATGGTCAGGCCTGAACTGCTATTTTTAAGTACTTTACTTCACATGAAGGCTTTTGTGGACTACAGGATCTCTGGGATTTTTCAGTGTTAACAGCAAAATAAACTTAAATTGGACTATATAGAAAAGGAGGAAATAAAAGACAAAGCTTCTTTACTTAGGCTTCTTTTCAACTGCAACCCAGCATCTTTTCTGACTTCCACAGGTATTTAAAAAAATCACCAGGAACCACAAAAATTAATAATTTTCAAAACAAGAATTAGTCATTGTATGCAAAAGCTCGGGTAACTTTCTCTTTTTTGAAAAGTACTCACTGTATGTATATTCATACTATACTCTTATCCTAGAATTACCTCCAGCAATATCTGTTGGAGCACATATAAGCCAGATGCCCTCTACTTGTCTGACACACAGCTAGAAGGAGGGAGCACTGCCATTTTTCTTCCTTGCAAACCCCCAAAGTGTTAAAAGGTTTTAAAGGGAGAAAAACTGTTCTAGGAGAATATTTACAGCTCTAAGAGTATGTCTCTTTGCTTTTAGTATCTACAAGCACATAATATGCAAACACTATGAGTGCCCTGACTTTCTCTAAGGGATTCAGAACCCTGTTTAAAAAATACTAATTGGTGATAGGCACACTTTTCTTCTAAATATACTGTACAGTGGAAACAGAACCTCGTAGCTCTGCAGGCCTGAAAGAATATACACACGCATTCTGTAGAGTTTCCCTAACTTGGTAAACTGATCAAGCTTGATGACTCCATACTATGATGTTCTTAATATGCTTTAGATAGTATCTGTTCTTTGCATCTTCTAGCTATAGAGGTTAGCTAGAAGTACAGGTTTTCTTCTTAAGTTTCTATAAACTAATAAAATTTACTTAACCAGAGAACCACCACAGTAAAAACCACCCAAACCTGAAAAGTCACCGAAAAGATATGCTTTTGGTGGGTTATAGTTGAGGTACAACTAATAAATAAGACCAGGCTATTCCCTTGCCCACAAGTATACGTTCAACTAGTATTTCTTGTGGGTAAACTAGGAAGTTGGTATCTTAGTCCCAAAGTCAGCCATCAAGCAGCTGCATCACAAGGAATCAGGGCCTTGGTGATGAGAATTTTGACTATCAAGAGTGGAGCCACCCATGTCAATAACTTCTGGGGCTCTCCAAGTGAGAAAAATAAATAGTTTGATGAAAGTGTGATAGAAGAGTGATAGAATTGCTGTTACTTCTGCCTTAAACATTTCAGGTGGCACATGCACCGAAGGAGACACACACACATCCCTAATGACACAGTCAAAAAGGCATACAGCCATGTGAAGGCCACTTCTGCAACAGAAGTGGATTGCCTTTGGGTGAATACTCTGCCCCTGGAAATAGCCTGCAAGAGACTCTCCAGCACTCCCAGGGGCCACGTGCTCAATACAACTGAAGTGACTGGAAAATGTACGTCTAGTATGTTTAGCTAGACTGCTGGCAGATACACCCGATGCTTGATTCACTTGCTGCTTAGCACAACAAGCCTCTATCAGGCTTGGAAATAAAATTTTGCATCCCCCCAGCCACTGACAGCATTTACCAGGCAGAGCAAGTGGCATCCAGCACCAGGCACAAATGTCGCTTTTGGTCTGGAAGGCAGCAGAGTAAAAAGGCTTTGTAAAATATTATTGCCCAATTCCCTCTGCCATAAAAAGGAGTTTAGAAACTTTTGAATTATGCAAGTGATTTGCAAAACAGTGAGCAGAATGAACAGTGCTATTGTTTATTTTCTCCTTTACCCCAAATTTGCAGACTTCCACCTGCTTTCATAAGGACTGGCAAGCCCTCAGATGGCTGGACTGCTCATGGTGACTACTGCTACACCAAAGCTCTTATTTAGGTGTATCTGAAGTTGGCAGGAAGACAACAGCACGTGCAACTTCCTTGGCATGGGAAGAACTCAGCAGCTACAGTAGGAATGGCTGCCCTGGGCACCTTTCTTTTGAGAAGCACTAACAGTGTTCTGCTGCTGAGGAGTTCACAGCTCTGGCCTCTCCACCTCTCCTTCAGAGATCAGAGATCATCAATGTCTTCAGCTGTAAGAGATTCAAGCAGTCAGACCCTCTAACTGCATACTTTATGTGGTTGGAGGGAAGACTGGTGTTCTCAGATGTAACACAAATGTTTTTAAAAAGTCCACTTTGTTGCAGAGCATGCGACTTTGTATTAATCACCGCTCAAAGAAGGAACACCAAATGTGACACCTGACTGAAGTTTGACTAGTTTGCTCACCTGGGGTGAATTGATGACTTTGCTTCCAAAGCAAATTGAAAATATTTTTAACAGATTTAAGCTGTTACATCAAACAGTGCTGAACTCAGGCCATCCTGATGCCAAATCTCATCTGAAGCAATTCATTAAGGCCTAGATCTGAGAATGGTCATTAAGTTTTTATTTTTGAAATGGAAAGGAAAAAAAAAGCAATTGAAGAACTGCAATTACCAAAATCATTTAGGAAAAATATTTTAAATCGTATGAATAAAATATCAGATGGTTTTAAATATAAATTGCTTAAATGTCACTGGTGGAGTACCCCAGGGGTTGGTACAAGAGCTGATAGGGTTTAACACCTCCATTACCAACCAGGATGCTGGGACAGGGTGTATTCTCAGCAAGTTTACAGGCAATCCAAAACAGCAGAAGTGGCTGATGCACCAGATAGTTGTGCTGCCATTCAGAGAGACCTGGACAGGCTGGAAAACTGTGCTTAGAGGAATCTCATGAAGTAGAAATGCATTTGGGGAGGAACAAGACTACACAGCAGTACACACTGGGGACCAACCATCTGGGAACCAGCTTTGCAGAAAATGACCTGAGAACCCTGATGGACAAGAAGCTGAACAGAAGCCAGCCATGTGTCCTTACAAATTTTATTGGTTTACAGGACAACAGTTCTCTACATTAGTTATGGTGCCAGCAAATTGATGGAAGTCATCCTACTCAGCACTGGTGAGGCCACACCTAGAGTGCTGGGTCCAGTTCTGGGCTCCCCAGTACAAGACACAGACTTAGTAAAACAAATCCAGTGCAGAACCATGAAGACTGGCTAAGGACTTGAAGCTGTGGAAAGGCTGAGAGAGCTGAGTCTGGAGAAGAGTTCAGGAGGATCTTACTGTTGTTTATAAATACCTGATAACAGGGGGTAAAGAGAGAGGTAGGCTCTTCTCAGCAGTGTCCAGCGACAGGATGAGAGGCAATGGGCACAAACAAACAAAAAACCACAAAAAACCACACAAAAAAACCCCCCAAAAAACCCAACAAAAAACAACCAAAAAAAACCCACCACAAAAACCAAGAAGCAAACAACCAAAACAAAAAAAATCAACAAGAAAAAAAAAACAAAACTAAAATTCCGCAATTAACAGGACACTTGATCTGAATATGAGCAAATGTTCTTACTGTGAGGATGGTCAAACACTGAAACAGATTCCCCAGAGAAGCTGTGGAATCTCCATCTGTGGAGATACCCACACCCTCAGAGGGGCTTTAGACTCTTTCATCTTCATCTTCAGAGGTCTTTTCCAACCTAAATGACACCGTGATTCTATGAAATAAAAAGTAAAACCATCCTACCTGCATAGCTCTGTATTCCATTCTCCATTAGATTAAAAAGCACTGATTTTGGTTAAATGATTTTATCAGACTATCTACACCAATCATGCTGGATTTCTGTTATCATTGGGATAACAAACTCATATTTGATTTGTTCAGGAAGAATTCCACTACATCCTTACAAGGACTCTGGACCTAATTTAGAATACTTTACACTGCAAACTTAAGCACCACCAACTTCATCAAAAATGTATTAGGTAACAGAGTCTCCTTAGCACCTCAGACTGCATACACACACCATAGTGACCTGAATAGTTACATTAAAAGGGAAGGTGGTTGGTGACACTGTGATCTTTTCTATTACCTCACACTTGTATGCAGATCTTTGTATTACCATTATAACACTGTGTATAAAATAAACTGCCTGTGCAGCTTGGCTTACAATCTGGGCTCCATACTGACACTCACAGGCCACATAAATATTTGTTATGCAGCCAGTCTCACTACAAGCTGAGTGCAGGCATGTTTTTGTAAGACTGGGCTTGCAACCTTATAAATTCAATATACAGTTCGATATATTTGTATTTGAATTGCACTGTACTTTGCCTGTTGTCACTGTGCAAATGGACACTTCCTCCTCCCAACAGAAAAATGGGCTAATGCACCCATGACATGATCAAGGAAGAGGGAAGTTCACGAAAGGTGTTAAAAATATTGTAAGGAAAATACTGGCTTCTTTTGCCTAAAAAATCCCCACAAACCTAACAAAAAACCTCAAAGTAGCAAATCCCACAAAGAACCAATGGACTGTCCCAACAAAAACCCCACAACAGAAGGATGTTATTACTTACCTGTTTCTTGATGCTGGATCAGATGCTAAGTTTATTTATATCCACCACTCTGTCTCCTCTAACACACCCAGCCAACATTGTAAAAAGCATCAAAAGAATATTATGGTCACATCAAAGAAAAAAACCAAGTTTATGCCAAATGTTTCTGCCCACATCAAGTGCAAGGTATTACAGGAATGTTCATGTTACTGTACTGGATTCTTAATCGTAGAGTAACAATTATATTATAATCTTCCAAGAACAGGCAGGCCATAGTCTATAGCTCCTGGTTAATTCACCAGAGAACTCCTTAGTACATGTTAAAAAAACATTAAAATACATTTTTTCAAGAAAATTCAGGTCACTTTGCAATACAGTAGCTACAAAACATTTATTTTTTAAATAAAAACATTTAAATCATCAGGTTTTGTAAAACAGTATATCAAGTGTTTATCTTTGTAGTGTAAGCACCTTCAGTTTTATGCTAAAACAATCAACATAATTTATTATTTGGTCAGGCTATCAACCTACATTGAAATAAATATTCTTTTAACCAAGACAGGTCACTTAATGCATACCAGATTTCCACATCTTTACAAAAAATTTCTCTAGTGATACATGAATTACAGACTGAAACCATGATTGAAATGCTTTGTTCTTTTTAATTTCAGTGAAGACTGGCCTATAATTTTAAACTATAAAAACAATTATAAAGTACTACAGACTATATCTTAAAAGAACTGCATCACATCAGAGAAGTATTTGAGATGGCTTACCTAAACTGTCTCAGAATAAGAGATGAAATACAAACTCCTAAATTACTTAGGATGTATTGGGCTGGCTGTATCATATGTCCCAATCTTATAGGAAATTATCCATTGAAGAGGAATAGAAATCTTTGTTTAATTACAAGAGAGATAAGCCACTAATAAGTGAAAACAATCTTGCTCAAAGAGCTCTTTATGCTGATACTATTGATTACAAAACATAGGGTGCAAAATTCAACACTCGAAATCATAAAAACATCAAAAATACAGAACTTAACAGAAGTTCACAAGTCAAAATACTTCAGCACCTGAGATTTTCCTGTAGAAAGCCAAATAGAGATGCTTTCTTCAGAAACACATAATACAATCAGCTCCTTTTCTCTCAGTATTACACAGGAATAACTGATCAAGAAAGAGTTGAAATATATATAATGCTCAAAAATTCTAATTAAGCCTTGAAGGTAAATGTGCTATTAATCTATAATTAAAATTTGATTCATGACTTCATTCTACAAAACATTTTGTATTAAAACTAGAATAGACAGTCTAGTAAAGTGTTCTGATGAAATTGAAGTTGAAACAGAAGACAAAGAACAGTATGTGACTTGAACCACGTTGACAGAAAACTAAGAATACAGCAAGAGAAACAGGTCTGAAGAAAATGTACTGACAATCTGCTATGTAAGCATTTACATTTACAGACATCTAGTGGTTTTGTCTTTACTTTTGGTAAACTAATACTTTTAGGAAGTTCTGTTCTATTTTCACTTTGAGAGCTGGGAAGTTACATTTTCTGTGTTCTACTCTGTGTTATTAAGACTTCATGATTTTGTTTGTGTAATTGTGAGTCATCTTCAAGATGGACACTGTAGTGCACACAGTGTTAGAAGAGAAACTTTCTTTTTTAATTCCTTGGTTTTGAAGCTTTAAGGAACTGTGTATTCTATTTGAACTCCCAGACCCCAGAATAAAGGAGAAGAAAAGATTTAAACACAAATCTTAACAAAACAGTATTCTGATGGGAACACAGTAGTTTTAGTCTAACATTATTTAATTTTATTGATGAAAAATATTTAAATGTCAAATCATCTGCAAAATTAAGACTTCAGATACTGGAAAATGAGGGATGTCCCTTTAATTCTAAAAATGCTTTAATCAGGGAAAGTATACTGTATATTTGGTTTTATTTAATCATTCACCTAGTGATACTGTAAAAAATTAAACTACCAGTGTTATCAAAGCTAAATGTTCCTCCCCCCCACAATTAACTACTTGGAATTTTCTGGAAACTTTCTATCACTGAAAACCAGTCAAGCACATCTGTTTCTGTCCTTTGATTCCTAAATAAAGGCACTCAACAGTACCTTAGGAAGAAAAGCTACAGAGATTATACTGAAAGATTTAATATTAAATTATAGCAGTTTCAAAATTAAGTGCAATAAAATGCACCATTGGCTCACTTAAAACCAATTATCCTTAAAACTCACCAACTTTCTTCAATACAAGGTGCAGCAGAGTTTAAAAAACAAGAAGGGGGACAAACCCCTCCACCACAAACAAAAAATTCAAACCCAAGAATATTGCTTCCAGTGCAAACACTGTAGTCTTCAAAAGGTTAAGAGTACAAATATTTACGTTCCAGTGTATCCTTACCTACAAGGAATGTTGTTTCACATTACAAAGTATGTCAAATACCTTTACTCCCATCGCAATACTGAAGTTTACCCTCTCAAATCGATATGGTGGCTGAAACTGAAATGTTTATACAAGCAGTGTAACTTTCTGGAGAAACTAAGCAAGTCCTCACAATAACCAAGGGCAAAAAACTGCAAATTCAGCTGCTGGTTCTTAACCAATTTCAGTGTCAAATGCCAGTAAGTAACCACCTCCTTAATGTGGAGTGAACAGAGCCTCCTGTACCTGCTCCTTAAACCCTTTTTCCCTCTCTCTGAACCTACAAACCATAGAGGCAAGCTGCAGACCACCACTCCTTAGGTGAAACAGAACCAAACAGCAAGGTGCAACAACCTCGCTGTGTATGTAATTTGTTTTTTTAATTTGTGAAAGTTATATTTCTAGCAAAACCTCTCAAACCTAAAAAAAAAACCTTCTGTGACACGGCAGAGGGAGGTGGGCACTTTATTTTAATCATTCAAAATATACTTATGAAGTCCACATAGAATACGATTTTGCAGCATTGTGCTTTTAGAGTTACTAGTTGGGATTCCAAGGAAAATTTGAAAAAGGCACCTACTACACTTAATTAGCTGCCCATTTTAATAATTTTGGTACTATTTGTCACAGTACATCAGAAAACAGCAGCACAAAGTGTTAGACAGACAAGAATTTTATATTTCTTCCCCTTTATGAAGCAAACATTTTTAAAATGAAAGGCACTCAAGACAGAAACTCTCTCTCCAGTTCATATATAGATGGCCGACAAGTTTTGCTCTTCATTCTGCATAACGGCACAGTACAGTCTCTGTTTTGACCTTCCACATCAATATCAAGTAATGAGGGCATGTGGCAGTTAGTTCTTTCCTCAGTACCTGGCAAGAAGTTAATATCTTGATCTACATTGCCCTCTAAACATTCAGAGTCTTTAGAGTTTGGTTTAATAATACGTGGAATAATCTGCCATGCATCTATTTTACTTCTTAGAGAAGAAGGTCGAGGCCGTGAGATAGTATTGACAGCGCTTTGCTTTTCATTTGAAACATCACTGTGATTGCTTCTTTGTTGAAAAGATGGGGAGGGCAGAGTTCCAGGAACTGACAGGACTGGGAGTCTGGAGACATCATTGGTTGAAGCAACTCCATTAGCTAGGGGAAAGAAAGCCCAAACAAAAAAATGCAAATTTAAATTACGTGACTTCTTGAATTGTTTGCCATTTGTAAAACTGGGTTGCCATAAACACTAGTTACTTTTCTTCCACCAGAGAAATGAAGAGGTTTGTACATTGTGGGGAATTTCCTACGACAAGACCAGTGGTGCTCAAGTAACGTGTTTGCACCTGTACTCACTGCAACTGGCAATCACAATTTACTTTTACTTGCTACAAAAAAGATGTAGAGAAAAAGCACTAACCCCTCCAATAACTGGATGAATACTAATACTGGAATAAAGTCTCATGAACTTCTCCAGTTATTACGAGGAATTACACACGCATAGAGTATCATGAAGAATCATACTAAATTTAAGCCATCCCAGAATATCAGTATTGAAATTTGGAACTTCTTCTCAAAAACTCATTGATCATGAGCTTATCTATTTAAATGAAAACTAGATTTAAAGTTGTTATTTTGCACTTAAATTTTTAGCAGCAGCTTAACTTAAAGATTCATGGAAGTTCTTAATTACCTACCTGTGGTCTGAAAATGGTTCCCATCTGATAAGGTTCGTCTGTGACCCAACACACTTAACTTTGTGGAGGAATCTTTTGGCACATTTTGAGACGCTTCTTTCAAACCAAGACTAAAAGGCTGATTTTTTAACTGTGTTGAAACTGTGTTAGGAGCCAGCTGTATCTTTTGTTCTCTCTTACTTTCAAAAGTTTGAGATGAAAAGTTGTCAGTGGAACTACATCGCCCACAATCACCAAGCACAGTGCTTACAAAAGCATCTTCACTATCAGGTTGAAGTAGGCATTTTGTGGAAATGGAGGGCATAGAGAGAAGATTCACAGTATCTGCAGCTGGATTTAGGGATGGAATACTTGTTTCCTCTTTCTTGGACTGCAGTCGTGTAGGGCTGGCACTCCTGCGGAATTTTGAAGCCCGCTGAAATATTCCATCACGCTTCTTCCTCTCATCTTTAGGCAAGAGTTCATCTGGACCCTGTGATTTGTTCAGCTCTCTGATATCTAAGCCCAGGGCAACAGATGCAAGGAGGACAGCACACCCATACAGCACTGAATCAGTCTTCTTTTTGTGCAGCGTCCTGCTCAGACTGTTTGTAGGTGTCATTTGAGGAGTACTGTTTGTAGAACTAGCAGAAGTTCCTTCTTCAAAGCTCTCACGTTCAATTGTGTTCTCTCCTTGATCATCTTTCCAAAGAGGTAGATTAATATAGGCCTGATTGGGCAACTTAATTGGCTTTGGTCTTTTACTGTCCAAACCTTCAGGAATAAGTTTCTTTTCAGTACAGGCACCTGTAAAACATCACAGTATTCTTTAAGATTGCAATTCAAGTGTTTAGCTATTGCATGTCTGCATATGTACATCATTATTTCCTTTAAAATGCACAAGTATTAACCTTGAAGGATACTCTACAATCCATTTAGATGCTGTCAGGAGCTCAGACTCCCATTTTGAGTTTCAGAAACACATCCTACGCCTAAACCTCTTGGTGTTTGACACACTTTGATAATGCTTTTTAAATAACACAGCAAATATTTCGGTGTATGGATTACAGAGAAGTAATTTACTATACACAAACTGGCAGATAAGATCTGGAATATATTCTTTACAATACTTTCAATTCAGCTGAGTTCCAAAATCCAGTCAGTTATTAGAAGTTTTTCCAATTAATTCATAAGGTCATGGTGGTCTGGAATAAAAAGTAAATTTGACATCTTACATCTAATGACAAATACAAACGAGGTATTATTTGACTTGCCTGTGTTATTCTACTATAAACTACTGAATGCTAGAGAATAAACACAGAAGTATTTGAAATTCAAGTATGTTAACTTTGTGTGCAGGGTTATAGTAGTAATAAATCTATAAAATCACTATTTGTGAAGCCTTGATTTATACCCCAATCACTACACATGAAGATTAAAATGCCTTTTTCCAGCAGTGTTCAAGCAGCTTACTATTTCTTCTTGCAGATGGCATAAATGTAGCTGCTGGTATGGACACCAGGTTAAATCACAGGCTTTTTTCCTGACTGATAGCTCAATTTTCTCATATAAGAGAATCCACAGTATAGTAAAAGGGTGTACAAACTTTAAAATCATTATGAATATTTTATTATCATGGCCCATTACAGTAATGGTCATAAAAAGCGACATGCAGCTATAAAGTATCTGATCCTGAAGGGACCAAGTATGTTCTTCCTTGTGATTTTACCTGTAAATAGCAACATGTTGTCTAAAACAAAGATTTGAAATCTACATTTGTCTTGAAAATTTAGATAACAGGTCTCATTCAAAAAACCAGGGAACTAACATCTGGGAATATATCAGCACAGATTTTTCAAAAACTATGCATTTTTGCAGCAACTATGCAGATCTCATAATAATGTCATCAATGATTATTTAAATGTCAAGACAATTACTGATTTAGGTTCTTTTTAAAAGAAACAAAAAATTGGTGACTGCAGACCTCATATACAGAGTAGCCCGCAACTCAAAAACATGGAAAAAATCGATATGGTTCTGTTCACAAACTATGTGAACAGCAATGTGTAAGCATTTCTTAGTTGCTAATGATGTAAATACAGGGGTTTTTGCAGCAGAAAAACGGTTGGCAGCATGATTTTTTTCTATAACAATCTGTATAATCCTTTAAGGAATTCAAGCAATACAATTTATAACATTGGAGGTAATCAACACTATTATATGGCTACTTCCACTTTTCCAAAATTGCTCTTACCTTGGTCCACAAATAGTGAGGCTAATGGAATACCCTTCTGATTTTTCATTATAACAGTTGACCAAGGGTTGCTGCCATCTGAGAGGGGTCTTACTCTGCAATAACAATAGTTATTTTGAGATTACAGATACCATGCTCACATGAACTTTGTGAGAGAATTACTTTCTTTTCAAACTATAAACCTGCAGTATGTAACTTGAAAACCTTTCCAAAGGTAAAAAGAAGATGGGGTACCATTGAATCATATGATTATAAATGTAAACACACTGTAATGTCAGGTATTCTTTTTATGATAAAAATTTCATGCCTAAAAAGAAAGCCAATGAACAATGGGCCTTTGCTACCTATTGAACAACACAGGTTTGTGAAAACCTAGACAATAGTTTCATTGTCTCAAATAAATGATGCAAATATTGGAAGTTTATTAAACATAGTGACTTTTAAACAAACAAGAATAATATAAAGCCAGTTCTAACTGACTGTCTGGAACCAACTCCTGACACAGGTAACTGAGTGGATATCTCCACCGAGAAAAATAAAGAAAGGCACTATAAATAATTGTATATACTAGAGAAATAAAGAAAAGAATTCTTACTATCTTTTGTTTTGAGCCATTGGAAAACATAATAAGTAAAGCTGTCCAGCTGATTTTCATAACCCTTTCACCCTCTGTCAGCATAAAGGATGTTGCTGGTGTGAACTGTGCCTCACATATGCCAAACCAGTCAGTCTTACTTAATCATACTGAAAGTACCCAGTTGGGGCCATGCTTGCAATTCCTCAAAATAATGTGAGGAAGGGCAAGAAAGACAGGCCATGAATGTCTGGTATGCACTGGTAACTCAGCATCCCAGTATGTTCCAAATCTCAATGAACCAGAGATAAAAGGTAATAGATAAGAATCAATAAAACTTTAACATAAGTAGGTGTTTGATCCTCAAGACTAAGTGGGGGAGCTACTCATCAGTAATGTAATTTCTAAATTAATTACAAGGTAGGAGTTCTTGCTGTAACTAGAGACAACAGAATTTTTTTCACTCACTACCTATGCCATTACAAAGAATGCTTTAGTATTATCAAAAAACCAAAATATAGTAGACATACTTGTCCTTACAATCTGCACGATCCTTTGTTTGCACTGAACTTGGTCCCCATGTACAACCTTTCTTTTTAAAACTTCTCTTCACATCTTCAAACTCTTCTTGGTGATATGTTGTGCTCCTTCCCCAAGTTCTGTTGCTTTCATCTGAAGTTACTGCAGATTGGATTTAAAAACACAAAACCCACACACATAAATACTACTAAACCCTAAATATTTTGACAGAACAGAATATCTTCTGCACTGCAAAACCATTTTGACACATTAACACACTGGAGTAGAAAAAAAATTGAGATTTTTTTTCTTTTACAAACAGTACCACGCAAACTTCAGTGATCCAAAAAGATAAGCAAGAAAGAAAAGTAATTTATGAGCTGAAAAGATACCCAGATTAAAGGTAAAGCAGCAAAGCAATCACATTTTCCATGCTTCCTTTAACTGAGAACCTTATATTTAGGTAATCCAGACAAGTGAATTAGACTGAGCACTTAAGTTGAATGAATAAAATATATTCTGTGGACAACTGGTATAAAAAGAAACAGAATATTCCAGTTGTGACCATGATTAACATTTTCTTTCTCTCTACACCAAAACAAATTATACTTTAAAGTGTCTAGCCTCCATTAAATGCTTAGTCTGTCACTGTCTCAGCTGATAAATTAAATAGAACCAGCACCTAGGAAACATAAGGAAATCTTGCCTTTTTTCATAACCCCACAGGGAAGTTCATATTCACTTGTGATATCTACATCTTGCTGGTACACATATACACTGTTTCTTCGGCCATTAGCTGTGTGTGTATCTGTTTTTGGAATCACTGAGGAAAAATTAAGAGAACGTAGTAGAGATCTTAGTCAAAATGATTTCAGAAGCAGAACTGTTTCCCTCATATTTTTATCTTTGGGTCATAAAGCCTGGATCTATAAAGGTATTAAGCATCTTCTAATGATGGGTTTTCATGGTAGGCTTTAAAGGATCCTCTTTCTAGGACCTGAACTGGGAGGATAAATTTTCACATTCCACAGACTAAATGAAGCATTAGCTTGGTATCCTGATGGCATGCTTACAGGTATGATGGAGAAAAACAACATAGCCAGTTATAACAAGCTTGATAAATGAGGGGGCATTTACATGTCCATGATTCTGCTGTTCCTTCACTGTACAGATTTTCCTCTTTCCTCACCTTCACTTCACCAGCAAAGCTCACCCTGTAGCTTGGCACTTCACTTACCTACCTTCTCTCTCATTTTCAACCACATTCCTATGGAGTATGTACCTTAGTGGTTCTCCTTCTCCCTCCAAAACTCCTTTCAAAATCAGCAGAATTTGTTTTAATAAGAAATTAACTAGATTTTTCTTTTAATTTAATGTTTAGATTTGAAAGCTAGACTTGCTCAAGACAAAGTGAAGCAGTCAAGTAGTCAGTTGTTATAATATGCCTTTCGAATCACCTGTATTTGAGCAAGTTGTCTTGAAACAAAGACACTTTGAAGTTAATCGAGATAAAACATTACTGTGGGAAAGGGAATTTATTTTGCACAGGTGCAGATGGGTGTGGAAGCTAAATTGTTTCAGCTAGATACTCCTGAGATATTTGATAAGCTTTTAGGTAAAAACCTAAGGATCCAAACTCAGAAGCAGACATGCACTTCTTTTAAATGAGAGCCTTTATGTTGTCCTGCATGTTCAAGGCTTATGAATACAAATGCCTGCTGAAATAAAAAAAAAGAAAAAAAATCCTCAGTAGCACTTAGCACAAATACAAGGAGTGGCACTGCAATAGCTTACACAAGGCTATTCAATTAAAAAAACAAACACAGAAAAATTGAGTTTTCAGAACCATGCCAATACCTTACAATTGCTTCATTTCCAAGCATTTCCTTGCAGGGCAAGAAGAATCAAAGATAAAATGAGATAGTTTATACATAATCAAGACATTTTACAATAAAAAAAGCCTTCTTTACCTTTCTGCAAAAAGCAAAGCAACTAACCAACCAGAAAAACCCAGCACATTCTGAGGACAGGAAACTATTGACAACACCGATACTCTGTCAGCTAACATCTGAAAAAGACTCCAGTTGATTTTCCTTCCTTCTCACATTTTCATTATGAAAAGCAAGACAGGGTTTGTCCACCTCTCTCCTCTAATTGCCAGCTGTATCCACTGCATCTCAAATAATGAAGTCCCAGAGAAGACATCACTGTTCTCCTTTAGACATTAACAATGGAAAGGATTTCATAAGGGAGAGGTGTTACAAAGGAAGTGAGAGATCTGATTTCTATCCAAACTTTAAACAAATTGTCAAGCTGGTCTAAAATTCAACCAATCTTTAAAGATTAGCTACAGAGCAGTATGGGAAAAAAAAATCCTTATGCATTCTGATTTCCCTTTCTCCTCATCTATAGTTGACAAAGCCAGATTCTGAAGTAATCTCCCTCACAGGTGACTGTGCTTGCAAGAGAAGACAGTCAACATCCAGAAGCAATCAGCTGGAACAGGTTCCATGGATTTCATAAAGAGAGAGAAGTTTAAGGCATTCCTCTCTGAATATGGATAATTAAGCAATCTACTTTGCACAATAGATCAGACAGTACAATCCAAGCAGTGATTCCTGTAGGAACTGTTTTATCTGTGTATATGTCATTCCCAATTATAAATGCATGCTCCTCTGTAATAACATGATGGTATTCCTGGTACCTCCACTATGTGAGTATGAACATACCCTCCTTTCTGTTATCAGTATACATAGGAATGTAGACCTACAAATGTACCCACAAATTTTTTTTGTCTTTTTCCTATCTTCAAAAAACCTACGATAAGATTTCTTCTGGATTTATACCTGCTTAAAACTTGATTCTCTTTTGACATAAGGAAGTTGGGTTATTGGCTCATTCTTTGATCTTTCCATTTAACAAAACTCCCTTATTCTCTGAACCTTTCTTTTCCTTTATCAACTCCAATACCTAATAAAAACTTGTTTTCCATCTTTCTTGGGTTCTAGATGTGATGCTTTGCCTTTTGTCATAAATTTTGATTTGTAATTGTTTTATCCCAGTCAGTTTACAAATTGGTTCCCAAAGTAATTAAAGATACAATTTAAAGCATTCACGATCATCTTGAATTACTGAAAATTATTTAGCATTTTAGCAAGATTATCCCTCCTTTCAAAGAAGTTGCAACTGTTAGAACCAATCAAGGGATGTGCAAATCAGACAGAAATCTGCCTGGAATCTGATACTACTACCAACCTTTCAATGGAACACTTTCCATTGACCAAATGAGTGGAGACTTACACTGTATAGCTCGAAGACGAGGAATTATTGTGGGGCTGCTTGATGGACTGGAGCTGTTGCTGTTTAAACTCCTCCTCTTATCCAGATTGGGGGATGCCTGCACTGTTATTTTGTGCTGGAAATCTGTAAGAGAGCAAAACAAATCGGTTTTAATGTTCTGAATAAAAAGCTTCTCAGAAGAACATGCTGCTATACTTTTTAAAACAAAGTTATATAATGAATTAGACTTAACTGTATTTTATTTATACACATAAGAGATAGACATATTAAAAACATTGAAAAACTCTAAATGTAACAACATAGATTTAGAGTCAAACAGGCAGGACTTCACACCTTCATGTGACAGTCTTACAAGAAAATGAACAGCAAGTTGCAAGTGGACCTGATCTGAGACACATCAACACCACAAGCTGTTATTCAATCTTTATGGTTGTCACAGGAGGGACAAAAAATACCCCTCAGTATTTCATCTCAAATGAATACTCATGGCAATGAGATTTGCCTGGGTTTTTTTAAAATGTAATTCATATAGAATATTAAAAAAGGCATTAACAACAGAAAGTCACATTTATTCATGTCAGAAAATCATGACAGTAAACTACAGAATTACAAATATTTATAGCAAAGTAGTAAAAAAAAGAACAACAAATATTAAGGAGGAAAAATTTTATGAAATTAACCTTAATATGCCACTCTAATACCCATCATCAGTGCAATTATATTGTACACTATTCTTGGAATAGAATTGTCTCAAGGACAAGTTCATCTGCATTTTCTTGATAACAAGGAGCTAACTGCTATTCTGAATGAAAATATTTATTTTATCACTGTTTCAACTTAAATATAAGCAGAATTGGAAACAAAGGACTAAATATTCAATTGAAGCTTGCAATCCAGCATAAATCTGACTAAAACCCATAAATCTACCATGTTTGTCTGGGAGGCTGTAAGGTGGCTTTTATCTTATTTGCTCTATTTTTAAAGTAAGGAAAAATAATTCAATAGTGCTGAAATAGTACTCTAAATATTACTGCCCCCTTTGTGTCTTTCCAGCTACCAGACAGCTACAATTTGGTCATATTTGTGTTAACACAGCATGAAGTTCTTAATGCATTTGTAATAAACTGACAGACTTGACTTGGAAGCCACTGAAAGGAAGCCCACCAATCCCAGGATGCTGGTAATGAATTTGAAATAATAATGAAGGCTTTCCAACCATTGGTGAAACCACGAATTTGTGCAGTGCTATCTGGTGGCAACATGAAAAAGGCACCTCTAAACCAGCCCCTGAAAACTGAAAGACCCTCACTGTCTACAAACATGTCTCCTTTGCAAAGGGGAATTTTAATGCATTCATAGGTGGAATGAAATGCTCTAACATTCAAATTATACCGTAATTGTATTCTGAAATCATCTGCTGTTGCTATTAATATATTTTATTTTATTTGCTATTTTCTTGCAAGAAATAAGGCACTGAAGTTTGTAACTGCTGTGTTGTACTTGCAACTGCAATAAGTGTGCAACTTGGACCTACTGCACCTGCATACGCCCAGCCCTCCTGAAGCACTGTTTTTCTGCTTGGTATTTGCAATTTCACTGCAAACAGCACTCATATTTGATCATGTTAGAAAGTTCTGCCATGTACTAAAAAGTACTTTTCTGTTTGTACAGAAACAATGATAACAAAAATCTCAACTTTGAACCAGTATTAAATCATGTGGCTCTCATGCTAGCGACCTTTCCCTCCAAATGGGTTGGACTTCTAGCTGAATCATTCTTCCAGATGAAATGAGGACTACTTCATGAGCACATGATATATGAAAGCCTGTCCTTGAAGGGAGGGAGCTATACAATTTTTATCTAACCCTTCTGTGCATTACAGTAGAAGAACCTGGCAACAAAATAAAACGTAACCCAAGAAACTGAAGAAGCTGGCATATTTAATCATTACATAATAGTGAACGTAAAAAAATTACAAACCTGAAGGCAAACTAATTCTGTGTCCATCTTTCAGTTTTAACCGGCTTCTTTTAAACTTGCCCTTCCTCTTCTTTACGTTGGGTTTCTCCTGGTTTAACTGGAATATCATGATGTTCAGCTCGCGCTCCAGTACGTCAATCTCGCGCTCCGCTAACTGCTGCTCACGGCGCTTCAGTAATTCTTCTTGAGATTTTTGCTGAAGAGCTGCTCTTGTCAACTCCTCTTCTCGTGATCGAAGCTCCTGAAGACAGGATTCAGAAAAGTAAAACTAAGAAATAATGTGAAGGCAGTACTAAAGGACATAGGAAGTGCACAATATTTCGTGTCTCCTGATTTATTTTTATGATGCACTATATACATGCAACATGCCCAATCTTCTGCCAGTCCTCCATTCTGAATAAACTAAGATTCTGTACTCAGAATCAAGCATTACACAGATTTCCTTTAAACCATTTAACTTGAGTCACTCAAAGCAGGTAAGCAGTGGCAATGGGGACAACACAAATTATCAGGACAGCCCAGCAGAAAATGCACTTCCAGCACTCCACATGAGAAATGAGAAACTCTTGCACAGCATGAGGGCTGCTACTGGTTAGCTCCTACGCTTTAACATAAAGCCAATGACCTGACGAATACACAAATTATTGTCTTTATCTTAAATTCTCTAGCCTTTCCTGTTTTTCAACCATGTATTAAGTAGCACTTTTCTATCTAGGAAAGCAATCAGTATTGCACTGAATGGGGATTAGTGCAATAGGGTAAACTAAGTCATAAGACAGCTGTTTCTTAATTAAATCTAGCAGGTATCTGTAACATCAAACAGCCACTAACCACTGAATTACAGCACACAGACTCCCCAGCCACTACTCTCAGAAGAGTTGCTCTTTTATTCTTTTATTCTTTTTTAATTTTGGAAAAGGAAAAGCTTTAGTAAGGAAATTAGTTAATTTTTCAGGGTAAATGAATACCCAGGGCTAAATAGCTGTAAACCTAGCATCTTAAAATTATCTTAATCTTCAGCTTCCAAAATCTGTTAAAATACATTTCAAATATAAGGCCTCCCTAATTTTGTATCTTCCTTCACAGTATGGGGCATATTACACAGGAAGCAGACTTAGAACAGTTATAGTCTATACTGCTAATAACACTGTACTGAATGTGTAAGAAAAGAACTATATGTGACTCATACTATATTTGTTTCTCATGACTTTTTTTTCATATGATTGTGTAAATTCCACTTAATTCAACTCAGAAAACCATCATTTGAAATAAAGCTACACTAAAAGTTCAGGCTATTTAAGAATTTTATTTCTATTTAAAATGAATTAGTTTTTACACTATACAATTTTATAATTATGGTGTTGCTTGGTTCTGTTTGTTTGCCTTTGTTTCGTTTTTATTTCAGAACTGACTGCCTAATTCTGCTCATTGGTATCCAGCAATGCTGTATGCCAGAAGAATTCCTTATTGCATACCATTAAAGCAAAAAGTTACTTTCTGAACTGTATTACTTCAGTATTTTCAAACAAGGGGATGTTCAAGGGTTCTTGCCAAAAAGACTATGGATGTAAAAAGACAGGTTGGCACTTAAGCAAACTGGTTCAGTGAGAAGTGTCTGTTCTTCAGAAAGATACTTTCTGCATTTTTTTTACAGCTATAGCACACATACACTGCTTATCATGGGTTTAAAATTTAAGTGATATGACTGACAAATTTCATATGGTACACTAATTTTGAGTGAGCTTGTTTCAACACAATACTGGAAACCAATTTTTTTTTAATTGACCCACTCTAACATACAGTGTCTTGCTAAAGGCAATTCTGCCTGTTGGAAATTCAAAGGAACCTGTTTCATGCCAGCAAGTAATGCTTTGGGTTGTGTTCTTCTGTTTTTTGTGGTTTTGGGGGTTTTTTTAAAGATATTTAGAGACTCCTGAAAATCCTCACTTTCCTCCTCCTCTGTTCACCCAAAACAGGCCAACCTAAAACAAGGGTTGACAGCAGAAACTACATGAATTCAGATTTAGAAAAAAGATACTTTAATGTTTCAATAGAGAAGATCTTTATTACTGCATTAGTACAGTAATAAAGGTACATTAGGAGACACTGTTGATTTTCCACCTTTCACAGCCCTCAAATCCAGGTTCCATAAAGCTCAGCAACCAGGCAGAAATGAGGGCCTGTACTGAAATGGTAGACAGTCTAGAAGAAGTAAAAGTGTTTCCTCAATGAGAGATTAAGTATTTACTCTTTTCCAAATAAACTAATTAAAACCAGACTTACTGCAATTAGTTAGGAAATGTTTCCACACCACTCTACAATTAAAACACTCACTGTAAAAAAGCTTGGAAAGAATTCTATATTTCAGTTGCTCAAGAACATTTGTCAAAATAAGATTGTGATCTTCTCTTTGAGTAGGCGTGACCATCACTCATTTGCACCAAGCCCTTGAGGAAATTCCTCCAGCTACAGAAGTTCCTCTTTTACAGGAGGAATGAGACTTCATGCAGATGATTTTTGTTGTTTTATTAATATTATTATATAAATACTTTATTGACATTACTTTCTCCCTAGCAGCTCATTGCAAAACTGATAATGTGCCAAATTAAAAAACCTTGCATATATGAAAGCCTTGTCTAAGTCAAAGTTACATGTTTTCAATCTTAAAGAAGTATACCTCATTAGGGTAGATGCCTCTGGAGATGCACTTACTTTGGCACATAAAAAGTAAATTTCATTTTATCTTTTCCCTTCCCTAACTGAGCTTAACTCACTTTTGCTCCAGAAATATGACTCTTCTCGTAAACATTTTCACCTGCTTATTTAACCCTAGAGTTGACTTAGTCAGATTTTTCTTGGATAGGAAATCTCATACTAGAGTAATGCCCCCCAGAAAAACAAACAAAAAACCTGAACAGGAAGGCCTGTTACAATTGCTCCCACAGTAAAAAGAGGAAAATGTTTGGTTGAGCAGTTGCTGGAGGGGCCAAAAACAGAGTTATGTTTTATGGCAGGTTGAGGCAAGTGAACACAGTAGCTGGTGACCCCACGGCAAGTAAAAAAAGGAAGCTTCTACTCTCTGTAGAGGGACTATAACTCAACTGCAAAGGAAAAGACCTGACAGCTCCTGAGGCACACAGCTCAGCTCTAGCAATCTGTATGCCTACTGCAGGGCAGACCACACCACACCACACCCTTATCCACTTCTGTGAACCAAAACGAAGAGGGGAATGCAGAGGGTACAAGAAACAGTAGATAGGAAGTATGTAATGATATTGCAATCTTATGGGTGATTAGTAAATTCTAACATCACTATGCTGATATTACAGTACATATGTAATGTCACACCCAACACTAGCCAAAAGTCCACACACTGCCATTTGTGACATTTGATGAGAACAGTGAAGGACAAAGGCTACCAACAGTGATTTGAAAGACAGGAGTTTAGTTCTTGCTCTTGTCAAACTTGGTGACTACATCTTCCATAGTTTCTTCACAAGTCACTGCACCTCAATTTATTTATTTATTTTCTCCTTGTCTACAATCACTTCATGAAAAATAACAGCAAATAAACTGAAAAATAATTATACTGCAAGAAACACCTGCAAAGAAGGAATTTGTTTCTTCCAGAAGCATTTCTAACAGAGACTTGAGCACACCTGAGCTATTCTAACCGTTACATCAAGTTGTCTAAAGGAAAATACAAAAGTTGAAGTGAGTATAAGAGAAAACAAAGAGAATTGACAGTGAATACTCATTTAGTACAAACATATCATGATGTGAGTGTATGGAACAAAGATCAGTGAGAGAAATCTGAGTAATAAAACTAAACTGGATTTACTGATTCATGCGTATGAGTTTGACCTTATTAATATCTGGCAAGAATATGTCCCAAACTGCAACACTGAAAGGCATCCATATGATCAGTCTGTTCAGCAAGAAGAGATATAAAAGCACAATTCCATTTTTGGAAAAGATGGGACACAGTCACGTAACAGGATGAAAGGCTTTTCATTCTCACAGCTGAGGAGAATGTTCAACAGCAGCTGAAAATCTGCTGTCATAAAGATTAGCTTCGGGGATAAATTCAATTTAAGTGATACATGCAACAGACAAGAAAAATATAACACATTTTTAAAAAGAGCCAAGAATGTCACATTTACAGATCCAGAACCTGTTTTCTTTGGGGAGGCAGGTGTGGATTTTTCTTTTTCAACTGTCTGTATATTTGCATGAGTACATTGGTAAGCAACAATTCAGAAGTTCAAAACTGCTGTATCACATAAACAGGCATACACACATACCTCCCTTCACTGCCATGCAATTGGAAAAATCAACTTACTTTTTCTTTGGTCCTCAATTCATTAAATATCTGCTGAATTTCCAATTTCCAGTCATCTTGCATGGAGTGGAAAGACTCTTGAGGCATTTCAGTCATAACTGCCCCTTCAATGGCAGTAAGCTGTTCAAGAATTAAGGCAAACGATGGTCGGATATGAGGGTCCTGCTCCCAGCATTCTAGAATTTATCAAAATCCCATCAGTTTGTAATAGCACATAGAACCTTTTGAAGAACTACGTGAATTTCAAGTTACTTGCTACTGCATTTCGAGTTCTAATGTGTTCTCTTTACCTGCAAGACATCCCAAGTCCTGTCTCAATTTACAGAGGTAACATCTACCTACCTGTACACAGAGGATTGTTTTTGTATTAATAATAATTTTTTTCATCTATTTTTAGCATCTGAAATAGCAAAACTAGCAATATTGTATGGAAGAAATGAATAAAAAGGTAGAGAATTCATTAAACACAAGGAAATAGCCATTAGCAAGCAATGTTTATTTCTCTCTAAAATATTTCCAAAACATTTTTGAGTCAGGAAGAAACAATGAAAAAAAGCCTGGCATTTGCATTTCTTCCCCTTGGGATTTTAATCTTGTCTTGTATTAATCCATAGCATGATCCTGTAATTTATGAATTAATGCAATTTCAGAGTAGAGCAAAATCTGTGAAATCAGAGCACAAACTGTACTGCTGCTACCGAAAAACCTATATGCAACGCTGTAACACTGTATGGCTCCCTCAGAAACACACCCAACTCTCTATAACACCAGACTGCTGTGTAA
Organism: Hylia prasina; assembly: GCA_013397195.1. NCBI lineage: Eukaryota > Metazoa > Chordata > Aves > Passeriformes > Sylviidae > Hylia > Hylia prasina. Next base: position 493,344 of record VYXD01001803.1, on the reverse strand, counting down.
AGAAAAACAAAATACTTGGTACACAGCACACTGTCAAATGAGATACTTATCTGGCAATCCCATGATTATTTCATACCCCCAAAACATAACTATTTAACTACATAGGAAAAAACAACGTGGATACCTTTCATCAGTTTTGCAAATGGTTCAGGGCAGGTGGATGGAATGGGCAAAGTGAGCTTATTGACAGCTACTCCATAAGCCACAGCAAGGCCATCAATGCCACGGTAAGGAACTTCTCCTGTAAGCAGTTCCCACAGCAACACTCCGTAACTAAAAAAGGCAATTTTTTAAACTGTTAATTTCTGAGAAAGGAACAACAGGAACACAATAAAACACAAACAAGTGTCTGTCCAACCATATAGTCAAATTCATGAGGATTTCCCAGTCAAAGGGGAATGCCTTTAAGTCAGGTCTACTTTTGTCATCGCACACCTTTCCACTTATACTGATTAAGCAAATTGGGTGTGACTTTAAGACTGGCTCACACTCTTATGCAAAATGTAAGCCTGAAGCCACTTCTATAGAAATGCTAGTTTCACATCAATCTGACTTACAATAGGAAGTCTGAATGACAGGAAAACAAGCAACCTTTCTCCCCACCAAAAAAACAAATAAAAAGAAATTCTCAGCAGAGCATTCAGGCCATTCCCCTTTCCAAATATTTCACAGCAATTTACCGAGAGGGACATACTTTTTCTCTTATCTTTTTTAAATAGCAGTAATAAAAATTACAGCGAACTCCCATCTTTATCTGGAAGTTTGCATTTCTAATCCCATCATGTATATATAAAGGTCAGTTAACTTGTCACTTCCCACTGCAGATGCAACAAGATTGAGAAATTATTTCATGCACACACAACTAATTACTCCATACTAGAAAAATCCCCCCACAAAATCCAAACAAAACAACATTGTTTCCACCAAAAGGTGGCGTCATAAAGAGATCTTTTCTCAGTGTCGGGTACAGATATCAAGAATCACAGGAATTCCTATCACAGTAACAATAACCATAAGAATTTCTGCAACGTTCTCCACTCAAAGAGCCAGGTGTTGCTTTTACCTTCTCTGGGTCTGTATGCCCAATTCCGGGCTTGTTCAAATGACCCAAGCCCCTACAAAGGGCAGGGACAGCACGCTGGCTGCTGTGGCTCTACAGCTCTTGTTCTAGCACCACTGAAATGGAGGCTTTCAGTCATTTTTGTGGAAGTGAGAATTACTCCTTTCAGAATGCTAGCCTAAAGTGGACTTTATGACTGGATTTGGTTTATGTTTCCTCCCTTCATCCCTCACACTCCCTCCACTTCTCTTCCTGCCAGGGAACCACTACCTGTAGAACAAGGATACAAAGGATAACCTATTGCTGCTTTTGAATAGTAAAGTGAGTAGGCAAAGAAAAAACAGAATATGAACTATTGCTCTTGCCCCTTCTCTCCAAGTGTGCAAAGAAACCACCTGTGAGTTTTGCAGGACTAGACTGAACTCTGTAACACATGAAGAAAAGCATTCGGCACTGGATGAGTGAGGGCTATGCACCCCTTAGGACTAGAAATGACACCTCAAGTGGAGCAGGTGCGACAGGGAGAAGAACACACCAGTTTAGGTTTTCTATCACTGTCTGCTTAATGAGAAAAAGTCAGTCAGCATTATACAACCCCTTACAACATCACTTCAATAAATAAAAAACCAGGAAACTACACAATATCAGCACAAGTACCAGCAGTACTTTGTTATCTATGGTCTGTTTGTCTGAGAATTTTTGCATTTCATAAAATCTTAAAACTAAGGAATTTACAGCGCTAACACTTCATCAGAAGCTGAAGAAAATAGTCTGCACCTGCAGCCAAAAGAAAAAGGAATTTAAAAAGTCTTGGGCTTCTTGATAATTTCATCCTGATTTTTCTGGTCTTATTTCTGCATTTGCTTGTATACTCAAAGAAGGTTAAAATAATTAATTCCAATTTGTTTTAAAACAGTGGTATTCTGACCATAATGAATACAACACTTCCTGCGGTACATACACATTTTATGCCTGATGGAGGAATTCTCCTGAATTACAGCTCATCTGTATCCTTGGAGAAAGCATGAAAAAATTCTCAGCAAGTACAGACTTTTCTAAATTCAAGTAATTCCCTTGTTCAGACTATTCCATATGTATTTTTGCATCAACTCTGAAGATAAGCAAAACATTAAATTTAACTAAAAAGAAGTCACCTTTCACGTGTTATAAAAAAGCTGTTTCACACTATTAGCTTTAGTTGTATTTACAATTCAAGCCTTTAATCTTAGAGAGTTCTCAACAGTGCCAAGAAGGTGGTTGCAAAATTTTAAACAGACCAACACAGTAGCAGCCTTTTAATGAAAGCAGTCTTATGTCAAGTACCAAGAGCCAGCACTATGGGGGAAAAACTGCAAGGACAAAGCCTAAAAACATTATAGGTCTTGATATGCTGGAGTTTTTGGGAGGTACTAATCTGCCATTATCTAGGAAAACAACTAGTTGTTAACTCTCTCAACACAAGTAGCTACTTTGTGTACTAAATTTCAGCTGCTCACATACAACTTATACATACAGCCTGAGTTTCTAAGAAATAGCTTTTTTTTAAAGAGCAAAAGCCATGTCCCTTTCCATTGTCAGCAAAAGGCCAAAGCCACAAGCACATAATTAAAATACATATTTTCAAACCACAAAAATGAATACACTTCCAAAAATATGCTAAGTATTTTCATTATTAAAATTATTTCCCTTCAATCAAATGTGATTTAAGCCTTACTATATCTCACTCCAGTGAAAACTTGATGATTTTACATATTTTAGGAGCTGAAAATCTGAAGGTAAGGTTGTCAAGGTTTATTTTGCTCTACAATCCATCTTCTAGAGCAGAGTTACTAAGCACTGCAACACGAATCATTTCGAATTTATACAAATGTTCCAGGCAAAAGCAACTGCTAATTCTGCTGCACAGTAGACACTTCCTAGCTTTGCCAAGGGCTTGTACAACCAAGACACACATTACTCTACAGACCACTGCTGAAGCACGCCATCAGCACTTGGAAATCCGTGGGCATATTTGCACTTTCAGGCTCCACACAAAACCAAGACTGACACACCATTCAGAAATGTGTGATGACTGACAGAAGGGTAGGGTTGGAAGATCAGAATTCTTGTTTGGGAATTTGGAAGCACGTGCCAGAGTAAAATAAATACAGTAGTTAAAGGTCTGGTTTGGAAAGCAAAAGGATACACATGCAGGGCCTGGAAAGCACTAGTTTTGCTATCTAGGATGACACCTGAGAACAGTCTGGAAGGCTCTGCGTGAAAACACGCACACAACATTTCTGAGCACTGGCAGATTCCGGAAGACTAGCTGAAAGTGTGAGTTGCCTCAGCTTGAGCAGCTCAATTGCTCTTTTTATTTCCTTATAAGAGGTCTGCAGATTTCATTCAGAGCCTCAGCACTCAGTATGTGCAACTGAGGTTTAGAAATTTGCTGAAACATACTCTGTTCTTGTCTTAGAGAGACCCATATACTTAAACTGGTAACCTGAAGACTTTTTGAAACAAAACCCACTCCTGTAACCAGGATATTCTTTATTTGTTTTTCATTTAAAGAAAGAGTAAAGATAAGCAACAGAATAGATCAAGGCGCAGTGAGCAGAAAACGTTTAGAAGCTAAGAAGGTTGAAACTATACTGCAAAACACAGCCTTTCTACTAAAAAACCTCTCCTGTTAGACTTCCATCATTGAACTAAATACTTACATTTTTACAAGAGAGGCGTGCAGAAGAGAAGGCGAAGAAGAGAAATACTGTAGGTTCCAAAAATGTAAACTAATGTTGCAGCAGAATATAAAATAATTGCACCAAAGCATAACCCCTCAGATACCTAAAATCACAGCAACAAGACTGGACAGGACCTGTAATTAAGCATGGAATACAGCTGATTAGGGAAACGCCTACACCCAACCTCCATCCCGCAAAAGAAAAAAAAAAAAAAGAAAAAAGAAAGAATGGGAAAAAAAAAAAAAAGAATGAGGCCAAAGATGCTTCCCAAGTGGACATCAACTGAGAGTAATGCAAACAAAATTGGTTCCAGAGACAGGACAAAAAACCGTCACATAACAGCAGTGCAGATACAGAATCATCACTAGAATACCAAAAGTATTACTTCATGCTGTAAAATATCATGCATTTAAGCAAAATAGGACCCTATTTAAGAACATGCATAAAGCAGCAGGAGAAAACAGATTAAAGTCCTCCCCTCCTTCCCCAAATAGCTATCTTGGACCCTTCAGAGAAAACATATCAAAAAGAAAGGAAATGCAGGCTTGTCAAGGTGCGGCACAGCAGCTTTTAGAGCCTATTGTGCAATCACTGCTTTTCTGCACTCACAAAACAGAACTAAATTAAAACTAAAGTTTAAATTACCTTTCTACAGTACATGTATCCCACACTACACCACTCAAAAATAGCATCAGCAGTGAGAGCCATATTATATTATCAACAAAAACATCTTAAATGAGAAATTAACAAATTTAACACACGGCATTTCCCACTTTTCAAATTAGAGAGCAAGTTACAACAATTTTGTGCTGAATACACTCTTCTTACTCCAACTACTGGAAGGAAAATCTCTGTAAACGTAGAAGCTTCAACCTAATATTAACTTTTACAAACAATCACATTCCAGATTCCTAAAAACAGCACTAACTCAACACTTTGCAAAGTTCTGGTTTGTACCTTACTATTATTTATCAGGCATATAAGACAAGAGCTGGTTGGTCCCATTTTTAAGCAGACTGAGAGTTTTCACACATCTAATATACATAAACCTACCAAAACAAGATCAATTGTACATCAATGTATCAAGAGCATACAGTTATTTATATTAAGACTCCAGAGAAATACTTGGGTATATTAACCAACAAATATTTTAAAGGCTTTCCTTAATGAGAGCTTGCTTTAAAAAAAATATTATTTTCCCTCTTCCTCCCCCAGGTTTTTAAGTAATGGATAATAAAATGTATAACAATTGAAGTAGCTAATAAAAAATGTGTTTATTTCTTAGAAGAGCTAAACTGGCCATATGTTGAGGCAATAACCTAGCAAATCACAAAAAAAAAAAACAAACCAAAAAACCAAAAAAACTTCTGTCAAAACCCTCAACACAGTTCCACTGAACACGGTCTTCAGCAGACAAACTTCTTACCTCCAAATATCACTTCCTTTAGAAAACATGGAGGACTTGATAACTTCTGGAGCCATCCATGCGTAAGTTCCTGCTGCACTCATTTTGGTTGTTCTGTGCCACTCTCTAGCCAGACCAAAGTCTGTAATCTTCAGAGTTTTATTACAAATGTCATCATGTTCCATCTTCTCTAGCAACAAAACTGCAAAAGATTGAGTTTGTAAATTAATGCAATGGCAATTAAAAAGAAATACATTCCTATTATTAATTTCACATATAACTTGTATTTCACAGACAACTGTATACTTTTAGTGTTGTGAAAATATTATTGCAAATTTTATATGCATAAAAATATTTTTGGATGATTTTAAGCTATTCCAAGCTATAAAACCAAAAATACCTATAGTGTCACGAGCCCTTTATGCAACTGTAGGAGCATATATTAAATTAGCACAAGAAGTACACTGGAGGTGGAAAGTAAATCAGATCATTTAAGAAAGCCCAGAATCCTAATATCCCAGAGGATGACAGGTTGTCAGAAAATTATCCACTTTGCAACAAGATTCTGGAATAATAAAACCAGCAGCAGCAGTAAACCAAAACCAAACATTAAGAATTCTGATAAAAGACAGATAAAACAAAGCAGGATACATTATGTCACTGTATAAAATCCATTCTTAATAGTGCACTCAATCTTGGACCCTGTTCATCTCCAAAAGCGTGTAACAACTGAAAGAGGCACAGGGAAGGACACAAGTGGAGTTACTCAAAACAACATAACTACAGCTACAAGGAATGGTTAATAAACAAGAAGCCTTCCCCAAGGAAAGGAAACATTTGCAAACAAAAATTTATATAACAATGCCTTGTTAAAGAAAAAAACTAGAGGTGATAATTGTTCAGAGTTTCTCACTACAAGAAATGGACACCACGGGGTAAAATTAGGAGATGAGAATCAAACACGTGTCAATCGTTCACGCAACACATAGGTGAACTTTGCAACAAGGTTCTGAACTTTGGAATTCTTGGCATGGTATGTGAATATTATTACTTAACATCGATTTAAGAAGCATCTCCACAAATTCACAGAAGTCAACTCGATATAGGGAATTTATATCAAAAAAGTTAGTTTATTTTCATTAAATCCCTGGGCCACAAATCTGAACAAAGTTGGGAAACTATATGCCAGGGGAATTAGTTTGCCTTGGGAGTCCCCAACTGGCAACAGGCCACTGGACTTGGATCCAGTCCCTTTTATGTTATACACACTGCACCTTCATCAATGTTGAAGTTACCCTTTTTTTGCTCTTGCATCCTGCAGGGTCTGACTTGTTCATGAGACAACACTATTGGCAGAGTTGTAGCACCTCTTCAGGAAACAGCGTTACAAGAAAAGAACTAGGTAATTGCCTTAGAGGTAACAAGGAGAGACACAACAGATAGAAAGCAATCATTTTAACACACCATAATTTTAATTCCATGTTCAGTTCTTCTGTCACTGTTTGTGAGAGCAACTGTTAGTTTTAACTTTCTGTTAAAACCATCTCCTGGGACAAAGACCCAAAATTAAATTACATGTAAGAAACATAAAAGTGTGTTTTCTACCTGTATGTAGAGCAAAATATAGTACAGGAAAACTATTAACAAAAAAGGCAGATGAAGACTTACCCTCCCTTACAGAGGAAAAACTGATGACCTTGCACTTGCAATTGAAAGAAATAGTTCTTACTGGTAGAGATTAACTCTTTAAAATATTTCAAACATTACATCAAATCCAGATAAAAGGAAAAGAACCCACATTCCATTTTCAGTAAGCTTCTTAACAGAGCAAAAGAAATGAAGGCCAAAATGGTACAAACCAAGAGCTCACCAATGAGAACCATTAGAATAGGTTAAATTCATGCAAGTTTTTATACTTTTATACTTGAATCAAAGACCTATTGTTTGCTGTTCCATTTCAAACATGTTCAGCAGAATTCCTGACATTCCTTGTCAGTCAATGTGACCGAAACCAAAAACAGTCAGTCTTGCAAAAGGTAATAACTGGCATGTGACCAAGTTTCATCCTACAAAGGGACAACATTTCTTAGCAGTTCAAACTTCCTTTTCCGGCTGGTAGCCAGGCAAACAATAACACACACACATAACTCAGCAGCTGGGCAGTAAAAATGCTCAGCATAGCTGAGTAGCACTCTGTAAGAGCTTACCTTGCAGTAACCTAGCAACCTTTACTACAGCATCCTTCTGCCTCTTCCATAGCTGCCCTGGCCCTTCTGGCTGCTAACCTGAGAGAAGTCATTTTACGATCACCAGTTTGCCCTGTGTACTCAGCATCCCCCTTGATTCTTTCCAACCCTTTATATTGTCTTTTCTGGCTCCAACATACATGCAATGTTAAGTTGGGCAAGAGCCAATACAGCACTTTTGGGTTTACTTCAGTATTTTTCAGACTTTTTATTTTCCACAAAGAATGAAGTTCATACTTGCATTAGAGCTTTGCTCCTGGCAAGCACAGCCCAAAATATTTACATGTACAAAGACTATTTGAGAACAAAACTCACCAAAACCCACAGTTTAGATTAGGTATGCAGAAATGCAGGAAAATCCTATGTGCTTACTTATTCACACGTAAGGAGGACATAGGATAAGGATATTTATCTAACACCTTATTTATTTTTACATAAGTAAAACCAGATACTATGTTTCTGAATGAATCAAAATTGAAGGAGATTAAGGTTGGGTCAAATGTAAAACTCTACCTTGGATTCTTACCCAAACATTCCAGCCAGAAATAAAAAAATGACCAACTAGTCTAAGGTTGCATATGTTTTTTACCAGCAACACCATTTTCAGCTAAATTCTGAGTTATTATATCTCTTTTTGTGACTCCACCTTTCTGCAATGAGATCAAGGGGAAAGCAAATTTATTAACATCACAGAGCAAAGGCTTGGGTGCCATGTAACAGGCACTCCTTGAATATATGAGACAGCCCATGCTCAGAAACATTTATAGCACGGTGACAAGGAGATGTTATTTTCAATAATTCCTGAAATGTAAATCAACAAGTTAAAGATAAAAGCCGGGTAAGTCAGATAGAAGAATGAAATGCTATGCAGTACACTGGTATTGAAACCGGTAGATAAGATATCATGGAATCATAAAGGTTGGAAGAAATCTCCAAGATCATCAAATCCAACCTTTGACCAAACAGCACCATGTCCACTAAACCACAGAACTAAGAACCACATCCATTTGTTTCTGGAATATTTGCAGAGATGGTGACTCCATCACCTCCTTGGGCAGCACAGTCAGAAGGTAGTGCCCACTCCAAGAAAGAATAGACCATCAAACTAAAAAATATGCAAATTTGCATAAGATCAATTGTAAAATCTATAGCTATATAGCTATAAAGAAGAGATGAAGGAAGAAGAAATGCCTGGCTAGTCTGGCTTACAGAAGGAAAACCAGTGAGCTACAGGTAGCTGTGCAAGTAGTTCACTCAATTCTAAAAGACACTAAAAAAGGCTTAGTTCGGTAGAAACAGGGAGGTATCAATAGAATTTTACAGAGCATAACACCTCATATGAAATACTGAAAAACTAAAGCTGCACGTACATGTCCAACACAGGAACTGAAGCAGACATAGAAAATAGAATAGCTAGGATCTAGTAACGTCTTTTATACAGATAAAATCAGAAGAGCTTGTGCTTTTTGCTAGGCTAAACAAAGGTTTAGAGAAGTTTATGGGAACAGAAGTTACCCATACCTAGAAACAGAATGCAGACCGACAGCACTGGTGCTCGTAACAACAAAATATTTTCCTGGGTGCTCTGGTTGGTCCCTCTTACAGGTATACTTCTGGTTAAACTCAGTTCTATATCTGGAGTTAGCAGGGTGGGGTATTTTATTGCCTCTTTTGTTCCATCCCCGTTGGTGCCCTCCTCTGCACTGTAATTAAATAAACAGAGTTTACTCCTTCAAAAAAGCTGCAAGATCCAACACACATTCCTGTTAAACCTAATGGTTCCTGAAATAGTAGTGCCATTAATTCTTCTTGCTTTCTGCACTATCATTGTTACAGCTGGAATATTTTTCTACTGATCTTACAGCACAATGCAAATACTCATGCTGTAACCATATGCAGCTAAGAAGTGCTGCACACTTTTAGAAACCAAAATCTAACACTTTGCCATGGAGCCAGCCAGTACTTCCCAAGTCTGTGTTCCCGATTAAAACACATCCAGCAACAATTCTTTGCCATACCACTTCTATTTCCATATGAGGTGTTCTTAGTCAAGAAAGGCACAGAATTCAGGCTTAAAAAGGAGGCACAGGTCCCAGGAAAATCCCCCTCAAATACTCCTATTTGCCACTCCTTTTCTTGTGCCATTCCCATCCCATCAGACCCATCTCCAAACTCTCCACTCAGGCAGTAAAGCTCTCTTGAGGGGAGCAAAAGGGGAGATACATGTAAAGACCAAGTCTGGCCAGAGTTGAACAAGAACTACATTCTCTGTTCTTTTGAGCCTGGGTTGAAATTTTACTGGGGAAAAGCAAAGATTAAGCAAGAGCCCATGTAGAGACTGAAAAGCCAGAAATAACAGGACAGAGCACATTTAGAAAAACCAAATTTCTGGGGGCGCATCTCTGCCAAACTCAGGTACAGAATGACACCCCCAGTGCTACTTTCAAGACTAAGCTGAAAGTCTAGGGAAGAACCAGAAGTATTAATTTGAATTGCAAGCACTTTGTTTAAAGCATAATTCTAAAAATAAAAGGCTCACATTCCTGCCTCAGTTTCTCTCCTTTTCATTTGTTAAAATTCATGTAACTTAAGAAACAGTATTTACAGCAAGCCTGAGGGAAGCCTGGACAGACATTTGAGGCAGGAAACCTCTACCTAGAACTAAGCTCTTCGATGCTACTCTTTTAGTGCAGGTTATTTCCTACGGTCTTAGTTTTCTTTTTGTTTCTAAGGACATATAGACTGTATTTCTCCAACTGTATCTAGCCAAAGTCTGCAGTTAAGAGAACACTTTCTATGAAAATCTTTTTTGAAATCCAAAGACTTCGTACAGTTAAAATCAGATTTACTGCATGAACAATGCACTCCAGTGTTTTCAGGTGACTTTTTGCAGTTACCATACATATAAAATAATTCAGTAAAAAAGGTATTCTGAGAGAAGCCAAGGCAAAGGATTGAACACCTTTTTAGTAGTTTAAATATACTGAATTCAAACTACCTACTAATGCTTAAACTTAAAAAAAATCATCCTGAAACACTGAAGTCCATTCTATCTCTCGTACTGTCTTTGTACTTTCTATTATACCCTCTTTATATTACCTATTTTGTTAGTACTAAAAATAAAACATTAAGCAACCTTGTTTTAGTCCCAAGTTAGTCAATTGCCACCAACCATTTCTTGCTAGTTTGTCTGCAGTTTGCTAAACAAGTGACTATCACAGGTTTTGCAAATATAAGCTATTTAAGTTACTATGATTATAGGTAAGAATACATATCCACTACATGCACCACCACTGACAAATTCATTCTTAGAGAATACTACAAAGGAAAGAAAGTTGTTACGCTGTACAACTCTACTTGCAAATGGAGATTGTCCAGACAATGCTGCTACTGTCTCTGTTCCCCCTGCACCCACTCAGTTCCCTCTCCAACTGTTTGCAAGCAAATCTGGTTCCTGTAAATTCACTAAATCAACATGCAACAGAACCAGCAGGGTGACACAGCATCTTTACCTGGGGACTAACACAAAAAGCTCTATTAAATGTTGTATATTCAATCAATGAAACACATTATCTTGTCCATATTGAGAGAAGCACCTTCATCATTTGGAACTGTTATTCGGCTCTAATTGTAATTGTAAATGAAAATGTCAGCATTACTTATAGAAGCCATGCCCAGGTTTTAAACTGTAGATTAAGTATCATAGTGAAAAAATTAGGTGTGTGAACCACAAATTAAATATCACAGTGAAAACATTAACTGATCAGAACTCTTCTGTATATACAAAAGATGATACTTTTGCCTATGCAGCATCGCTTCTTAAATACCTTTCTTTTCTCTCGTGGGCTCTCAGGATAGGTACTGTTACCTCTGTAGCTAGTATTTGTCAGATTGTGATTGTCTCACTAGATTAAGTTCAGCAAGGGAAATTTATCCTTTAAGCATGGATTACATATGCAGGAGACTTTTTTATTCTATGGATACTGTGCTCCTCTATTATCTGTGTCCCTTTACAGGAGGCATATAACCAGTTCTTAATTTTCACCCTTAACTGAAAGGAACAGTTTGTTCTTAAATGCACTTCTCTAAAAATATCCAGATTAAAAAAAAAACCCAAAAAACAAAAAACCAACAACCCAAAAAATGTACCTCACCGCAGCCAACACATACTAAAAAAAAAAAAAAAAAAGAAAAAATCCTGAACATAGTGTTCCCAGTTGGAAAGCCAAAACAAGACAAGACTTGACACAAAAAGTCCTTGACATCATGAATTGACAAATACACACCAACCTTATAAGAAAAGCACATCCCATAGTAGGATATGGCAAAAGAAAAGCATCAAAGGATGAGAATGACTAAGAGTCACCTGCCTTCTGGAGAAAATGGAGGGAAAAGGAAAGAGAGGAAAAGGGACAAGAGATTTCAACAGCTCCAACACACCTTGCATCACCATTTTTTGCTTCCCCTTACTTCTTTAATAACTATTATTAAAGCAACTTTGGGCAAATGGAAACTTGAGAGAAAGAAGCAGTTTTAACAAGTTATTGGCACTAAGTACAAATGCTGCAAGTTACTTTACTGCATGCCGTTTGTGCTTCACTTGCTCTTCAGACAGGTCTGTAATGCAAAACAGAAATTCCTATTGTGCTGTAGGAGGAAGTACTAGAGGTAACAAGCATTTATAATTAGACATTCAAATAATCATAATTTAAACACTGGATCAGCAGTAAATTCTGAAAAACATAGGATTTGGATATTACATCAGCAAAAAATCAAAGGCAGACACCAAACATTCTCAAGTTCTCTTTAATAAAATATTAACCTTAACTCTCCAATTTAAAGACTAAATTTAAGAAAAACAACCTCATTAAAGCAATTCCTCCATAATTTCACAATTACAAGGAAATAAGTCAATACTGAAACTTAGCTTTTAAACTCAAAACACTCACTTGTGTGCTATCTACCAAGAACTTCCTCACTTATTTGAAACAGCAATTACTTTCTTTGCTTGCTATTTTTAAAAGGCAGCTCTGAAGAAAAAAAAAAAACAACAAAAGTAGAAACAAACAAACAAAAAAAACCAAACCAGTAACCAAAGCAGAGGCAGATGAGATAGATAACAGTTAGGCGGTGAATTCCTGACTAAGATAATGTTCTAGTTTCAAACCTGGCAAAATAAAGTGGCGGTGAATCCATTCCTTAAAGAAAACCATCTTTGTTATGAAAGTGATTTGGTTTTTTTAAGGAAATTCATCCTATTCTTAAAAAAACCCAAACCAGAAGGCAAACTAAAGCTATTACGTTCAAACTACATAAGAAATCCTCATGAATACATAACACTTTAGGTACAGTTTCCTCCACGAGAAACTGTGAGAAAACATTAATTTCCTGCCTAATCCAAATTTAAGACCTGGCCATTCCCTAAATCAATATATGTTATACCATATACAGAATTTAACAGGCAGTGCACATGAGGTCTATAATCTCACAAGTGGCATCCAAAGGGCAAGAGCTGACAGAGGGTACCTTCCTTCAGAACTAACAATTTATCTATCATTAGTCAAATCACCTTTTCAACATTTAGTTTTAAAGTCATGAATATTTCATTCAAATTTGGCTTGGATTTATAGGTTTGGTTGTTTTTTTTTTTAAGTAAGTAGAACATGACTCAATGCAGTTTGATGTTTCAAGCTAATCAGAAGAATACACAGCTTCTGAGTATGTGGAAGTATTTACATAGCTGGCATACTTTTCCCAATCATATTACACTCAGCAATTACGAACTTCCTTGTTGCTTTATTTTTTGTGACCTGTCTCAAGGGGCATTTGATGTGTTGAAATCAGAATATTTATTACAAAAAAAGTCACATCAAAATGAAATAAAGTTTAATATAAATACGTAGATACATACCTAAAAAAGTTAAAAAGACATTCTACTTTTAAAGGCGACTTACTAGCAAAGCTGAAGTAAAGAGGTGTAGTCTGATGTCACAACCAAGACAGTAAGAGCCTGCTGCCACTGAAATACTTACTCTAAAGCTCCTCCTCATTTATAGCCCCTCACCCTCTACAGCTTTTTCCCCCCAGACTGACTCCAGCAACTGGGGAGTCTTGGGAGACTCAACCAGCCAGACAGCTCAGCAGAAAACGACACCTGCAAATGAACCAGGTTAGAGTAATTTCCTGCTGGATCTCTCTGAAGATTTAACCTGATCTACTGACCACACAGGTAGAGACTGAGATATGTAGATTCTGCTGACAGGTGGGAGGGGGACAAGCTGCCTGGAGGTGGGTGGGGAAGCCTCCTCCTGCTGCCCAAGGAAGCCACGCGTCACCTGTTGCAACAAGTGGGAAGTCAAGCAACATTTCAGAAACAGGTCAACCCTTTTACATCTAGTTTTAGTCAGAGATTTAAAGATAGGATCCAGCTTTGCTACTTTTTTTTTCCATTATAAATTCACCTTTGATGAAATCTACTATTGAAAAGAACCCATTAAATAAATGGAAAAGTAAAAAAATTCCTGTGTCCCTCTGAAGATGCCAACTGCTATGAATCCAAATTCTGGTTGTAAATACTTAGTTAGATTTAGTCATTGAGTTCCTTTAGAATCTCATCAGTTAACATGAAACATAATTTCTACAAGGAATTTTAATAGGTTACACTTTATAAAGAATTTTTAGGCTGTCAGTTTCTTTTATAAAGAATATTTGAAAGAGACTTGCTGTTTTAACAAAAAAAAAAAAAAAATTGCCAAAAAAACTTGTTCCCAAAAAAAACAGAGAAA
>VYXD01001803.1:239661-464918 GCA_013397195.1 Hylia prasina | reverse complement strand
TTTTCCCCCCTTAAGTTTGATCTAGTCTTACCTGCTGAGAAGGGTAAATAAATGGAAAAATCCAGATAGCGTGTAATTAATACGCCTTGCTGAATGTCACTGGTGAATCACATGGCTTTTTGTGACATGCAGTTCCCTTTGTGCTGCGATTTAAACTTTGCAAATTAATAACAGCTAGAGTTTCTTTGCCGGACTTTAAAATTTATTTTCCTGAAAAGCTTGAAACTTTTGCTCTTTTTTGTGTGTGTTTTCCTACTGTGTGAGAAAAGCTTAAAGTATGCTGGATCATCAAATCTATTTTGGTGTGTCCTTCAGTGATTATAGGGTAATATTGCTTCCGTTAGAAGCAGTTTCTATCCATTTGGTTTCTGGAGTGACTCAACTAAATTCTCAACTTCTAAATAGGTTTCTTCACCCTACATGGTCAGGTATGGGCCTGATTATCAAAAGCAAAGAGCATTTATGACTCCCCCTGCAATCCCAGTGGAAAGCAAATCTTGTCTTTTTAAGCTTGAATTGGTATTGGATTTTGTGGCGTGGGTTGCAGTGAATTCCTGTAGAGAATAGCTCATGGAGTTAATGAACCAGAATAACAATATGCTTTCTTCTGATTGATTGCATATTTGCTATGCAGACCAGCAAGAGTCTTGCATTGTAAGATTTGCTTGTCCAAGTCATATGTGTGATTAAAAAGGAGAAAAATTGAAGGCTGTTTTTTGTCCCAGTTGATACAAGTATATAGCTCACAGGATTCCTTGTGGGAAACTTCTGAACGGAAGAAAGTATGGGGGTTGCACAAAAGAATGCTAGACTGTAGGTCAGAGCTAAAGTAGAAGTAATTTTTTAAAGGGGAGAAAATGTAACTTATCTACTGAACTCTCTTGGGCATCATCTTTGCCTATCTAGATGGACTTGCTTTTTCTGCAGACTGTCTTTCTGATGAATCATATGGTTAAATGCAGGACTTGTGTTCTTGAGCTAACATATTGCTATGGGAATTCTTTGTCCTTGATAAGAATAATGTGTTTATTATGATGGCAGTAATTATGTCCTTACACATTTTCTTGTTTTCAAGTGGCTTGTTTCTAAGGCTTTGTAAACTTTATGAAAGACATCTATTCTTGCCACTTAGAAACTTGAACCTGCTTTTTAACTCAAGGGTTTTTTCTGGTTTATAAGAAGCTTTGTTTATAAGAAACTTTGTTTATAATATTCAGTAATGTTTGGGGTGATATTTATGTTACATACTTGACACCAATATTTTGGATTCAGCTGAAGCAGTCAATGATGTTTCTTGAAATGGCAAAATCAAAACAAATCAGAGTACACTTTTAAAATTTTTCATTTGCTTGGGATAATCTTTTGTTGAAGTCAGAAGTCTCTCCAAAACAGTGTGATTTGAATCAAATGGCAAAACGAATCCATCTGTTTTTAGTTTTTTCACAGTGGCTCAGCAGAGACGTGCTGGCGGTAGCATTGAGTAGATTAAAGTATCAAGTTGTTTCTGTTGTGTGAATTGAGAATTTCTTTCTCTAGCTTATTCAGCATAGCTTACTTTGGTACTGAGGATTCCTTTATTAGCTTCCCTGCCCCTGAAAATGCAGATCTGTGTTTCCATTAGTTTATTTTCTTTATCATTTAAATGTTAAAAATGTACAGTGGATATTTGGAGCATCATTGCTGTTCAAATCAACTTTCAAAATTATAATGAGATCTCTTCTAACTGTGCCATATCAACTTTCATAATATATTAAGAATTAAAGTTATCTTATTCCAACAAACACTTGAGGATCCCTAGGTGTTTTGCACATGAAAATAGTGATAACTCTTTAGTATTCAGCCCCAGTAAAACACCAGTGACCTAGAGATTCAACTTTGGGAAATATTTGTACTATAGCTTATTTTACAAGCTGCAAGAGAATGTGCATTTTGTTTTGGTGATGTCCCAAAACAACCTGCTGAATGTTTCTCCTACTGAATGTTGCTTCTTATGTACCAGATCTTCAAATCATGCTGTGATAGGAGAAGTACAACATGGCAGTATCAGGGTGTGGGCACATAAATTACTCAGAGGTAAACTGTGATAAAACTAGCAGTGTGTCAGCTGCTTCCAGTCCCACTTGGCTGCCTTTTACCCCACTCTATCTCTCTGTAAATGTTAAGGGTGCATATATCTCCACAGCAGAGAGATAGGCTACCCTGTTAGGTACTGTATTTATTGTGTGGTAGGACACACACTTAGAACTCAATGTACACCCCTGGAATTTTATTTGCTACCTGCTTCCCCGTATTTTGTGTTGTGTGATGGACATCTCTTAGTATTGATTCACCTTAATTAATGTATAAACGTGGATCTTTGGCCCCGGTGTCATATCTCTCGCACATATCTCTGATGGTAGTGACTGACTCGAGTTAGTTTGGTAGTTCCCTCATTTGTGTTCTGCAGCACACTGAGACAGTGAGGCCCAGGTGAAGCAGTGTCTTGCTTTAGAAGCCTCAGGGGCTCAAGCAGTGGGTGGGGGATACATCTGAGTCTAAGCACCCGTTATCATTCAGCCCAATTTACAAGGCGTGGTATTTTGTTCAAAGGTTACATACCTTTATATAGTTATCTCAGTCACCTCCACCTTTGTGCTACTCAAATAATGTCAGTAGACACGTGAAGGAGAATGTGGCTGTTCTTCTGAGAGCAATCTCTGGGCAGGCAGAAGCCCCAAACAAAGGTGCTCCTTACATGGTGATGTGAACTCTGTTGCATTTGCAGCAGTAAGTTGGGCCACATTTGGAGCACACCAGCCTGCACTTCTGCCTGTGACCCCACGCTATTGTGGTGCAGGGTACAACAACAGAAGCTACTGGAGAACAAAAAGTACATTATGGTAGAGTTTTTAATGGGACAAGAATGAAGAAAACTAGAGCTACAGCTTTCATAGAAACCTGTGGGAAGTCATGAAGCCCTCTTTCTAATGAATTCGTATTTGTGGGTATTTTTTTCCTAGCTTCTAATAAGATGACAGCTCAATTGAAGCTTTTCCTGTCACTGGGGTGGCATCAAAAGGTCAGAGAGCTGTGTGGGTTCCTCTCATTAATGGAGGAGGTGTGCTGCTGTGACCTTGCCCAGTGGGGTGTATTTTCTTAAAGTTTGCTGAATAACTTTTTAATTCTTTGACTACCTTTCAGCTGAGGGGATGGAGGGAAATGATGAATACGCAGACACATGGTGTGAATATAAATTAATTTTCATAGAAAACCAGGCTAATTTTAACTATATGCATCAAAAGTGACCCTAGCATCTAATTCCTCAGTGGTCTATAATTTAATTCCTCCTTAGCATGGATTTGATGGCTTTCTCCTGTCTCTACCTGGGAACACCAACTGCAGTCATATGACACTGGTACCTTATGCAAGAGGCCTGATGCAGAGAATGGACGGCTTTCCATTATCAGCTTCATCTTTCTCCTGATTCCTCATGTGGACAGGAAGCAACCTTGGGGCTTGTAGTACTCAGCCTGCCCCAAGATTCAGAGTATTAAAGAGGCACTGGCCATTGGAGTGGTGAGCGCACTAAAACACAGCGTGTCTCGGACAGATGGGCACAAGGGCTGGCTGAGGGCACAGCTCCGGTAGGTCTGGTCACAAGGCAGGGATAAGGACATGCAGCACTCAGCATTTGCTAAAACTGGCCCTGTTTTCCACTCAAAAATCTAGGAGCTTCCTTTGGGTCTGTCTTGTGGCATGCTCTCTGCATGTATAGGCTGCGCTACTGGAAATCTATTTTTGTTGTGTCCTGTTGACATTATTCATATAATATTTATTAAGCTTTATGAATGTCACCTATAAAGCTCTTCTTTTCTTGTGGGCCATTCTGAGTTGTTATTTAATAATGAGTGTTTGATCTGTGCCTTTTAGTGTATAGTTGCAGATTCCTTGGAAGGTAAACAAAACTCTTAAACAAGTCATTACAGATAATTGGCTGTTGCTCTTTGTGAAACCAAGCAATTTCTTACTCGTTTTGTAAAAACATTAGTCATAAACCACAAATTCTTTAACCTCAAGTTCTTCAACCTCATCTACTAAGCCTTACACCCTGAGCACGACCTTGCAAATGGATCCTCTCACTGGCCTGAGTTCACTAAATAACTGAAGGGTTTGCTGAGGGTTGGTATTTACACAGTACCACGGAGTACTCTTAACAGACTTAAGCCTCAGCTTGTAGAAAGTCATAGCTATCTGTCTTACTGGGGATCATTGGTACTACATACATCCTAAATAACTCCTCCACTATTTTGCAATAGGTTCTTTGTATCTGAATCAGAATAGTCATAAAAAAGGAAAATTTTCATGTGTACATCTTGATGGTATGAAGTCCCAGTGAGCCAAAAGCAGCATCAGAATTGCATCCCACTTGCTTGTCACAACACAGAAATGATTCAACTTACTAATTTCAACATCAAGATAAATGTGGTGACTTGTTCTAAAAATGAAATAAGCATGCCATGTTCCCTTCCCTTTACCTGTGTGGTCGGAGTGATTTATTTATGAATTTGAAAAAATGATTGATTTAGTCCCAAAGTAAAGACCATTCTGAAAAATTACCCTCAGCAGGCTTTTAGCAAGTCCTGAGTATTGAAAACCTTTTTTGTTTTTGTGTGTTGCTTGGGGTTTTTTGTTGTTGTTCTCATGCAAGAAGATAGTAAAGTTCTGTTTAAATAAACCCCCTAAAATTTGAAAAGAGATGAAACTCACTGTGAGACTGCAGCTGTGTAATGACAATACATAAGCATGTTCCATGACTATAATGATAAAGACTTCAGTACTGCAAGTGTCCATTGCTATGATTTGCCCTTTACTGTAAAGAAGTATTTGTATGTAAAAAAGTTGTTAGTATGTCTGTGGAAGAACTTTACTGACTATAGTTGAACTGTAATTTATTTTAATGACCGAGAGCTGTGGTGTTCATCACAGATCAGCAAACAGATCACAGACAGCTGCAAATTAACAATTATGTACTTTAGAAAAGGAATTCAAAGAGGTTATGTCATAGTTTAATCCCAGCTGGCAACTAAGCACCACACAGCCCATCGCTCACTCCTCGAGCCTCAGCCAGGACAGGATGCCTCTCTAACTGTGTTTTTATTAATTTGCCTTGACTAGTCCTGACTAATTATTTAAAATTCCTGAGTGGTTAAGGTATTTAGGAACATGTGAGGCATTAGAAAATGGACATCAAACTACAGTGTTTTACTATTGAGTCATAACTGACATACGGGGTAAGATGACAATTTTTTCTAAAGATTTCCTGTTTGTAGATAACTAATTTTTCATTTTGTGTCTGTGTTTTTATGAATTCATAGTTTAGGAAAGGCTGCAACTGCATTAACATGGGAGTGCAGTGTTTTAAAAAGCTTTATCATGTTTGCGAACAGTGAGATTATTTGATAATAAATAATATCCACAGCTAATAAAAAGAAAAATAGATCTTGTGAAGTGGTTTGAAACTTGAAGAAACCCTTAAACCTTTGCTGTGCACAGAACTCAATACGTATATTGTATTTAAAAATTTTAGCAGCATCTTCTCAAAGCAAGCTGTTACCATTGTGTCTTCATTATTTCTTTCTGTAGGCTTTTCCAGCAAATGCAATGACAGTTTTTGTGTACTGCAGCTCGGTGACAGTTTTCTTCACAGTCATAAAGGTGATCAGCTACCGTTTGCACCTTATGTTTGATAAAGGCGAAGTAATTCAACAAAAGCTCTCAAGAAAAAATGGAAGGCAATGTAAAGATACAGAGGTTCAAAAAGGAGAAGTGGTTGAGTCCTCAAATTGTAGGTAAGGTTTTCGTTGCATTGCTGGCACATTATGTAAAATGGGTGAGTTTGCACCATGGTCCTGCATGGCAGAAATGTCTGTTGAATGCAAGAATGCTCCTTACAGCTGTATGAAGAATGACACTTTCAAAAACTTGCTTAATGCTTTTCAGCTGGGTAGCTGAAATGTTCTTGTGGTGAAGCAGGAAGAGCTGCACCTGATTTGGGGGTTGGGCAGCAGCTGGGCACCGTGAAGGTGGTAGAGGAGATATGTACTGAAGGTGCTAACAGATCCTGAAGAAAACCTGGAAGAAGTTTTCTGGGGAAGCCTTAAATGATTGCTCCTTCCTTTTCCTACTGTGCTTACCTGCTGGGAATAGGCAAGGAAGTGGCGGGCTCCTGTTGGTAAAAAAACTGCTTTAATAGCATGAGTTTGGAAATCAAGGCAACCTCGTGTTGCCTTTGTGTGCTTGTAGTAACTTCCCTCTCAGGTCACAGCTAGATGCATGAGTTGCTTTTCCCCCTTATGTTTTAATGTGACTGCTTGTGATGCTTTTGTGGTCCTGTTCATGAGGACAGGTAGAACTGCTTTTATTTCTCAGGGGCATTTGGTAGGCAATTGTAGCTTCCTACTGAGGAGCCAAGTACTGTTTGTCTTTGCTGAATATGATCAGTGAAGCTGCTTCCAGGCTGTGATGGTATTAAAGGTAAAAACAGTAGCGAGATGAAAACCAGTACTGACATTTTCCAGATTTGTGTATTGGTAGAATGTTCCACTATACACTCTTTGGAATAAATGGGGACCTTTCCTGCTGGTTTTTCAAGCCTGAGTCATACAAACAAATGAAGCTGGCAAGTGGCTCTCAGTGATACTGAGTGTTATGACAGATGTGAAAAATGTTGAAATAAGGTATAGCTAAAAGTGACAGAAGCATAGAAATGTCCAAACAAAGCTTAAATTGAGTAGCTTTGTTAAAACTACCAGTCAAGCTTCGACAGAGAGCTCTGTAGAAAAGAACTTAGGGAATTTTTTTTAATGCATTTGCAGTTGCTACTGCTAGTTCTGTGCCAGCTGAGTAGTATCAAGATAGTTTGTGTTCCTCTGTGCTACTGTTCTGTGTCTTTAAACCTGCATCTGTGCAACACTCCTGTCAGTGATGTTGCTGGGACAGTCAAGGTCGGTCTGCATCGAGACTCTCCTGAGAAATGCCTGTGTGTCACTGACCATATGACATTTTTATTTTAGATATGGTTATGCCTTTCAGACTATTTTGGCTGAGAAGTAAAGGTAGAATGACTTAAAAGCTGCCTGTTAAATCACGTGGCTATTCCTCCCAGGTTGATTTGTGTATGCACAACAATCCATTATTTAGTACTTGGTCAGAAAATTAAAAACTTATTATTTTGACTAGATGGATGATGGAATTTTTTAAACAGACCTTGATAGTTGGCCGGTTGGTTGAACAAGTTTTTGTAGCCAGTTAACAAAAAATATTGTGGAAAGATGATAGAGACCCCCGTATAAATAATTTTATAGCTTATCTACAGCTTTGGAATTTCAAAAATAAATTTCTGCTGAAAAAAACAACTCCATGAACAAATAGAAAAGCCCAACCCCATGCTTTTTGACATTTCACTGTGGTGTTTTTTTGTTTGTGTCTGTTTGTTTATTTTTTGGTGTTTTTTTTGTTAAACTAAATTTCTGTTGTGTTATACCTGAGATAGAGAATATTTGTAGGTTATTGATAGTAAACCTTGTCCAAAAATACCTGCTTATATCTATGGAAAAGCTACTAGAATATATGTGTAAAAGGCGTGAATGGATAGTTTAGTGTCTTCACAAAGGAACTGATCAATAAATTGCCTTATAATATAAGAAGTTAATAATGGCTGTATATTTGCTTTGCCTAGACCAGAGCAAAAATTCTATTTTTTGGTCTAATGATTACATTAGTACTCACTCTCTTGCATTTCAAGTAGGTGTTTTATGGGAGGTTTCCAGATAAACAGGCAGTTAGGTAAGGGTGATGTACTCATGGACTTAGAAAGCAAAAATTGTGAAAGAAGTAGCTTTTGACGGTCATATGTCTAAGGAAAAGCCCCAAATAGCCTTTTGTGCCAATAAATCTCTGTGTGTGTCAGGCAGGGTAAATGGCATTATATATGCATAGGGAGGTTGAAGAGATGTCACTGTATTTCTTGTTGCTCTAGTTCTGAGGACACCATAATAATTTTACATTGAGAGGGTTTTATTCTTTTGTTCTTATCAAGGTGTCTTGGTGAGGAAGGAAGTGCAGAAAGGTGTTACAGTATTTTTACAGCCCTGTGCTTTTATCATTGGAAGGGAGAGAAGTGCTGTTACTTCATTGTGCTACTTCTTCCCATTTTGTTCTTACCTGTCAGCTACTTCCCAAAACTCACTGTGGTGGCCTGTGGTAAGAAGCATTGCTTTATCTTTCTTGTGCTTCTCCTTCAGCAATAACTCGGGGGATCATGTCGTCGGTGAGACCAGCCAAAATGACTCTACCCAGACAATTCCTGACAGTTCCAGAGTGCAGGCTCCTCACTCACAGGACTCACCTGGAGCCACGGTTAGTATGTGCACTCCTCAGCAGTGTCCCCACCTCATGCAGTCCACAGCTCACCACACACAGTTTTGTGTTGCCAGGTACTCATTGCTTGTAACACAGGCCTGCTCCAAGCAGGAAGGGTCATTCCATGCATCTGCTGGGTATACCACTGCTGCCAGTCAGCCTTGTCCTAAAGGTTTGGCTTTGCAGAGTTGAAACTGTCATCCATAATGCTGCACTTCTTAGGAGAGCTTTCTCTGCTCTATAGATAGCAAGTGGCCTTTGTAAATCTTGCCAAAAGCAACTAGTTTTTTGGGACTGCTTTGAGAGGAAGGAGAGGCTAATGCAATCAGCATTATTTTGTTGGCTCTGAAGGGATCTGCTCCTGGAGCATTAATAATTTGCTTTTGTGTAAGTAGACTTATGCTTATAAAATGAAGCAAAACCATCTCCTCAGTATTTAAACAAAGCATAAAAGCCATTTAAATCTAGGAGATGTGTACAGGAGGTTAAAAGTACATATGTGTGCACTCAACGCCATTGTCCATGCTTAATAAATCGAAGGTATATGATGTGATGAAGGTGATGTATGTAAATGTTATTAAAGAAAAAAAATAGGAAACACTCATGATGAGTTGAAGAGATTTTCAAAAAATTAAGAAGGAGAATAACACTGTCTGTGTAATCTTAAGCTACTCCCCTTTCATACTGTGATAACATCTTTAATTATGTGATGCCATGCTATTTTTTTCTACAGGACTCCTGCCTCAGTCAGTGCAGAGGATGGTTAGTGATTTCTGAATAAGTGGCTATTTGATACTTCATTCTGTCTTCATATTCCTCCACACCCACCCTTTATCCCTATTTACTACAAATTATTAAAATCCTAGTCCGAATCAGAACTATTTCTTCATTTCCTGGAGTGTTTTTACCTTTTTGTAGCATCTGTATGATTCACAGACATAGATAGTTCTTTTGGTTGGTTTTTTTCTTTTTATGAGGTAAAATATTTTTCACCTTGTTTATGTCCTACTCTCCAGTATTCTGGTATTTGTCCATTCTGCAAACCTATGTCTTCCTGGGATCTCATCCTAGTCTCCCACTTCCAAACATGTAGGTTGAGTCTTGTCAAACCAAGTCTCCTGTTCTTGCTGCCAGGATACCACCATGAAATTTTAGAAAATAATAATTATTTTCTCTTGGTTTTGGTGCTGGTCTGTCAGAAGAGAGCCACAGTAATTTTTTTCAATGTCTTGTTCTTAATTATGCACTTAAGCTGTTGAATTTAAACTCCTGAAATATTCCTCAGGGGTATTGTGTTTAGTTTTGAGCTCCTCTGTTATTTGCCATGCACATTCACCTGATGAGAACCCAGCAGAGCCACAAAGGTCACTTGGTGAGGAACATGATGTGTGAGGACAGATGGGTTGTTTTAGCCTTTGTAAGGCTAAACTCTTTTGTAAGTGTAGAAGAAGAGTTTACTGCTGTCTTCAGCTTTCTAAGAGTCAGATTCACAGCAGATTGAGCACCTTTTTTCTCAGAGGTGCCCAGTAACAGGATAAGAAACAGCTGCAGCCATGAAAAGCTACAGTTGGATCAATTATATCTGATGTCTTTTGTGGGGCATTGTTTTGGTTTATGATGGTTGGTATCTTGGTTTTTTTTTTCCCTACCAAGTGAGTGGTCAAATACTGGAAGAAGTTTTCCGGAGAAGTTGTGAAATCTCCAAATTTGGAGATTTTCAAAGCTCTGCTGGAGATGGCCCTGAGCAACCTGCTCAAACTGTACCTGCTTTGAGTGTGTGTGTGTGGCAGAGGGGATCTGGACGAAATGACTTTCAGATCTTTCTTGGAATCTAAACGATTCTATATTAATTTAATGTCTCTGTCCTCTAGTTTTCCACTGAGAAATACTTGGCAATGCTAGAGGCCAGACTTTTCATTCTAGTGCTTTGGAAACACATAGCTGGAAAAATGGATCAGATGGACACATTCTATTCCTAAATTATTAAAAAAAAAAGTTTCTGGATTAGGCACTGCAAAATTTTTTTTTTAAAGAACATCTTGCTTTTCTTTCCCCTCCCCAAACATCATACACAATAGCAGTGATGCAATTTGGAGCATGACTGTTCTTCAACCATCTCCCTCACCCACCCCTTGCATTTTGTGCAAGGTACGTGTTCAAATTTCAGTGATTTTAAGCAGCTTACCAATGCTGCAATTAACCTTTGATTAGATAGCTGTTGATAGCTACATTGATAGATTTTTTTTTTCCCCCAACAGAATTTAGTAAATGACCATGTTAATCTTGTGTGTTTTCATTGTTTTAGGACCTGTCAACACGGGAAACTATTGAAGATCTTAGAGGTATTTTAAAGGCTTTATAAATCCTCTTAAACTGTTGTTTAATCATTGCTTGGCACAGAAAGTAATAGCACAGAGGACCCCATGGCAGGTTCTGTTGTGCCTCCTATTAGGATCTGAGTTGAAGAGCCAGAACTAGATGTCAAGGGTATTCTAACAGACTAAGCTTTCTGAGCTGTCAGCCAAGCTGTTTGGGATGCAGCCTTTTGAAGGGTGTGCAAATAGCTCTCCCCATTTTGGTACAGGAAGATGAAAGAGTCTTGCCCCATGTTCTTGGGAATTTCTGTGTGTCTGAAAAGCATTAAACTAGGAAGCTAACACTTGAATTGCATCTTAGAGCCCTTGAACATCTGGCTGTAGACTTTTGCTGTGATGGTCAACCTTTAGCTCTGTATTGTATATTCCAGTGCACCTTACTTTGCCTACACTTCCAGTGCTTGAGGTGTCTTAATATTTTAAATATTGTTTTGTTTTTGTTAAGGCTGATCACCATATCCTGTGTGACCATTTAGGAATTGCAGAAAGTGATGTAGCAAACCTGCAGGGTTGGCTTATTCTTTCTTTCACCTCTCCCTAAGTCAGGATAGTTCTGTAAAACATTTTGATTTTGAAACCAGCTGTTTCTTCAGCTATTTTGATTATTTAAATAGACATGCTGCTATGCTTGTCCTGAGTTGAAAGGGTCGTATCTTGCTTTTGTAGTGTTTCGTATCTAGCTGCCAAAAAGAAACCCTCCTTGCTTTGGAACTGTTTTAATCAGCTATGTCATCTGTGCTTCCTTTGCTCTGCTCTGGATCACGTTTTGTTGGTTAAAGATCATACTTTAAAAATGCTTAATGTTCATGTGAGACCTAATGCCCAAATGTTTTTACTTAGGTGTTACGGTACTAGAAGACCAGGCTACACCACCAGTTTCATCTACCTCACCCTGTATCAAAGCAGATATATTACCTGTTTCTACCACCTCCGGTTCAGGTGCCACCACATCAGCAATAGCAACAAAACCAGCTGCTATGGAAACATTTCCTGGTGATGGAGTGAATGGACAGCCTTGTGGCCACCATGGATCCCAAGATATTCTTGTGGACAGAGACGTAGCTAAAAACTTCTCCAATATTTCTTCATCACAAGGTGATATTTTAAGGACCGGAATTTCTTCAGAGCCATGGGACAGTGAAAATTCAGTTATTTCAGACCATTTAAGTAATCCTAAAAGCTACAAAAGAGAGAAATTGCCAGATGGATCACCACAGACAGGCTTTACCAGCACCTGCTCACAGTGTAATGCCATTGCAACCAAAGAGCACGAGCAGATGGAAAATTCTTGCAGTGCTGGTAATAGCCATGAGGACCTTGATTGCTCAGACAGTGAGACTGCTGTTGCAGTTGTGGACAGTTCTCTTCCTGGAGACCAGATGTGCGATCCCATTAAAATTGTCATCACAATGAGTACTACACCAAACACCACCCTCAGTGACCTGCCGGGCTCTGTCCACTTACAGGCCCTGGAAAGTGAGAGAACAAGCTCAGCCCTTGACTCTGGTGTAGTTAGAGCAGGCTGGTCAAGTCAGCAAACTAATGAACAGCTCAGGATCCCTGTTATCACGTTTGACCTGTCCGATGACAGTAAAGCTAAGCCTTGCTCAGAAGTTAGTGAAAGTGACAGAACTCCAGAAATGTTGAGGGCAGAGCTGTCATCCAACCAATGCTCTGGGTATGAATCAGGTGATGCAGTAAAGGACCTCAGCAACCCAGCAAATACACCTCTAGAAACTAACACTTGTTCAGATCCAAATCAGGAAAATGCTGTGGAAAATGTCCAGACTGCGGATTTAAGTTCTAAGGAAGACCTGCATAACCTAGACCCGCAGTCCTGCAGAACTGCTCATGAAAAGAGGCACATGCGGGTGTTGAGTGTAGACAGCGGGACAGATGTGCTTTTAAGTAAGAATTTTGTGGAGGTATCTGACAAAGAAAAGACATTACCGACCTCTAAATCAGATCTGGAAGCTAAAGAAGGTCAGATGCCCAACGAATCTAACTTTCTAGAATTTGTCTCCCTCTTGGAATCCATTAATACCTCAAAGATGAAGACATCTAATCAATCAACTGTCAAAATGGAGACGACAAAAGACAGTGGGCTTGTTGGAGGTATTATGCATGGATTACAATTCTTTTGGAATAAAGATGTTGTGAAGAGTTTGATTACTTAGAGCAGCTTAGCTGGATATCTACAGTAAGGCAAATTCCCTGAGGAAGACTGGTTTTGCCAATAGGGCCAGGGTAGGGCTGGACTTGGTGGGACAAAGTGGTTTAGTCAAAGTGTGTGATAGTGTCAGTTGCAGTTTTGCAATATTTTTATCTTCTTGAAGAAAACAGTTTTTCTTCCTCTAGGAAACCTAGTGATAAGCTTAGTAGGTATCCATTATGTATTTAATATTCTGTACTAAAATAGTGTGCCTGGATTGTTGGAATACCAGAAGTATCTGTCAAAAATGTGTATAGCTATAGTATTACACCTGCCCTTGCACATTTTCCCAGGTGCACGTTGAGGGGTTGTCTGTGTGCCTCAAGTATGAAAGCTGGAATTGTCACTGGAGATGGTTCAACTTCTAGCTAACATGCGTGCACATACATACATGTATTTTTAAATTCCCTGCATGGCTGTGGGTTGGCTTATAATTTAAAAGAAAAAAAAAAGGAAAAATCATACTTGTTCTCAGTAGGTAAGAGTTTTGATTTTCAGTCACTTTAAATATTTGCATTTTAAGGATGAATGTTTGGTGGCTGTGTTTAGTGACAGCACACAGTATTTTAATGAAAAACAATAGATTCCCATGCAGGTTTCCATTTAGTCAAGAGGGCTTTTCTTTAAAGCAAAATCAATCAGCTAATTTAAAAACCCATATGCAGTACAATTTACAGCTCTTATATAGACATTTCTGGTTTTAATCAGCATTGTCACTGCTGTCACTGAGCTCAGTGACCCTTTTCTGTTGGGCAGGACTATTGTTTGTCGTGTCTCTAGCAGCCCTCCAGCAAAACTAGTAGGGCCATTTAATGAGGATGTGAGATACTGTGCAGTGAAGGCATTTGTAATCTCGGGGCACTTCCCCAAGTGGTCAGCGCAATCGGTTTAGAAGATCTGAGTCAAACTGAAATAAAACAACCTGTATCTTTCTCTTCTCCAAAATGTTTGTTTTACCTTAGATCCTATAATAAGCTTTTTTAAGAAAGCCTAAGAGGATTCAGTCTCAATATTTAGTTTGCATGGAAGGTAAGATACTTGATGGTACCCTAGAAGAACAGCTTGGCACTCCTATTTTGTCTGCTCCCTGTTCCACCAGCTTGTTCCTGCAAGAGCCCATGAAAAATGCCCAATTGACTTAAAAGGTTTTTAAAAACTATTGTGAAATATGTGCTTTTATCTTTCTAAAAAAATAGGTAGGATTATCTTCTCAGTGTGTCATTTTCTTTTAGGTTCCATTTACCTTTCACTGTCTCTCTAAGCCTGTCCTATCCAATGTATTACGCCCCTGGTCTCATTCCAGCTTTCACCTGGGTCTATTTTTTCTTCTACTCTTTCAAGTTCTGTGCCTTTCCTTCCTCAGTCATCCCTTCTCAGTTTTGCCATTCCCCTCCTGTGCCACCTCCTTCTTTGTCTTCATATTGGTGTGTTCTTTCCTTCTGTTCTTCCTAGCAATCCACACTGTTGCTGGTTGAGGCTTTTCCCACCTAAAGCTGTTGCCTCCCCATAGCTTGCATTCACTTCTCCTGTACTTACCCCCCTCTCAATTCCTTCATCAGAAGGAACTGAGAGGAGGGTAAGTACAGGAGAAGTGAATTTTGTTTTTCCTAGACCTGTCGCCTCTCTTCTGGTGTATCTTACCCATCTCTCCTGCCTTCTCAGGCTGTTTATTCTTCACTGCAGTTTCTATCCTTCTCTATTGAGTTTATCAGCCTGCCCTGCTGGCTCCAGTCTGTGCTCTGGTTGCCCAAGACAAGTGCTGAGCAAGCCCTGCTTCTCACCTGAGTCTGCTGAGCCCTGCTGGATTCCTGGGGTGCAGAGTCACCTACCTGCACAGCAGCACACAGCTGTGAGGGGTGGAGCGAGCAGATTGTGATTTTTTCTGTTCCTCAGCCATAAAAAGGAGCATTTACACAATAACTGTACCTCTGAGTGATGTGACTTAGCTGGAAAAGAGAATTTCAGAGGTACATTTAAAAGAAAATTTAAAAAGAGCTAATCTAGAAAGGCCTTTCAGACAAGTACCCTCCCATAATATGAACAGGGAAGGTTGCTGCATGAAAGAAAGCAATGGATGATCAGAATAAGTCAGATTCAGATTCCACAGTGAAAACAAAACCCAAACCCCAACCCCAAAACTAATTTATCTGTGCGTAGTTATTATGCTTTAGATCTGGTGAACAAGCTTCTTATACAAGATCATGAGGAAACAGAAGAATTCTGCTCTTGCCTCAAACCAAGCTCTCATTTACTGACTTGAACTGAATTTCATAGAATCATAGAATGGTTTTGTTTGGAAGAGACCTTAGACATCATCTAGTTCCAAACCCTTGCCATGGACAGGGGCATCTTCTACTAGGCCAGGATGTTCAAAACCCCGTCCAGCCTGTCCTTGAGCACTTCTAGGGGTGGGACATCCACAGCTTGTCTGGGCAACCTGTTCTGGTGCCTCACCACCCTCACAGTAAAGAATTTCTTCCTAATATCTATTCTAAACCTTCCTATTTCTGTTTATTTAAGCCTGTACTTATACAAGATAGTGAAGTTGAGCTGCATACATGTGTAATTAGATGTCTCTGCAGTGTGGGCTCAGTAAGTGTCATCCTGAAACAGAAGAGGGACTGGAAAGGGGGCACCCTGCAGGAGCAGGGATGGCAGCTATGGATTCTGCACCTTAAACTGGTGCTGTGGGAAAAAGGAGATTCAATCTGAACTCCTTGAGCTTGGGAGAGGTAGTTCAAAGGCAGTTATTTTTAAGAGCAAGTAGGCTTTGTTTTCCAGCCTAGTCAGAACGTGCTGTTTGTTACAATAAATTACTGTCATTACTGGCAGCTTCCCCTTAGCAAGACTGAATTTTAGGAATGAGAAAGCCTTTAATTTGTTTACAGCCTTGCAATTGCAAATATGCTTTAATAATATAGTATCTTGGAATGATCTGAATAAACATTATTCCCACATTAGAGTGGTTGTTAAGAAAAGTGTGTGTGTGGGAATACAGAGTCAAGCTATGCACCAGTTGTTTTGAGGGAGGAGGTTGGTTCTGTTTGGTTTTTGTTCTTTCAACCTTGCAAAATGTCTAATTGGCAAAAGTTAGCAATAGATGTCGGGTCCAAATGAGCACGAAATGCACCCCAGAAAGATTTTTATTAGGCAATGTGAAAAACCTGGCAAATTCCTGGAAAGCTAGATATTCAGAGCTGTGTGAAAGAAAGCTGATACTTTGCCTAATTTGTGGAAGGTATGGAAAAGTGCTCATCAGAGCAGTGTGGCGAGTGAATGTCATGGATGAGTCTTTGTTGTGGGTGGCTCCTCTCAGAACTTGTGTGTTCTGTGAAATTAGAAGAGTTATCATCCTGACCACATAAGCTTTTGCCAGTAGACACCTTGGTAAAATGCAATATGAGAAAATGAAAGCTCTTCTTTACACGTCTGAGGGAGCCATATTTAACCTGCTAAAATACAGGATATAAAAGCTTTAAGAGCTATTCTATAGCCACTCCACCTCTTCTAGATTGTGAGAAAATACCACTGGTACTGTTGATAAAACTGACTTTCAAACTAGTGTCCTTTTAGTTTTGAATCACACTTGTATTCACCCACGTGATGAAAGTGTGTTGTAGGGCAACTGCAGATTTTTTTTCAGTCTTTGAGAAGCGTAAGAAAACCTGGGTTTATTGGCTGCTTTGGATTCCTCTGATGTGTCTTGAACCAAGTAAGAGCAGTTTGGGCATCAGACTTATGCAGGGCAAAACCTTCTGTATGTCCCGTTTGGCACAGCTGGTTTGTAATCTAGGACAGGCAGTATTATCACCCAGGGAGCAAAGCCTGCTGTGGGAGTGGTGGGGACTGGCGCGGGAGAAACTAAACCAGGACTGCATGGCCTGAATTTAGATGTTTTGCAGGCTCTTTTTAGAAAAGGTGCTCATCATTCTGGGCAGTGCACAAACCACAACCTCAAGTGAGTTGTTCTGGATCCCAAGCAATTACCCTTCTCCTATAAAAAACTAAAACAAACTCCTGTGGGTATTTTTAGACTTTTTTTAATTTTTTTTTGTCCCTTGTATGTGAGAAAGAGGATTATCATGTGCCGTGTAGTCATGGGGAAGAGGGATCTTGTGCATTGAGTCACTGGTGCAGTTGACAGTTGTGGTGGGAAGTGATAGCAGGGGGGGTAGCACCAAGGAAATAAAGCCCTGCCTGGTGCTCATCTCTTGGAGCAGCTGTGTAAGATCCCAGACTCCTGTGCCAGAGAGAGACCACATGGCATGTGGTGCATCTCTTTGGATGTGGAGGAACTGGTGTGCAGAGCTTAGTTCTCTCAATCTGGTGCTCCATGTGTAAGGCTTGACAAGTTAAAATTTTAAAGTTTCAGTCTTTAAGTTGAATAGGTAGTAGTATGTATGATGACAAATCTGACATCTGCAAAGAAAATCTGAGGTTATTTCAGAGGTCTGCATTCTGATGTAATTGGTAGGTGTAATGATTAGGCTCCTTATTCCTAGCTCTGCTGCTGACACAGGAGATTATTTCGAGCAAGTCACTTCCTGTAGCAGGTACAATGCCTATTGCTAGTTTTTCCTGCTGCTTCAGAATTAATGTGGCAATCCTCACTAATGGATAATGCCATGTGCTTCTTCAGTGTCCATGCTCTTGTAGC
This sequence comes from Hylia prasina, assembly GCA_013397195.1. Lineage (NCBI taxonomy): Eukaryota > Metazoa > Chordata > Aves > Passeriformes > Sylviidae > Hylia > Hylia prasina. The sequence goes on along the minus strand of VYXD01001803.1, from coordinate 447,274 downwards.
TATTCTTGGACAGTGTGGTATACCCTTGGCACTCCCATTGTTTGGTGGATGCCCAACTTAAATGTCAGTTTTTTCTTTGAATGTATTTGTGGCATAATAGGCAAATTTGGGTTGAGAATGAAGTGCATAAGCTAGATGTTTCTGTTAAAGCAGTTGGTGAAGAAAGGATTAGGAGTGTTGTTAGGATTTATAATCCACATATATGAATGGCATAGTTCACAGCTTGTAGAACTTTGGTTTCATGCTGGTACTACGAAAAGCATGGAGCGATTTGAAATCATTTCTTTGTGGCTGAACAGGCAGCAAATATATTTTAACGTGAAAATTTCTGTTTTGGAACATAATGTTGTTAAAGAAAGTGGATTCTGTAGCAAAGCAATTAATTAACAGAAGAGAGACAGGCTTAATTAGCTTGATTCTGCTTGCCCAGGTTTCAAACCAGATGGTGTTTGAAATTATGACAGCAGTGGCATTTTGTTTTACAGGAGTGAGCTGTGAGGGCTGGGATAGGGATATGTAAGTAAAAGATGAGGAAGAAGGTTTGGAAAACTCTGGTAAGGGGCCACAAATAGTAAAAATGTTTTGGAGGAAGGTTACAGACTAATAAAATTTCATTCTAAATACCTAATAATAAGGCAACTTTAAGGTTGAGATACAGTAATCACGACAACCAACTATCAGTGTATCACAGAATTAAAGAATGGTTTAAATTGGAAGGGACCTTAATAAAAAAAGTTTAAAAACTGCCCCCTCCCCCCTCCTTGGGCAGGGATGCCTTCCACTAGACCGGGTTGCTCAGAGCCCCATCCAACCTGGCCTTGAACACTTCCAGGAAGGAGGCATCCATAACTTCTCAGGGCAAGCTGTACCTGTTGCTCACCACCCTCACAGTGAAGAATTTATTCCAAACATCCACTCTAAACCTGCCTTCCTTCAGTTTAAAGACGTTCCCCCTTGTTCTGTCATTAAACACTCCTGTAAGAAGTCCCTCTTCAGATTTCTTGTGGTCTCTCTTCAGGTACTGAAAGGCTGCAATTAGGTCTCCCTGGAGCTTTCTTTAGGCTGAAACCTCAGCCAACTCTCCCACCCTTTCCTCACAGGAGAGAGGTTCCATCCATCTGATCATCTTGGTGGCCCTTCTGTGGACTCACTGTATTAACGTAGGAACAAAGGCTGTTTCATTTCAGCTGTAAAATTGTTTGCAGCCTCCTCCTAGAGAAGAACAAGAGTTTGTCTGTAGAGATGATTTGGGATGATTAGAATCTGTTCTGTAAGTGAAAAAGGTACATGGCAAAAGAAATTACAGTACTGTAAATGCTTTTAAATTAGGAGTTCACTTGTCAGCACTGGGATGGCGTAGACAGATGGTATACTTGTAAGTAATGTTGATAATGCTGTTAAAAGTCTTTAGTGAAGAAAAAAGTGTTTACTGAAAGTATCTTATGTATGTGACATACAGGAATTGTTCCTTTTCAGAAGTATTTTACCACGGTAGCTTAAGCTTGTCTTGTGCTCTATCAAAATATGAAAATGGTATACAGAACAAAACTTGGCTGTTTATACCAGACTCTTCTGAATCACCCTCCACCAAGACTGATTTAGCCATGAGTCTTGATAGTTACACCTCACGTCTGAGTCATGTGCCATATAATTTCCAGATAAATTATGTGGTTATTGCAGAGCCTAGGTCTGATCTTGATACTACTGTGAGCCCAGCTATGCATGAGCTGGAGACATGTGGAGCAGTGGATAAGGGTAAATGGCACAGGGAAAAGTGTAAGTACACTGCCATGTTGTCCTCTGTAGTCTGCTCTTGCACTTGGAAAAGGTTTTTCCTAGTGTTTGAGCTTTGCCAGCACAATTTCCATGCAGGGAGCGTTTGGTGACGTAGAGCCGATTGGATTGCGTACTCTGGCAGGACACTCCTAGTCTAGACACCTCTACCTTCATTTAAATACTGAAGGTGTAAGTCACCTGGAAGAAGATGAGTAATAATCCTGAAAACCAGTTACAAAGCTATCATGGCCCACCCTTCCAGTGCTGGAAGTACTCATCAGCGTGGTACTGTGTGATTGGCATATAAAGCCTGTAAGAAGTAGTGTGTTTAGGTTTTTGTTATTATGACTCTTTACCACAGCAGGAAAAAGAAGTCTGCAAGGCTTGTGGTTTGGAATGGAAAAGAGAGAAGCATATTCTGAAACCACTAGATAATCAGATTTAAAGAAATCTTTTTAATTGTTCCAACCCTAAAGCTAGTTTGGGGCACTGTGGGACCAATTAGGTTATTTAAACCACAGTTTCTGATCTCTATCAATTATTCTTACAGCTTGAACAGGCCAAGCCTTTAGGAAGGTCATTTTGATTAGGTATCTGTGGCTCCATCACCGCCCACAGGTATGGTTACATCATTAAGGGGGTGCTTCAGTCATGACAGTTTCTGCTTAACCCGGAGTTTAAATCTTTGACTAGGAGAGGAAAAAATTGTTGTCTCTTCCCCAAACTGCTTTTTTCCCCCCCAAAGGTAGAATAAAATAGACCTGAAAGACCTATTGAATTTTGCCTCCATGCACAACAAAATATTTCCCTATACCAAACTTGTGCTCGTTTCATTGTATTTATAGCACAGGCTTTGTCCTGTGAATTGAAACCGGTCTAGAGATGTTTTAACTCATGAAGGTGGGTTTGTTTATAGAAATAATATGTTGGTAGCTGATACAGTTTGAGGAAAACAAGACAGATGATCTGAAATGTCTGCATATGCAAAAGCTTGTTTACTTTTTTTAGTTTTATCAGCTGACCTTATAAAAGCATCTCTTTACAAGCCTTCATTCTGTTTTATCCTTAGACCAACTTAGACATGACACCACTGTTTCTTGACTGGTGATTCTTGCAGGTTAGGATGGTAATTATATTGGTGAGAAATATGGCTTAAGATATGGAATTTTCAGTGGGGCAAAATTTCTGTGGTTTTTTCCTTTGATCTGAGGTGTTTAAACAGCAGGTATTGAAAGAAGTCTGGATAAGTGTGTTTCACCACTTTGCTTGGTGCAAAAAGCTACAGGACTTACTGAGGCATCTCCAACAAGCACCCTTTTTTCCATTTAAAGCATTTAATTGCACAGCTGCTCAGGATGCTGATGAAATCACTGTCTTGGTTGCACTTTAAAACCCTTACAGATAATTTTTTTGTTTTATAAACAAAGCATAGTTGAAAAATGTTTCACTATTCACCATGAATGTGTTGTACACACATATATATATGAATAAATAACATGCATGTGTAAAGAGGTAATATAAATATAATTGGTACTCAAAGTAGCAGAAATTGGAGAAATACTTCATGTATATTTTAAAATCTATAGTTCTATATTTTCCAAGCATAGGATAATCTTCTGTGAAATTGTTTTGCCAGTTTGCCCTTTGTCCTGCACCAGGTGTGTGGCCAGTGGGGAAGAGAGATTAGGCAGCTATCTGCTTTCATGTCCAAGAGTTCTATTTCCTTTGAAGGTGCTGCTTTCCCTTTTGTAAAAGGGGAATGGGCCAGTGCTTCTGCTTTTCCACTGCCAGCATGCACAGCTTGGGAACAAATTACAGCCCCCAGGGAAGCAGCCTCTTACCATTCTAGATTAGGAACAGATTGCTTCCCTCTGAAACAATAGGGGAAGCAAAGCAGAAATTCTCTCTTGTTTGTCTTCTACTTCACACAGTGTGTTCTTGAAACAGCCCATTCATGAGGGTCAGAGTACCTCCTCCTCCAGATTTGTGATTATATTGTTTTAAGTAATGGTAGTGCTTTCCATAAAACTAGCAAATACTGCAGTGTTTTAGAGTTTCATTTTTAGATGCTCTTGTTCAGTACTTAATGAACTAAACTCTTGAAAGTCATCTGTGGAGAGTGGCTCCACTTCACTCCCCTGTTTTCCAGATAGCCAGATGACGGAGAGGAAAGAAGAAATGGTGGGAACAGAAAAGCACTGTGAGCAACTTCCTAAACAGGAAAGATCAGATGTACAAAGCCAAGATCGTGCTAGTACTAGTCCGGTGCTACCAGACTCTGCCAAATTTGCAGCACTGTAAGGCCAGTTTACTTTACAATTTTGTACTTCAAAGATATGATGTAAGCTGTTTTGTTTCACTGAGTAGAAATGACATAAACTTTTAATTAACCTCTCTTTCTTTTTGTTTTATTGAGAACAAGAAAAAAGTTCCTCATAGTAGTTTTGAAACATTTTTGTGTCAAGTTACCAGGGCAGCAGGCAAAGGCAGATAATCTACCGGGTAACTTCTCAGCAAGACAGTTCTGTCTTGCAAGTAATAAGTGGACCTGAGGCATCTGTGCAAGATGAGCTCTCCGTGGATGCAATGCATGTGTTCATAGATGAAAACGGTGAGTTTATCTAGTTGGGATAATTGCAATGCATGAGGAAATTTCTAAACACTCCAGATGTCCTGGAAGGATATTTCTCTTGTCTGTTACCGGTTGCATGTTTTTCTCTGTGTGTGGGGAAAAAAAAGGCTTAGTAATTTAACGTCAGATGAGCAATAGTTTCCAAATCCACCAATTACTATCACAGACCCAAGCCTGACAAAGTGTCTGAAGTTTATCTTCTGAACATCATCCTCAAAAGATGCTGGCTAGGCCAGAAGACAACTTCTGTCCTGTCAGAAGAACCCCTGGCGTTTTCTGCCTGACTAGAAGTTTTGCACTGACCTGGCTGGGCAAAATACGACTCCTTTTTACAGTTTTGTGTTTCAGCTGGCTCAGATTGACCTCTTGATATGGTGGTGCTTGCTGTCATTTGTGATCTGCTACTCCTTTAAAGAAAATTAATGAGTGACCTAGTCTTGCCCCATGCATATACTTGGGATGCCACTGCTCTGAAGCTATTCTTGAAGTCTGAAGCTGTAGGATGGGTTTGAGTTCTGTATAGTACCCTGTGAGGTACTGGATCATACCTCTGAAAGCTGTCCCAAAAGCCCTATTTCCTTTAAAGTTGCCTTCAAAACCAGCATGGAGTGAGTGTTCATGGTACTGGGTCTGTGACCCTGGAGATACTTTGGTTTTCTGCCTGTTCCTCCTGGCCCTGCTGGCAGCCTGCAGCTGCTGCTGTGCTGTGGGCAGAAGGGCAGCAGCTGCCAGTGGGGCAGGTGACACAGCCTCTGGGTCAGCCAGCACCCACCCTTGGCTTTGTGCTGCAAACAGGGAGGAGCTGTGGCTGCACTTCTAGCAGAACTTCTTTGCTGCTTTGTCCCTCCTGACCTCACCTTTGTGAATGGAAAGAGGAAAATCTGATTTCACATTTTATGGTGAACTTACATTAATTGATGTGCTTTGTGTTGAATTTACGTGCCTTTTAAATTTTCACTGTGACTTCTGTGTTTTGATTTGTCTCAGGTTTTCAGTTGTTCAAATGTTAATTTGCATTCTGAAATCTAAAATGAGCCTAATGCACAGCCTGAAAAATATGTATTTATGAATATGCCTGACCTAAAATGTGTATTTTGTAAATTCTTTGTGTACACAAATGATCGCATCACTGAACTGACATTTTTTCCCTCTGTATTTTCTAAAGGGGAAATTAGATCCTGCTATTTAAAAGCTGGCTGTCAGAAGGAAGGAAATCTTAGACATCAGCTATCAAACTGTGATTGTATGTCAAATGCTCAGTAAGTAAGCCTTTATTTTTAGAAATGTTGAAAGTTTCTTGTTACTGGAAACTATGAAACTGTAGCTGTGAAAGATACATGTGAAGGGGAGTGTAGTGGTGAAATAAATGTGCTAACCTTTTCTAGAGAAGTGAAAGCATGAAATTTTTTTTTGCTTTCTGCTAAAACAGTGACAGCTTTATAAGAACATAGGAAAGAAAAAGTGAAAATGAAAATCAGGACTATCCACTTAGCTTTAATCACTTTCAGAGAATAGCCAAAGTCAAGTGTAGCTATTATAAATAAAATTGTAAACCAAGTGAGTGGGACTGTTCTATCAACCTTGTCTTGTTTGCTTCCCATACCTGTTGCATTCTTCAAAAAATTTTAGGGCTGTGTCAGTATCAGTCACTGACCTGTGGATTCTAGCAGCAGAACCTTTCACCTTGCATTAAATCTCTTTATGATAATTTGCCGCTCCCATGAGATATCCAAACAATTTTTTTTCCAAAAGTTCTTTTTAGAGTAATCCATACAAATCCTGTATTTATTTCTGTGGTTTCCACACTCTTCCATGTGATCTGTTGTTTGCATATCTGTAAAAAAAATGTTAGCTATTCATAAGTATTTTAGAGAAATAATTTTGGTTTTCATACTGTTTTACAGCATTTGGAGAACTTGAGTGAGTGAGTGAGAATGGTCTTTTAATAGCAAATATTGTTCTTCAAGTGTTTGGCTTTTAGTGGAGACTTTTAAAAAACTTGGGACCGTAATAAAAACAGCCTTAACATTTTAGATAGAAGGCTAGTATGAGAGACATGAGAATAATGCTTTTATTTTTCAGTGGGCAAAGAGTCAAAAAATAAGAAAAAATCAAGTAGTAATATGTTCTGTCTGTCTTTAGCAAAATACAGCCCCCCTCCCATCCTGGTAGAGTTCAGTTTTGACCTGAAAAATCAGACATTTTAATCTGCTTCTATTTATTTCTTGCAACTCTCTTTCACCTTGCACAGAACACCCTTCTGATCCCCCTTCCTATGACTATGAACTTGAATCTGTCCTACATTCAGAAATAGTTTTCTGTCCCCTGACTTTTAGCAGTTAATTTGTTTTTAATCAAAAGAAGGACCATCTTCCTTCTCTTGTAAGAAGTCATGCTGAATCTGCCTTTGCTAGATGCTTATGTGATGCCACTATCTTCCTATGCTAAGTGCTGTTTTTCAGTTGTGGTTTGCAGACCTGAAGGGATGAGGTTTATTTTTAAGGGATCTACTCAACCCTTAACAAAAAGGGTTTTAAACAACAATTTTTTGTTGAACAAAAAATTTAACAAAAGCAAGTTCAGATATTCTTTACAGGCATTTGCATGCATGTAATTTCTTAAGATGTGCACCTTTACTGGAAGTCTCAGAGTATAGTGGTAGTTCCAACCAGGAAATGGAACAGGTCAGCAAAGAGGAGTGAGTTCCCAGGACTCTTTCTTTGTGGGAGTCAATGGGAAGCCAGAACATGAGCTTTTCCAAGAAGAGAGCAGCATGAAGGAAAGTGCAAAGCAGAAGTTAATATGAAAAATAAGGAAAGAGGACAAGGAAGCTTGAAGTATGCTTAAGCTGGTTTTTGCAGGGGTAATTTGTAATGTGTAGACCAGAGAGATTAGTGAGAGCTGTTTGTTCAGTGGGCAGTTTCTACCATCTGTGAGTACACTGAAGGGTAGCGCAGGAAGGAATGGGTTTTTGTTTTTTCTTCAGGTGTTCACCGTCAAGTAGTTTTATATTTAGACAATATGGAGCACTTACAGCATGTAGAAAATGGAGGAGCAAATGTGCTTTAAGGACAGTACAGGAATGATGCATCTTTCCTTCTCCCCTGTCCCCACTTGGAGGCTTGCTCATCAGTTGTGTTGGGTTACTTTCTTTTTGCTAAAGATAAACCAAATGATCAATGAAGGAAAGGTTACTAGTGAAGAAAAAGGCAAATAGGCTAAAATAAAGCACAAGGTGTAATCAGAGAGTGCTTCAGTTAATCTCTTCTGTGTGTCTGTCTGAAGAGGGTCCTTGACAAAAATTATTCCCTTGAGGGTGCGCCCTCCCAGGTGGAGATGTTCGTCGTAAGTGTAGTCCATACCAACAGGAGATGCTGCTGTTATGGAAGGATAGTAGAAAAGAGACACAGAAAGCACCTCTGAGATGAATATGACATATCTACCAGCCCATGAAAAAGTTAACTAAGGAGAAGACAATGATTTTGACAGTACATCTTCATGAGCAATTGAAATGGTGCAGAAACAACCAACAGCTTTAGGCCTGGTGTCTGAATTCATTAATGAGCCATCCAAATTAGATTTCATGAGTCAAGAGATGCAGGAGAAAATTAATGCCTAGCCAAAAGAGGTGTCATCCTCCTTTCATAGGAGGGGGTAGATTTTTGGTCTTGTGGAGCCCAGATTTCAGAATTTAGAATAAGCATAGAGAACAATACAAAGGTTTGCAGTAGATGTGTTTAGAGCTCTTAAAACACTTATCGCCAATCATGCTTGCTTCATACCATTATGGTTAAGCTGCTCCTAAGGGGAAAATGTCAAACTGAGTTGAGCAAGTGGAGAAACCACGGGGATTTGAATGGACTGTGCCCTAATGTGCTTCTTTATGAGGAGAATTGACCCAGGACAGAGGATGACAAAAGGCCTCTTGCTTTGTGGGTGTTGTTGGGAGAGGCAGCAGACCTGTCACTGGTGTCTGGGAGCTGTGATGCTTCTGGGTAATGCTGCTGTTGTGAAAGGGGGAGGAATTTTGACTGGAGAGGGTATGAACTGTGCCTGACCTGTCAAGAGTAAGCCTTATGAATTGGCCATAGATAATTATCTTTTAACAGTGTTATGCAAAAATGAAGATGTTTAAATATTACTCAAAAAAAGTTCTTAAAGAATGCCTTGAGGCAGGCTAACTAACATTTTATGATCTTCAATTCAAATGATAACTTTCTATTTCTGCCTGTTGAGTCCTACTATTGTCTTCTCCATTTGTTGGCTTCAGCATTTCACATCAGACTATTAGGAACTGAACTTAAAGTAGCATTTCTATGGCCCATAAACATTTTATCTTCTTGGCATAGCGTTTGAAATTAATTTCTCTCAAATAATTCAAAATCTTAACGTCACTGTCACAGAAGTGAGGATGTGTTATAGTTTTATTTTTCTTCTTTGTTTTGTTGTGCTTCCTGTTTTTCATTTTCTTAGGAAGGGCTGGATGGACAACAATGGATTGCAGTGTGCCAGAGAAAGCAGATGTCCAAATCTGAAGGAGTCTCTGATTTCTTCCTTCAGAGACTCCTTTTGCAGGCAATACTGCTAAAGGGAATTAGACTGTCTTGTCAAATATCAGTGGTCCATCACCTCTTTTTGGTTCTGCAGTGTTGTGAGATGATCTTTGGACTATTCTCCAGTTTATCAATATGAATATATATTTAATAATTTTCTACTTTTTGTCTTTAGTTTTGGTTTTTTAGTTTTATTGTTGGCTTTTTCAACTATAGTAGTTGTCCTTATATTACCTGTACCTGCAGTTCTTGTCCTGGGAAATTTTCAGGGCTTCCTAAACACTTTCTTATTAATAATTTCCAAAATTATCCCTTATTTCTATTAAAGGTTACAGAGAATTAGAATTTTTTCACATTGTCTCTGTACTTGGTTCTCGCCAAATTGTCTCTCACTTGTCTAGCAGTCCAGCTTTTAAAATATTTGAAGACCTAGCCAAGTTAAATCTTGAGGAAGTTTTTATGTTGTTGTTATCACCAAAAGTAGATAATTCCTTTTCCATCATAACCCCCACTTTGGTGGGTGATTCTTGTCACTGAGTTTGGTAAATTATTTAAACATTGGCAGAACTAATCAAGTCAACAATTACTGTCAGTGTGATTACCCTGACCCCACTTTTGTCTGTTGGTTTGCCAGCAACACCTCTTGCCAGCAGTCCCAGTGGAACGGGTTCCCTGCTGAGCTAATTGCATCTAAATTTGATGCTCCCCTTACTCTGCCAAATTCACCTCTAGCCATAAATTGCTTTGTGACAGGATTTGACAAACATATAAACTCTATTCCCAGCTCATGGATTATGTTAGAAATTAGGACAAAAAGACCATTTGAATCTGTTCTGGAGTGAGTCACCAAGACATGTGATGGAGCCTGGTTTTTCTGGAGGTGGCTGAACAGAGCTCCCGCTTGCCCTGAGTCTTGGTGACTTGGGGAGGCAAACACCATCACTCCAAACATCCTCCTTTCCTCCTTCCTCACCTAGATTTATATGCTGAGTGCCATATTGTAGTGAATGTCCCCCTGGTCAGTCGGGGTCAGCTGTCCTGGCTTTGCCTCCCCTCAGCTGCTTCTGCACCCCCAGCCTCCTCCCTGATGGGATGATGTGGGGAGCAGAAAAAGCCCTTGGGGCTCTGTGTAAGGGCTGCTCAGAAACAGCTAAAACATACCTGAGTTATCTACACTATTTCCAACACAAATCCAAAACATATCTCCCTACCAGCTACTATTAGGAAAATTAACTCTACCCCAACCAAAATCTGTACAAACAGAAATAACAATTACCTAGCTCTTAGCAAAAGGCACCTTTATCTTAGGTGCAGATTCCCCTTGCTGTGTGACACCTGAGCTTTCATTTGGAGAAAATTATATATAAAATCCAACTTGCTCTATACCTTTAAAAAATTATTCCAGTTTGAGCCTTATCCTGCTTTCTTGGTCATGTATCTTTTTATTTACCTGTAAAGTTATTAAAATAGTATCACTTTTTGTAGGATAAAATTATATTCATGTGTGTTTCATTACTACACATGGTTCAACCATACCAGTACAATCATGCATTCATATTGCACTTTGCATGTTCTGTCTGAGCAGTTGATCCTCTGAACTCATCACTTTTTTCAGATGAGGATCTGACACTGAAACCAGGCTTCTAAAAACCTATATTATAGCTAAAATGTTTTGCAGTAAGGATAGATACCTCCATTTAAAACAGTTGCTTAGATTGTTTGTTTGTTTGTTTGTTATGAGAATAATTTTATTTTTGGTATCATCGGGGCCAAAAGTTTAAAAAAGTATTTGCAGCAAACTAGTGGATCACAAGTACTAAAAAAATAATTTAAGGTACCTTTCAGTACAGCTGCAGAGTGCTGGTGTTTCTGGCCCTGGGCAAAAGAGAGAATGTCAGATCAATGAACTAACTTATTTGATTTACATTCTCATCCCAGAATGAGCTGCTCGAGTGTGTTATACTATATGAAAGTCTATCTGAATGTCTTAGTGGTACTATATATGTCTCCTTCATAAACCCACTAATATTTAGTATGTTCACTGCTGGAAAAATTCCTGAACCTTTGAGGTTATTTCTCATAGGAGAGAACAGATTTTCTTTTTTGGTGTTTCAAAATGTTGTTTTAGAATGTGACCAAAAAGTGTGTCACTAAAACATCTTTGTATTTCTCAGCAAGGTGACCCAAATAACACAATTCCCCACTACTCTTGTAATAAGCTGCTGAATCTTAAAGATTTCTTAATGCGGCTTGTCAGATTGTGCAGTTCTTCAGCTGAGCGTGTTTTGAAATGGATGCAACAAATATTACAGAGTCCTCTTTGGGATTCAGTGATTTCAGATGAGCTTCTCCCCTGGGCACAGAGCTGCTTGAACACAGAAATGAGCGGGGTGTGCACGCTGAAAATGGTGATGTTGTGGTGGAATGAAGCCATGGATTTTTCTGAGAAGTACTCTTTACAAACTCAGTAGCATTTTCCTGGTGGCTTGCAAGGGGCAGGAGGAAACCCTTGTGTTAAGCTCGGCTGGTTAAAATCCTTTCCTTTATTTATTACTATTCGTTATTATTATTTGCCCTTTTGCTGAACACTGGGCAGGGACACGAGTGTTTTCAACAGAAGGAGACTCAGAGGAGAGAGAGGAGCATGCTGCCACATGATGGCAGCAAAATCCTGCTCAGGCCTAGGAGCTTATGGAGGGCTTCATATGTTGGGACTGGCTTCTCTTCCATCCCCTGCCCTTCCTTCCATAAGGAGGGCTAAAAGGAATGTTTTTAAGTATTTTGGAGATAACACAACTGTGGAAACTATTAATGCACTAATTCCAATAAGGCTGCATCTTCTCAAAATGCATCCTCTAGTTTATTAGCCTAACACATACTGTTTGTTTTTAAAGTTTTTAGTATATTTATCTTTGCTTTGAGATGTAATAACCTTGCAAATTATCAGTTTACATGCTTATTAGCAAAAAAGAAGTATCTGAATACTGAGAAGTAGGAGTGTACTGAATGGACCCCATTCTTAACATTTGAGTAAGAAGGCATTCATCACTTCCCGCCTTCTTAATGACCACACTGCCTTTGGGAATGTGCTTTACGAGGCCTTTCTGTCCATCTGCAGTAACTGACTTAAATGTCCTTGTTTTGCAGTCTATTGCAACACTGCAACAGTGGTCTAATATCTTTCCTGCCTATTATGTCAATATATCATCCAGCTTTTACATTCTCTAAACTCAGAAATTCTGCCTTATTGTCATTAGGGGTTTTATTTTGCTAGTTAAAACAAATGCTAAAAATTGTCCCCAAATCCAGTAGTAAAATGTGTATAAATACACATTTGTACAACTAGCAAAATATGAACAAGATTTAAGAGATATTTCATCTTTAGCTTGAGCTGCTATCAGATGTAAGCACTGAAGAAAGTTAAGATCCACATTCTGAAGTAATTTTACACTTGATGAAACTGCTAATGTCTTACCAAAAAAGTGGGGAGTGCTTCCTCCTTTGAGATTTTCTGTTTCCTGTGATTGGATTTGTCACATAATTATCCACTGCTAATGCAGCTATCACTGGCATATTTCAGTCTTCTTACATGCTCTGAGTTGCTTTTTAGTGCAAGTCTTGTTATTTGGTTATTTGGGAACTGTAAGCCGTCATTTTCTTAAAAGAAGCAACATCCACAACTTTAGGGTCAGCCTTGAACTGTGCAGTACTCTGGTCAGATTGGTGCTGGCAGCTTTTTAAGGGAGACCTAATGAGCAGCATCAGTTCAGACAGCTACATTCAAAACTGGCTGTTTTGAAGGAGCACAAGGGTATGGGTGTGCTGAGTTCCTGCTGTGTTGTCAGCACTGGCTGGGTCCTGTACAACCACATCACTCAGGTCTCAGTTCAGTGATTTGGATATACCTCAGACCAGTACCCCAGAAGTGACTGCTTGTTGGATGTGCAGGAGGAGACATTTCCAACTCTGAGACGCCTCCTGGCTCTTCACAGCCACAGTTGCTTACCATCACCTCGGGGCAGTATTTTAGGGAGCATTACACATAGCTTTCAGCTATATTATTCATTATTGCTATGGATATTTATTATACACCATAAACTCTGTAGTGACCCAGACAGAAAGATCCCCTAGGTAGTCCACAGTGGGATCTTTCTGGCTTTAAGCATGTGAGGACCTGTCCTTTCTCCAATTGCAGGTTAAAATGAAATTTAACCAAAGCAGCTTTATTAACAGGGAATTCTTTGCAGTGTGCCTGTACAATGAACTTACCTTTAGGGGGGTTCAGAGCCAAGGCTAGCTAATCCTAACAAAGGGGACAACTTAGGCTGGGTTATGTTTGAATAGCTCAGGCCAAGTTGTTGGTGGTGTAAGGCAACAGGATAAACAGAGAGGGAGAAGGAAGATTTTTCCAGCACTGTATGGTTATACTGAAACATTCTATGTGTTATATGATTGCTCCACTACTTTATGCTTACTGAGTGTTTTTACAAAATGGGATTATGAGCCAGAAAAAAATTCCTGGTTTTATACCCAAGTATCAGTAGAGGGTGCTATGTTGCTTTTGAATTTCATCTGCCTAGGTTATATGTTTATCAAAGATATTTTTAGTTAATTTATTATTCAAAATTTAGTTCAATTATACCTTTGCTTACATTAGCAGTGCAGTTTACTGTGATAGATCTTGATAATATTAATTTGATTCTGCAAATGAACAGATTTTCTATTTAGCAAGATTTCATGTTATACTGTGATCAGCTCCACTATAATGATTTTATGATTAGAGAGTGTTTGCTCCTATTTATATATGGTAATAAATTTATAGAATCTAGTTTATAGGCTTATAAAAACACAAACACCATCATCTCATTTCTTAGTGGTGTTTGCTGTCAGTGTGATAGCAATGTCATCAGATGAGATGTGCAGTTTCTAAGTAGCTGTGCAAGCAATTCATCTTTGGGGGTAGGAAGTGAATGTCAGAAGGAGGTTGCGTGGAAAATAGGGATAAGGAAGACAAAAACAGCAAACAGGAGCTGAAGGAAATGGAAGATGAGGAGAGAATAAGAAGATACAGAGAAATGAGGCTGATGACTGCCAGATGACAGATTCTGATTTTGGAATTGTTGCTTTGCTAGCTCTGCCTTCCCAGCTTCTCTGCCCTAATTGCTTTTTCAGGCTGTTCCCCACAGTCAGTGTCCTGGCTGCTTGTGGTCTCCTCTGCCACTTGCTGAAAGGCGGAGCTATGAATTTTTAATGTAAACACAAAACAGACTATAGGCACTCTTGGCCTTTTGGTTAACTTCAAGTCTGGTGGGAGATGATTTGATCTCCTAAGTTTATTCTCAGAAGAAGTCTTATTAGTAGAATATTTTTGATTTCTGAGAGCTGATAGACTCCCCTGGTATTCTGTTCCATCCATCTGCCATTTCCATTTTTGGTGAATGTGGGATTAAAGACTTGGTCTGATCTCAAAATACTTTTGACTTTTGTAGAAAGACAGCTAAAGATTCCTCTTTGTTTAGGAAGGCATGAGCAACTACTGTTTCATTCCCCTGCTCTTTTGCTGAGTCACCTTTTGGTGTGGAATTCCCAGGCTAATTTTCCTACATAGCCTGGGCTAAATTTGCTTTTTTCCTGCTGTGAACAGGGAGACTCAGGGTTGCACCCACAATGACAAGGAATGGGACAGACAGCTCATCCTGAGGAAACAAACAAAAAATCCCTTGCCTTCCTTCTGACTGGACAAGTTTGCTCTGTAGTCCATATCTGTGGGAATCTTACTCCTGGGAGACATTCCTCAAGGCTTCCTCCACTTTTTTCCTGCTTAAATCTTCTGGTTGTGATCTAAGATCTTGGATAAGTGCCCATCTCTTCTGTACTGTTTTGTTAATAACTGCTGACAAAGGAGATGATTCTTACAGAGGCCTGCCTTGTGGCTGGGATATCAAGTGGGTTGTGTTGGACCATGTTCTTATTTGCTGGTACTGTCCAAAGGGAACATGACAGCTTTCCTGACGCTGGAGTGGATCATGCTGCTGTCTGTAGCTGGAGGAATGTGGAGTGCAGAGGAAGCCATTGGGGTCAGGAGCATAGGGTGCTCTCATTTCTGCTCAGATGAGAGTTCTGGTGGAGTGGCAGATGGTGAGTATCAGGTCTGGAATTCAAGTCTGATAGCAATCGAGACTTTGAAAACATAAACTACCTGGCTCAGAAACCAGAGGCAGGATGGCTCCTCTGCTGACATCCCGAGGCTGATTGTGTTGCTGTTGGTCCAGACATAGCTTAGCAAATCCTGGAGGGGAGGAGAGAGTGTGTGCATTTCAACTTGTTAGTGTGACGCTTCAGCACTTCTTTTTAGTAATCCAGACCTTGAACTATGTTCCAGAACAATGCTAACCACTGCAGCTGAAGTTAACAGCTAGTGATGTGCAGGGCAGCCACAATTTTAATGTCTTAACAAGAGTTACATAGCAGCCTTTGGGAACTGGTGACTAAAAGAAAGGAAAGTTGAGTTAACTAAAATTAATAAGGTGCCTCTGGGGCAAATGTAGGGTATGCAAGAGGAGGGTTTTAATCTTTGCACTGCCATAGGCTTCTTGGCTGACTGTAGGCAGATTGCTCTAGTTTCTTCCTGCTTGTCTTTATGCAAAATAACAACAGATATTGACTACCTTGCATGAGCACTTGGGTGCTTTCACCTCATGTAGATGGAAAAGTAGTAAGAGCCCAAGGCAGGTATCCAGAGGCAGTGGGGCAATGAGCTTGGAGCAGAGTATATGTATAAATCCCATTTGGAAAAGAGTTAGAAGGAAATATTCAAAATAGATCTCTTCCCCAGGTAACAATTATTTCATTTCAATAAAGTTGTCTCTGAAACCTAGTCAGTCATGTCATGGTAACACCATTTCTGCAACCCAACAGGCACTGCTGCTCTAAGTGCAGATTTTCACAAGTGTTTAGGTGCTGTACCTACAGCACAAAACAGGAGATACAATAAATAGTATCTTGCTCAGTATGGGGGATATCTTAACTAGCCTTATGTGAATTAGCTCATGTATTATTATCTTGCTAGGGCAGAAGGAAGTTCTTGTAGCCTGAATTCTCAGCAGGGTAAATCAGTACTCATCAAATTCAGTGCAGGTGAAGCCAGACTAGCTTGGTACCTAAGTGATCTCATTGGAAGCTATTCTGGGATCTCTGCAGTATCTACTGTGCAGTTTTGCTCTGTAGATGTGCATCTCTAAACTTAAATTGTCAATGGACAGAAAAAGGCACTTCTGAAGTGTGATTCCTTGAGGGTGTTCATCTCAGAATGAAAAAGCTGTGATACAGAAGTATCTGTTTCTCTGTGGTAGAGGTAGTAAATCAAGTGTATCTGAATTTGGGTGTTAACTGCTTTGTGGATCTGTGGTAGATTTCAGATGTGAAGGTGGAAGGTTCCCAAGTTGTGTGAGCCAACCTGTAGTGTAATTACAGACTTTCTCCTGTAATGCTTCAGAGTGGTTAGGAAAATATTGCTGCTTAAACCAATCTCTTTCTTTCCTGTCTCTGTGCACAGTGAAATACAGTTCAGCTCCTCCAGCACTACCACTTCAGAGAGCCAAGAACCATCTTCTGGGGATCAAGCAGCCAGTGCACTTCAGCAGCAGCTCCTACTGATGGTGGCCAGAAGGACCCTTTCAGAAAACCCACGGGTACATTGTAATATCTGAGTTTCTAGCATCTTGGTGAACTGCTCAATAAACAAATGCTGCAGGCTTGTTCCTGAGACAGTTTTGTTGATTTTGCTGTACTGCTTTTCCTGGTATTGCTTGTGTGGGAGAAGATGTTTTATGTGTTTTATGTTGATGGATGCAACTCAGCTGTTTTCTAGTGACAATGAGCAGTGTCTTAGGGGAGTACTTTAAGACTCCATCACTGAAAAAGTTCATCTTCTATCTTCAGTCATATTTCATTTGGAAGAGGACACAGCTGTTAGGATTTTAGACACACCACCAGATTTTAATAGTATGAAGTGTTTATTCCAGGTTCATTGCTATCATAAAACCTCATGTCTGGTTTCACTTTTCTGAACTGGGCAGCCAGACCTCTGAATGTTTGCTATGGAATGTTGAGGCCGCCTCCTCAATGCAGCTAGTAAAAGGAGAAGGCCATCAGACTTCAGTTTGCATGGTCTTATGTGGGCATGAGCTTTACAGTGTTTGGGGTCCCTGACTTAGGGTATAATCTGTTTTTACAATTCCTTTTATAATACCTTTGACTTTCTGCCATGTCAAATTCTAGTTCGGTATTTATGCATAACAGTAAAGTGTCAGTTAATTGCCTTTCATCTTGAATTTCACACAGGAATGTTAGGCTAGAAGCAACTTGTATAAAGGAATTATTTTAAACTAAAAATCAGTAAATTGTCCCAAATAGTGTCTTTCATATTTGGACAGTGTCTTCCATCTAAAGGCTCAGATGTTTTCCAGATATTTATAGTCTTGTAAATTGCCTGTAAATTAGAGAACAATTGCCACTTCTTCTTTCTCTTTTAGAAAGACTGCTCCTCAAGGTCAAATAGCAAATTTATAGCCAGGCTAGGCAGTAATTTCAGAATGTCCTGGTTTTTGAAATTTTTTTTCTTAAACATGAAATTCTGAGCCTACATAAGTCTGGAAAAGCATTGTCATTGATTTCAGGCTGTTGCTGACACCATATAAATTTATGAAGTGAATTTTGTAAGCCTTTTTTTGATAGGAAAACAGTTAGACTTGAGTGACTTGCTCAGGGCTAGTCAGAGAGTTCCCCAAATCCAGCTCAAAAATCTGATTCTCACCCAAGCACTACAAGACTCCACAGAGGATTTCATCCAAAGGTTACAGTTCCTTAGGGGCCAAAATGTTCACTTATGCACTCAGCTAAAGGCGGGTTAGGCTGTTCTGGGGACTCAGTGATCAGATCCTTGGGTGTTTTTGGTGAACTCTCTGCCACTATTTTGATTTTTTTTATCTAGTTATGGCAAGCAATCTACATTAGATGTGTGAAGTTAATGGCTGCAGTGGACTGAGCTTTACTTTCTGTTGGGTAATAGGACCCAAGAGAAACAAAACTATGCCAGTATTAGCAACTGTAATATTTTAAAACATGCTTTTTTCTTTAAAAATGCCCCAACCACATGTTTAAGTTACTTTTAAAAGTAGTAATAAAAATATTAAAATTTGGACTGCATAAACTACTTTCAAATTTTAAAGCCAGTGTAGTGAAAGGATTGCAATTGCTCTCATGGCTTTTAAATCATTCAGAATTGTTAATAAAGGAAAGAATGCCAAATAGCCCAGCATCCCCTTGCACATGTTAATGCTCAGAAATATGAGGGATTGTCCTGCACTACTAGCAGTTGAGCTCCCTGGCTCTGCATGGCTGTGCACCTTTAGTCAATTGGAGCAATGAGATAAAATGCCTAAACTTGAATTCCTTTCTCCAGAGTTTATGCCAGTCTGTTTGACCTCATGTATGCCAGCAGTCTGAGGATGTCAATGAGTTGTTTCCCAGCTGATGCACAGGAATACATTGTCATGTGTAAACTGTGTGTAAAATTCCTTTTCCTGGAAAGCGAAGATTAGAAATTATTCCAATATTCTGAGAAAAAAATGAACAATTCCTTCATGCAGGTGGACAGGTTGCATAAAAAACTGTGCTTTGCTAGCAGTTATAGTTCAATGATCAATTACTTTGCACAGAAATCCCCTTCCCTGACTAGGACAGTTAATCTAACATAAATAACTCTAATGTAGTGTCCCATAATAAATATATTTGTTGATTAATTATCTTTAAGGAGGGGTGGGGAAAATGCTGCCTAGGAGGGGTTGCAAACCACTGGACTTCACAGTGATTTGAAATCTCAAATTCTTCTTGAAAGAAAAATAAGTGATTTTCCCTCTCCATAACATCAGAAATGGAATACCTTGGAAAGAAGTCACTGCTCTGCAGAGATTTTTTTCATCTGTTGTCTAGCTTTGCAGGTTTGGCTGATCGTCTGCAGATAGTTGAAGGAGAGTTGTAGAGAAGACTGGAAAAAGCCTTAGAATCTGGCAAAAGCAATATTCAAAAGGGTGGATTTATGATTATGATGATAAGATTAGGGACTCTTAAATTAGTGCTGTTTATGCTATTTGTGCTTGTTTGCAATTCTTTTTCCTCCTCTAGCTGCTCTTGAGGAGGCACACCTGATGTGGTATTCAAAGCATCTCAGGAAAGATAAACAAAGCTGTGTTCTGGAAGAAAGTTGATAAGTCACACCTCTAGGCCTTAAGGCCTACTTATTTATTTATTTTTTTATTTAAAAAGAAGGATTTGTCCTGTCATGTTTTTGTGTTGTGTTGTAATTAGCCTGATACATGGGAAAATCTTCAAAGAGAAACCCTAGACAAGTACTGGGTCTGGACTAAAAAATCATTACTTTTTAGATGAATATTTAGTATTACTTTTTAAAGCATATTGTCACTGTTGAGCTACAATTAATATAGCTTCTGATTATCTGCAACAATTAAACTAGTGTGATGTTTTTGTTTCTAATTTAAAATTAAGAAAATAAATATTCTAATATGCTCCCACTGCCCCTTTTAGTAGTAAAAACAAACAAACAAATCTGATCCTTCATGTAAATTTGGCCTTTTCAACACCTGTTTTGCTGGAAGGTGAGTGTGAGAGAGTTTTGTGTATTTCTGGTTTGTTTTTATAGCAGCCCAGCCAGGACCCTGAGGACTCTTCTTGTTCCTCAGCACAACGGAAGCTGAACAGGCAGTTTTACAGATTTGTTATATTCCCTGGCAAGTGGATTAAAGTCTGGTATGATCGTCTTACCTTGTTGGCATTGTTGGACAGGTAAGCTTTTTTTTTTAAAGCCGCTCTGTGTAATGTTGCAGTGGGTGACTCCACATGTCCATAAAGCAATGCTGAAGCACTAGAATGTGCTCTAGTGCTGAATGCACTAGAGAAGCAGAATTCAGGTTCTATCTGTAGATAGATGTGGTTTTGCTTTAAGTTGAAGTTCAGGGTTGGTTTCAGTGGTTCTTGCTATCCTTTGTCTTGAGGTAGACACTTTGATTGGTGTGAGTACCAGGCTTGTGGACTAGTCTGTAATTTGATTCACAGATGTTATAGATCTGATGATTTCTGAGGAGAAAATCAGAAGTAGAAGGGTCCCAGGATATTGTAAACCAAATGCTCCAGTCTTTAAAAAAAGAAAATTATTTATAGACTGATATTCAGGTGAAGATTTTTGAGCTGCTGCCTCTGTTCCAGTTCAAGCTAATTTGTCTCTGCTTCTGTTGGGGGTGCTGTGCCATATGGGTTACTATGGGCTCCACAGCAGAAATTTCAGATGACAGTTTTACCTGATGCAGAAATCAGGCTACATGTCAGGGAGCTTTAAGTCCAGAGCAGATATTTACTTATCTGTGGTGTCTTATCTCTGTGTTTCAATTGCATGGAAATCTTTTCTGCTGATAAGCTCTTTTGTTACATTCTGAATATTAACACTTTTTTTTTAATCTCAGTTTCCACGTTCTAACAGAAGAGATAAATAAAACATCAGATGACAAATGTGGTCTTTCATCCAGTTCTTTCCTGTCAGATGTATATTTTTCATTAATGCAATGCCTTATTTCCTCATTTAAAAGTGTTTGGGTGTTTGATTTTATTTGTAGTTGTGTTGGGGTTTTTTATGCTCTTTTTGATGTTTGTTTGTGCTTTTATAAGCATAAAGTTTTCTACATTCAAATCATCTCCATTGTGGAATTCTAATTGAGAAGTGAGATGGGAAGGGGTATTAGACTTCAGTGCATATGGCTTTTTTCCCTATACATTTTAGCTGTCATTTTGGATAAGTTTTTTGGCATGGGGATAAATACTGTTGAACACAGAAATGTAGTTGTGGGATCCAGTGAATTCTGATAGCTGTAGCACTGACAGTTCATACCAGCTACAGATGCACCTGCCTTGCTCTAATGAATCTATAAATATTTGTACTTCTCCAACACTTTTATTCACATAGGACAGAAGATATAAAGGAAAATGTGTTTGCTGTCCTTCTAGTAGTTCTTGTTTCACTTCTTGGATTCCTGACCCTGAACCAAGGCTTCTGTAAAGACATTTGGGTTCTGTTGTTCTGTCTTGTAATGGCCAGCTGCCAATATTCTCTCCTCAAGGTAGGACTCAAGTTCATAGCCAATTGTTGAATTCTCTTCTAACTTCTACAAAGAAAAAATCCTGTAAGCAAACATCTTTTTTTTATGTTTTGTTTTTAGAGTGTTCAGCCGGATCCTGCTTCACCAATACATGTAAGTCTCAGTCAGTAAAACAAGTCTTTCTCCTCTATTATCACTTGTGTACAGTGAAATAGCTGGCTGTTCAAGGAAACACAAGTATTAGTCATTTGCTGTTCTAGCTGATTTATGAAAAAGAAAAAAGACATCTGTGATTTCAAAACTTTGTATTAGGTTTAATTCTTTTAAAGCTATTTGAATTATCACTGCTATTGTGCTTTTTCTTTAAGTTAACATGTGCAGTAAAAAGTTCATCTGGACTACCTTGCTGATGTTCGATCCTGTCACATCACACAAACCTTTTCTTTGCTCTCCTTTAGAAACAGACAGAAAAGAGCAGGTGTTCCAGACTATCAGCTCAGTTGTTGCTCTGTTGGTCTTTTTTTTTCTTTTTTTTGAAAATGGGGATTGATCTTTATTTTATTAAATCTGCTACTGAAGATTTATTTATTGTATTATTAGCTCATCAAATGGCACAGATGTTTTCCCTTTGTTACAATATAGTCACAGTTTCTGTGCTTGTGTCCTAAAGAAATGGCCAAATCTTTGACTGAATGCAGGATGTAAGGATCCTTGCTGATTGCTATTTTTTTTTAATTGGATGTATCTAAGAAACTGAACTCTGATGGTGACAACCACCTTGCAGACAACCAGTTCTTTACACAAGTCTGTCCTTGTTATAGGACTGTTCTGGGGGCATCATCCTGTAGATTTCTGGTCTGCTCATCCTACCACTGTGACCTTACCACTCCACCTGTCACAGTGTCTCAGCATTTTGATTTGTGGATCAAAGACATTGATCCACAAAAGGAAGACATTTCAGTGGCCATAATGCCTCTTCCTTTCTTTTACACTGGGATGCTAGTTGATTATGTTTCTTATTAAGCTCTTTGAATATTTTTGAGGATACTTTCTCTTTCCTCAGGTTTTAAAAATGACACATTGAAAACTTCCCTTTGGCAGGCAACAATTATTTTTGTCAGTTTAGAGCCTGGAAATACAGGTTGAACTTGATATTATTTATGTATGTATGCTACACCCTTCACTAGATAGATTTCAGAAGATTCTCAATTTCTTTTCCATGCCAATTATTAAGAGGTGAAGTTATGGTGGTTTTAGTTATAATGCATTTATAGGAAATACCTGTCTGCATAAAAAGTAGAGAAAGGTAAACTTACCCATTGTAGGAAAATACTTTCAATGCATTAAAGAAATAGTCCAACCTCAGTGAAAAGTTGGGGGATCTTGTGAGTAAAGTAATATAATTTGTCAGCTCAACTGGCATCTGTCTAGATATAATCATGTGAACTCTAATCATATAATTTGCACTTAATCAGACATTAGTAATGTCTGATTTGTTTAAAGTAGGTGGCAAACAAATCAAAACTTCATTATGAACCTATCCAGCCCATATTTTTTAATAGTATTAAACACAAGGTAGTGTTTAAACAGAGCATTTTTTTTTTGTGCAGAATCCAGGTCTGAATTTCAGGTTCTGACAGTACTATTACAAGTGGTATTTGCTGTATTGTGTAAGTCACGCAGCAGTGGAACAAAGTAACAGTAGCTGTATTCCCATCTTCCCTTTCTTTCCTTTAACTTTATTAGGGATACTTGCTTGCCAACTTTTGGTGCACTACACAAACTCCAGTAGGAATAAAATTTAGAAAGCTTTTCCTGTAAGGCTTTTAAAGATGGAGGTGTTGTCCTGCTAAAATAGAAGATTAGTAATTTCTACATTATAGCTGTTTAACACAATAGGTATTTGTAAAGGCTTGCTTGAGCTACTGAGCACCTCAGAAATAGGACAATGAGAAAGCGAGAAGAGATA
The DNA here is from genome assembly GCA_013397195.1 of Hylia prasina. NCBI lineage: Eukaryota > Metazoa > Chordata > Aves > Passeriformes > Sylviidae > Hylia > Hylia prasina. Next base: position 424,177 of record VYXD01001803.1, on the reverse strand, counting down.
CTCCATGTACTGTTTCATAATTCATGTGACTGCATTAAATTTAAAGAGAATAATGTCTCAGTGTTAATATAAGGATGCAGAACAGCAGAGGGATTAAAGAATGATCTATACTATGCCCATGAATGAAAATGCAGATGAGATTGTTTTGGGTGTGAAACAAACCATCATGAGCCTCAGATCTGCACAGTGAATTAAGTTCTATTGATGGATCCATGAGTAGCCTCTAATGCCTTATGTTATCCTTGGCTGCCAAGGAGGTTCCAGACTTCTTCCTTATCTCATGTGCAGAGTTTGTTACTGTTTGGTGAGACTTTGTGACTTTGTCATCTCTAGCCTGTAGCATTTTAAAAGACAGCTTTAAAATAGCATTCAGTGAGCTCAGAAGACACAGTACCTAGAGATGCCGTAAGCTTTTGTTCCAAACTCCTCCTGAGTACCAATGTATTATTCACTTGCTGCTGTTGAGGAAGAGCTAACATTTATTGTTGCTGCAGGTTTAGTACTGGTGCCTGCTATAAGATGAGAGTCTAATTTTCCTGTCAGCTGGAGCTTTAGCCTTTCCAGTTTGGGTTCATTGAGAGCTGGTGGCCTTTAGCTGCTGTTTACACAGGAGTATGTGGATCTGGTGAAATTAGGGAAGAGCCTCCTCACTGGAGTGGTAGAGAGAAGAAGTCCATTCCAAAGTGTGTTATATTTTGCTGTTAGTGATCTGATAGAAACAACTGCTGGTGACTGCAGGGTATTAAAATTCAGAGATCCAAGAGATCCTTGTCATGTGCATCCAAAGGCTTTAGAAAAACCTTGGGCAAGGTTTTACTTTTAGTAAATGGCTCTACAGAATGATCAGGAAAGCTTTTCTCTGAGTACCTCATAAAACACCTGTACAGCTCAGGATCTAGCTTGGGCTTACAAAGGCAATGGAGCTTGAAAGATTGCGGTTGTGCTCTTAACAAGATTTAGAGAATCTCTTGCATAAATTGATTGTCTCAGTCCTGTTAAGTGCCAAAGCAGATAGCTAACTCAGTTGTGTAGCTACCATAGGCAGTTTCCTAAATCCCATAAGGCACTTATAAAGTATTTTTAATTTGTCCCTGTAAGCTTTTCTGTAGAACTGAGCACATGCAGATTTCTTTATATAAGAAAGCCTTCTGTCTGTCTTGTCTTACATGTGTGCACCCACAAACAAACAAACAAATGCCATTAGATCCTTCTAAAATTTCCCCATCAAAATGCTTTGCAGTCAAAACTACTGTTTCAGTAAATGGAAGGTTTTGTGAAATTATTCTTTATTGAAAATCTTAATATTTTTATAGAAATATGAAATGCATCAATGCTGTGTTGATAAGATGTGACTATGTATCTGAAACATATTAATGAGAAACATGAACTGAAAAAAGTGACTTTTTTAGCAGACTTTGGGAAAGGAAGAGATTTCACTGAAATTTTTATCAGTGAAGGAAAAAAAAGATTGTTTAACAAATGAGATGTAAAATATAAAAGGAATTCTACTTCATTATTTAAATTCTTCAAAACAAAAACACAGAGGAGTGATTTCACCAAGATTAAATCCATTTTGCATGTCAAAATTTAGTGAGCTTGCCTAGTAAAACAAAATGAGCCCTTAATATCTAAAAGACCTTGTTAAACAGGTTGTGCTGCCACATGCCCATTTTGGTGGAGGGCTGCCTAGCTTTATATGTCAGTGGCAGGACAGGAGGGCTTTGCTCCTATTTTTCTGTTTGTTTGTTTCTAAAACCTTAAAAATTAAATGTAATGTCTATCCCCTGTGTCTTCTGGGAAGTGATCCTCTCTTTCCCAGAAGGTGTCCACTGTTGTCCTGAAACCAGTCCTGTCCCAAATAATGTCCCTCATATGAACCATGTAAATGACAGTGAAACACCACACTAATATGTGGAACAGTTCTTCTTTCTTGTGTTGTGTTGCATATTCCCCAGATGTGGGGACTGGAGTATTTGCTGTGCTCTAGGAGGCTAATTCAGTTTGAGGACATCCCAAGTAGTGCAAGAGCTGTGCAGACACTGCCCTTCTGAGTGCATTGCTGCTGCATTGCTTTGCTTCTGTTGATAAGATTGTAGAAAGATTTCAAGATTCTGTCTTATTACCCACCACCACCTCCTGAAAATCAGGGAAGGTAGTATTTGCTCACATTTTGCAGCTTTCAGAAAACCTCTGGAATCTGCGTCCTCAATCATAAGTGGAATTACGGTAAGAGTGGTTGAATTAGTCTGTTCTAACTAAGATAGAAGTGACCTACAATGATCATCCAGTGCCACCCCCTGACCACTTCAGGGCTGACCAAAAGTCAAAACAAGTTGTTAAAAGCATTACCCAAATGACTCTTCTGATCACTGACAGGCTTGGGGCCTCAACCACCTCTCTAGGAAGCCTGTTCCTGTGTCTGACTGCCTTTTCAAAAGAAATGCTCCTGCCTGATGCAGCTTAGAGCCATTCCCACACATCCTGTCACTGGATGGGGCAGGAGATCAACACCACCTTCTCCACTGCCCCTCGTCAGGAACCTGTAGGGAGCAATGAAGTTGCCCCTCTGTATTGTCCTCTCCAAACTACACAAGCCCAAAATCCTTAACTGCTACTTATAGGACATTTCTTCTAACCATTTCACCAGCTTTGTTGCCCTCCTCTGGATGCCTTCAGGGACCTTCATATCCCTTTAAAACTGTAAGGCCTAAAACACACACCACTCAAGGTGGGACTGCACCAGTGCTGAGTACTGGTGAAGGAAGGAAGATAATCACCTCTTGATCAGCTCATGATGCTGTTTTTGATGCACCCCAGATGCAGTTTTCCCTCTTGGCTGTTGGCACTCACAGCAAACTCACATTGAACCTGCTGGTGATCAGCACCCCCACAACCCTTTCTGCTGGGCTGCTTACGAGCCACTCATCTCACAATTTACACTTGTGCCCAGCATTACTCCATCCTAGAGCAGGATCTAGCACTGCATCTTGTTAATCACTGTCCAGTGTTCAACAGAGTCAACATCACCTCTGGGGTTGGTGTCTTTGGCAAACTTGCTCAATGGTGCATTCAGTTCCTACATTGTTAATCTGTTGAGCAGAACTGGTTCTAGAACTGAGCCCTGAGGAGCTTCACTGTTGATAGGTCACCAGCCAGATGTGGCCTCTTTCACTTCAGCCCTTTCAGCCAGTTCTTCACCAAGTGCACCATAAACTACTTGAGGCTTTAAATATGCACTGTAAATCCCAATTGAATATGTCAGTGTTCTGCATGGAACTGCAAGGTGTGTGGAGTAGAACCTCTGGGCTTGTAGTCATCAACTTCTTACTCAGCTGCCTTCAAATAATCACCATGCAAAGATAAAACTGGCTTCCATAGTTCAAGAGGTAAGACAAGAATGTAACACCACAATAAAACAGACTTTGGTCTGGAGTGAACGTCAGGATATAAAACATGAGGCAGTTGTTTAAGTGCATATTTATTGGTTTCTTTACCTAAGGCACAGCTCATATTTTACATAAATGAACTGAAGTTTAAAAAAGGCTAGAAAGTAATAGTTTAAATTATTTTTCTTATTTAAAGTAATATTTTATCTTTATAATTCTCTACGGATTATTTTGTGGACATGTGTCCTATTAAAAAAAAAAGAAAAAAAAAAGGCAGTAGTAAAATTGAAATTGATTAAACAGCAAGGATTTGTGTCCCTGACTTGATTCATATTCCATGGATGTGAGGCACGATGTAAGCCCACCAGTTCCCTGTAATCTGCCACCTTGTTAACTGATTGATCCCAAAAGAGAGTACGGATCAGTTCATAGCAATCTAACATATGAGCTTGGCTGGCAGCCAAACAAACACAGCCATGGTTTCAAGTCAGTAAGCAGACTCAAAAAAATGTGATCTTTTATTATACTCACTTAAATTACATTTTTCAAATAAGAACAGTTTCACAACAGCTTTATGCAAGGCAAACTTGGATTCTTGTCACTTTGCTCCTGGCTTTTCACGCTCAAGGAATCTTTTGACTCATCAGTGTTTAAAATGTCTTAGATTCCCTTAAGCTTGCTACCAGGAGAACTATTAAGGTTCTTCTTAAGTGTCTGTTAGTTTCCCTGGCCTACAGCCCCACAAGAGTGTTTTGTAGGATTAGTGGGAATCAATTGTGGGAGAGATGTGTATGAAAGACATCAGATGAGATTCCTTTCACATCCTAATTCCTTTGGATCATCATTTCAAAGTGCTTCATGAGAAGCAGAACAGAAACTGCTGGTGAGTGTCACTCCCTTCAGAAGGTATGCTGATTTGCTGTCAAGTGGTTCAAAGAAAAAAAAAATTAAACTGGTGAAGAAAAATTCATGCTCATGCCTCACACTGTACTGGGGATATGCTCTATTATACTTTTTCTTCCCAGGATTCAATTAAAAATTAAATTATTTTATTTCATGAAGTTAAAAAAAAAGTCAAACCACCTGAACCAAATGTTCATTAAAATAAAATAAATATAGAGAAAAATTCTTTTTCTACTGAAAATAAAGACTCAGGCAGATTGAGGTTCTTTTTCTCCACAGGAAATGATGACTCCTGGAATTAGTAAGTTGAAAGGTCCGGAAGGGTCGGTTTTCAAAAGCACAAATGATTGCTGGAGTCAGTATTAACTGCTCCTTGTGCCTTTTGAAAGTCTCCTCTGGAGAAGATAAAATACCTTGTAACATTTTTACTAATAATTATTATGTATAAGTCATTAAAATATTCTGTCTGACCCCTGACCCTCTCTTCAGGTAATGCAGTGCATGCAGTAGAAGAATGAATATAAAATTCTAACTTTTTTGTTTTTTCTTCCAGGGACACAATAAAATCATAATCTACAGCAGACCTGTATATTTTTGTATATTGTGTGGCCTTATTTTGCTGCTAGATGCTGGGTCTAAAGACACAAATCCTCCTGTTTATACAATGTATGGCCTGAAGCTCTTCTCACCCAGATCTCTCCAGTCAGCCAGAGACCATGTAATAGGTGAGTCAATATTTTTCCTAGGATTGCAGAAAGGAATAAAATGTGAGTCTGTGTTTCCCCATGCTGGCAATCAAGTGCAAGTTATGGTCATAACAACTCAAAGTCAAATTGTTAGAAACATTTGGAATGACTTAAGATGGGGCAGGGGGCAGCTGGCAGCCTTCCCTCATGCAAAAGGAGTTCTTAATGAAATAAGGCTCATAGAAATGTCTCCATAGAAAACTAAAAGTCACTGATGTTATTAGCAAGAATCATCATCTGTGAAATGCAGTTAATCTTTGTAGCGGCTTGTCTGTGTGGAGCAGTTACTGCAGAATAACTTGAGTTTTAAATTTAATGCCTGGAAGCTAATCCATGCCAGTCCCTCAGATGGACATCAATCTTCTGATCACGAAGAAAGTGCTTTATCTTGGTTTAGTTTAATCATACTGTCCATGTGACCAGTTAGTGTGGAGCAGCCACTCTGCAATAGCTCTTTCAACCTGTTTCATTCTAGAATCATGTTCTGAGGTTGCTGAGGACATTCAGGTATTGCCCCAAGACAGGTCTGATGATCCCTTGGCACTAATTTGGAGTGGCCACAGCTGGCATTACCCTGTTCTGTCAGGACACTTCTTCCTGTTGCACACCACACTTACAGTCTGTAACTGTGATGTTACACAGTGGAGGCGCAGATACAAGTGCTGGACTGCGCCCCCATGAACAGTGCAACACTGTTAAGGTACAAAGTAGGAAATGTGAGGTTTACTGTAACAGTTGTGAAAATCTCCTGGAAAGCTGTGTTGTAGTGTACCAAAGATGGCCTGTTGGTTTGTGAATTTAGAACCAGGAGAACCTAATGTAGTAGAAGAAAAACGTTTTTGTGATAGACCATATGACCTTCAAGGTCTTTGTTCACTTGTGACTGTTGTGCTTGCTTTTTGCCATACCCAGGTCACGCTGCCTCAAAGGCATACTATTTTTAGGAAAGCCTCTTGGTCCTTAACATGGGTACTATGGCTCCCAGTTCTTCTCACCAGAAACAGGGAAATATGAAGAGATGCATCTCAGTTATTTTAATTAGCTGTTTTCATTACTTTCCTTTGGTCTCATTTAAGTTTCTCCTTACATCTTATTTTCTCTGTCTGTCAAAGGTGAGTAGTAAAAATGCTGATAAATAATTCAACACGAATCATAGATGACACTTGGGATAGAGATAAATGAAAAACTATAGCAACCAGCATAAGAAAACAAAGTGTGGGTATAAATGTGTTAATTTTGGTTGGTCTCAAAAGAGATGGCAGGAGGGGGTGGGGGAGACAGGAAATACAGGCTCATTTCCCCAGCTGGCATGTGTTTAATAAGAAAGAGAGAAGAAACCCTTTCCCTTTGCTTGTCCCCTGTTCTTATTTTGCCAAGGTGTTCAAGTGATGTTTGGCGCTGTGCTTTAGCTATTCTTTGCTTTGTCTCTATGGGAGTCCTGGCTGCTGTGAATCCTTGCAATTGTTCCTACTGCAGTGACCTCTATAAGCATGGCAGTCTGGCATCCTGTGGCATCTTGCTGCACTTTTAGTGTAGATTCTCTTAGGTAATGAAGTTATAGAAGTATTTGGTTTAGGTTATAAAATAATGAGGGAAGTTGGTGCCTCTGAATACCAACAAAGTCTTACTACTGTTTTGCAATTTTGCCTATTTGCTCAGTATCTTTAGTCTCTTTCTATTGGTCTGTCATCATATGGTGACTTTTTAGTTTATATTTTAATCATAATTCATTCATGATTTATTGTGGTATTTGGAGTTGATATATGTGGAAATGAAGGGATTTTTGACTGTGTGATGCAAATGCCAAGGAAAGGAAAAGTCTTTTATTTCGGGTGAGGATAGAAAGCAAAAGCCATGGAAATCATAGAACGCACCAAAGAGCTTGTGTGATGCTGCATATCATACTCTGATAAAAGTCCTGAAACAAGGTCATAAAAGAAAATAATTGAAGATTTGTTAGATGTGTAACCTAATTACTTATGAAGCATGTTTTTTAATATGTTCATTTATTTTCGATCTACTCTATTATCTGATTCTGTTTTATTTTAAATTGGTGATGATTCTGCTATTGATTTATATTTCTATTAATTGGGGGTTCATGACTTTAATTCTGACTGTGATTTTCATCTTAAATTCCTTATTTCAGTTAACATTTTTGCTAGATTAGCCTGTGAAGTGCAAGTAAGGGCACAGACAACCAACCTCAGTCACTGGGAGCTACAGGTGTGGTTACTGACAAAAGTAGTTGTGTATTTTATATGTGATAGTTCTTGTGATGAGACATGAGATTTAAACATTCAACAGATAAGTGAAATTATTTGGCAGACATTTCAGAAGACTTAAGAATCAGGGAGGTGGCAAAATTTTGTGATAGCGAGTCCTCTGCCTGCTCCTTTTAACAGTGATTGAGCTTCTGCCAAGAGAAGAAAGTCTATGAATGTTGTCCCTCTCCCATGTTCAGGAGCGGGAGAACTGAAAGACTATTTCTCACTGAAATAATGCTTTTTGTCTTCCTTGTGAAAAAACATGTTTTACTACTCAGATATATAATTTTTTTAATAATCTGTTTCTAAATGTCTAAAATGTTTGCAACGTGATGTTGCAATTCTACATTTCTGAAAAGACATAAATTTTCCAAAGCCATAATTTGTGTTTCCCTCTCACAGTTATGTGATATGTGCTGTGTAGAGGAAAACTGCAGTGTTAAATGCAGCAGCTCACATAACCATCTCTGAGTGGGCCAGCTTTTAAAGGTGGTGTGGGTCTGTATGAAAATGTGTGATGCTTAAAGAAATTCTCTCTGGAACTCATAATGCAATTTCAAAGGATTAATCAGTTGCTTTTATTATCTGCTTCCCACAAGGGGAACTGCTGCTTCTAAGTTCAATCCTTTTGTAGGTGACAACTGTTTATTTCCCTGTCCAGTGTGCTCCTTGGTGCAGGATGAGATAAACTAAGCTGCCATAGCTAAAGAAGTTGCTAGGGTTGTTCAAGGTATTAATAGAGAGTGGGTGAGGTAAGGACAGTTTTACAGTCAACTAACTTTTCCCTCCTTGTTTACATTTGTCTCTCTATATCTTGGTGTACTGTCAACTCTTTTATCTCATCCTTCCTTCCACTGCTCTTATTCCACTTTTCTGAGGTTGCTACAGCAAAGGCAATAATTTGGGCTGTAAGTCAGTAGTCTAAGATGAGTTCTGGCAGTTCTGCAAATCCTCTGCTGAAGGAGCAATAACTCCTGAGAGTTTCAGCCGTGTGTTTTTGGGATAGTTACTCCATGGTAGGTCCACATGGCCTGCTGAGCAGTTTTCTGTTGTGCCATTTTGCCTGTCTCCGAGAGTGGTCCTTGCTTGGCTTGGCATGACTTGGTGGATTATCTAAAAATGCGCAGAGTAATAGAGGAAGAGGAGTTTAATTTTGGCATTTGTATGTAAAAGACCAAGAAGAGAGCATGTCTGCATTTCCTTACATATGGATAATTTGCTCCAGTAGCAGGAAGTGGTGTTGAAGGTGCATTGTGAATCCAAGTATACTTAAGTGAGTGTTGTCTGTGTTTAACACTTGAGCATGTAATTTTCTCTCCTGTGTTGGACTTTCTCAGCAGGATTTACAGTATTAGACAGCAGTAGTGTATAATACAGTGAAGATAAAAGCTGTCAGATCAAACTTGGTGTATTGCTTCCTTTTAGCACAAGATGCCTTAGTAAGGTGAGCTGGCAGATGAGAAATTAGCATTCAGCAAAGAATACAAATCCTTTTGTTTCCTTCTCAAAAATCTGACCGGAGGAATGGGGAATAAGTTGTACTAGTGATTTGTTTAATTTGTTTTTTTTATGAGAATGCGTAGGAGGAAACTGCAGTCTTCCTAGGATCTAAAGTAACAAAGACATATTTGTTTACAAGGAACAATGGCTGACACACATCTCTCTCTTCCATGCAGAACACTGTGGTACTAGTACAATGCAGCAGTGAGAGTAGGATTAAATATGTGTGTGTTTCCTTGGATGTTTACACTTGGGTCAAGTGTGTGTTTAGATGCTTTGCTAGACAGACTTGCCTAGCGTTTTCCATGGTGGAGCTGAGAGTGAATTAATGGGGAGGAGGACTGCTGGAAGTGAACAGAATGTAAGACTAGTGGCATGATTACCTGAATTATGACTCCTACTTTTCTTTGTTTATGAGGCAGCCATTAAAATTATCATTTCCATTCAGAAGGAGAGTAGGTAAAGCTGTAAGACTGGGTTTTACCCCTGATTTTTTTACCTGTTTTTAATGTTCTTTCACTACTGCGAAGTTAAAGTCCACTCTGCTGGAAGAATATTATGAGGAAGCTTTGCCATAGATTTCTCCCATTTTTAGGGGCTGCTATAAGCGTCTGCTCTTGATTGCTGGGAGAGGCAGGATACTGTGATAGCCAAGATATTTCAGATCTTAGCCATTAATTTTTTTGTTTTGTTTATATTGAATTGTTATAGCTGTTCTTGAACCATCTCAAATTCAAGTTCCAAAGTCTGCAAATTAAAATTTCTCTACTTTGAAAGGAACAAATATAACCTTGAAAGTATTTGAGAAGCAGTAAGGAGCCTATGTAATGCTATTTTTTCTGCCGCTGTTTTTATCCAAAAATCAATCTTAAGGTTTAACTCTGAGTTTTAGTTTCTTACGTGTAAAATAGCATTATTTATTTTGAGTACATGAAGAGCAAAGTGTAATCATTGCTGCTGAGGTTAAGGTGTGCTCACTTGAATAATCTTCAGAATTGGTTACAACAATTTCTTATTCTGCTGTCATGCATATTTCTTTATTTTCCATACATTGGATATGTGACTGTGTTCTAAAAGACTTTTTTTTTTTTTTTTCCCCTCAGTGTTTTTATATTGCTTTCCTGCAATTTCTCTTCTTGGACTTTTCCCCCAAATCAATACCTTCTGCATATATCTTTTGGAACAAATAGATATGTTGCTTTTTGGTGGTTCTGGTAAGTAGCTATCTGCAGCGTGAGCTATCCCTTTCTGGCCTTATAACCTCAAATTGGAATATATTATTGCATGTTACGTAGCACAGTGCATGTTAAAGCTCAGAAAGCTACTACTATCCGTCTAATAGTGGGGTGAATACATATAAGGCCCACTTGATTAGATTTCTTTTTGCTTTTGAGAAGTTGTATACAGGTTTTCAAAACTATAGATTGCAAATTATGGTTGATATCAAAGAGCTCTTTCCTGGCATGAGTGAAGTGAATCTTTACTATATTTATTAAAAAAGAAAACCTTTAACTTTCTTTTTCTGTTAACATATAGGAAAAAAGGTTTGCATATTTCCACAGAAAGGCATATTGATGAGATATTTCATGTGTGATAATTTTTTTTGTGCTATTTCACTCAGAGATTTAAAAAGGCCCTTGAGAGATAAAGCATTGAGATTTTTTGTTGGTAGTGGGTTTTTTGTTTTTCATTATAGCTTAAGTAGCAGGGAAGATTGAGATGTGTCTACATGTCATCTTAGTTTGTGTCAGAAACAAAGTTCCTCTTTCTTCCCACTTACCACATGTCTCTGTTTCAGCTGCTGCTGGGTTTGTATCTGCACTCTACAGCATTTCCCGAAGCTTTGTTGTTCTGATTGTCCTCTATGCCTTCTGCTTCAGTGCAGTGAAGGTAAGAGAAAAACAACACTGCAACAATTCAAAATTTCAAGCTGGAAATTGATGTAATCTAGGGAGACTAGCATTGTTTGGTCCTACATTGTCGTTGCTTATCAAGATAAGCTTTGCAAGCCATGCTTCAGTTTCTGCATGTTAGTTACACTGAAATAGACCAAAACTGTAGCAGAAATTCTGAAGTAAATGTGTATCTAATACCTGTGATTATTGCCTCTTACATGTATCAGTCTGAAATGATCCACTGAATTTTCTCTACAAACATAAACAGCAGCCTTGACTTAAAAAGCTGCAGTCTCTGTTGACATGCATGGCCAGGCCAAATTTGCTCATAATTCCTAGTAAGGTTTTTGCTGTTGCTTCATAACAATATGCCTAAGAATTTAAATGTTGAGCAGTCCAGTGGACCATCTAAGAAAGTAATGTGTCTGCATCCACAGGGAAATGCGATTTAGGAATTTAATGGAAGCCAGATGACTGGGTTTGCCACTTCTTTTCCCTATTATCCCACAGCCATTAGACTAGGGATGTTGGAGCGTGTGCTTATATCATTTGGTGTCTCTGGACTTGCCTATGAATTTGTCAAGTCCCTTCCTGAATGTGCTGGTCCTCTCTGACTGCGCAGCTTTTTGCCAACAAATTCTAGATGTTCACTGTGCTCTGTGCAAAGCAATACTGTCCTTGATCTGCTAATCTCTCCAGGTTTTCCTGATGCCTAGTATTGTAGGATTTGTGGAAAACCTGGTCTACATTCTTTTCATCTGCTGCCTTTACAGTTTTGCAGGCATTAGATACATCTCTCTCAGCCATCTCTTTAAACTGAGGAGTCCCAGCCTTTCTCATGTCTCCCCGTAGAGCAGCTGCTTTCTCAGAGGTAGCTGAGTTAGTCACCCTGCTCTGTGCCTTCTCTTGCTCTGCTAACTTCAGATGTGAAGAGTCAGTTGTGTGTGGTGCTCAGGATGCAGCAGGTGTGCCACAGCTCGCTATGCTGGCATAGGACTGGTTCCCTTACCAGTGAATCCCAGTTTTGGGCAATATTGAATCGAAAGCTTTTTTTAATTTGGGGGTTTTTCTTAATGTGTAGTGCATTAATGTGCAGTCCTCTGCATGGGACATTTAAAAAATGGCAATGAAATTTTTGTCTGCCTTCAAGTTGGCTGTAAAATTCCCAGTGAACACAGCAAAACTAGAATTTCATGTTAGACTTATAAGAAAATTTGTCCTATAAGGGACAGCCTTTTGGCAGTGATTCATTGAGGGCTGGATGCTGTCAGTGTTCATGCAGGGGGGCAGCAGGATGTGCTGTGGTTGACAAGATGCCCTTGACATCTAGTGGGCACGTGTCAGAGGAAGCTTTGTGGTGGCACATGCACAGCACACGTGGAGAACCCAGTATGAGGTTCTTCAACTGCCAAGGATGTATCATGTCAGCACCCAGGCTGGGATTTACACAGATAAGAGGGGCAGTCAGGTCTTCCTTTAAGGGAATTCTTTTAGGAACATCAGCATTTCTACAGTGGCTTTCAAGAATTTTTCGCTTGAAATTTTGAACAGTAGCCTTAAATCAAAGGAGGACAATTAAAATACCTTAATGGTTACTTGCAGATGATCAGAGCTGGCTGTGTGCTCTTAACCACTCCCAATAGTAAGGTAAAATGTGTTAAACATATTTGGTGGCTTGAGTCCTTACATAATAAATTACAGCAACTCAGCTGCTGTGTTAAAACACTTGAAATTAAACTTGAAACACTTTGAACGTGTGGTGTTCTCCCAGGGAATCTCCTGTCACCTGGCTCACCCAATTTATCAGTTGTATTGGTTAGACCTGACCCAGCTGTGTGGTTGGTGCTACAAAGTTTAACTGCTGCTTGTGCAGTTTCCTGCAAAAGTAGCCAGTTCTCCTACTCCTGTTTTCTGGCTGTATTAATGTTTGGAAACTAGCAGCTGGGATGGAGAAGGCGGCTTTCCTTAAGGATGAACAGAGGGAGAAAATGGGTAACTGGGATGAGAAACTGACAAAAATGAAAAGAACTACATGGAAGACAGGAGTTAAACTATTGTTAAACAGGCAAATACCTGGGGAAAGATTTTTTTTAAAAAATTTTTTTCTTATTTCTTTTCTTCCTAAGATTAGCAGAGGGTGATTCACTAGTTGAGTGTAGGGAAGTCGTGTTATGGATACTTCAAAACTGTTCTTTTTAAACAGTAGGGGAAAGAAGCCACTTAAAATAGTCTACATACTCTTTTTTCAGTATAATACTTTAAATTACAGCATGCAGGTGGCTTTGTAGATAAACAATCTCCTTGTAGATTAGGCTTCAAACTGCTTAGAAATATGCTTTTAATGCTACCCTGAAGTTGAGTACTGTGAAAGATTTACAAGATATCTGTTGTAAATTACTAATATTAAGTTCAGACTTTCTGTTCACAGAGAAGTTAGAGTTAATTTGAATTTTAATGGCACGGTTCTTGTGAAGGCACTTCTGAGAAGGTTAATTTAAAGCATGTAAAGATGATTCCTCTTGATTCAGCTCATAATCTCGGTCTACCGGCGTGCTTGAAATTTCATACATTTTTTTCTTCTAGAAGTTGTGAAATAAGGTTTATGAAATAAGGTTTAACTTCTGTTAAACCTTCTTGTTCTTCAGTCAGAGATTTTTATTTTGAACTCATTTCTGTAATGTTGCAAGAGAATGATTATTTGGTTGATGGAGGGAAGAGTAGGAATGGGCTTAATCTGATCTTGAATGGGACCCACTGTGAAAGGTGGTCTAATAGCCCTGTAAGTAACTTGAACTGTTTTGATAAGTAGTCAGCAGCAATTTATACTTTTAATCAAGTGAAGATTTTAATTTTTGTTGGGCCAAAAATTGTAGAGTTAAACTCAAAACTGAACAAATGCTGTAGTCTGTTTCACTGGTTCTCTTTTGGTCAGTTTGCCAAAACCAACAGAGCAAAATTTTCAATATTTATGGAGGTCAAACAAAAAAAACAAACAAACAAAAAAAAGAAAATCACCATAATCAAAATTTTTCAGGGTAGGAAAACATGATAGATTCTATTTGGCAGAGGACTTCTGGGTTGCAAAGCGTATTTTTTTGGCTGAAATGTAGCATTCTCAAATGTCAACTCTATTTATTGGCAGAACATCTTATAGCTCAGCAGGTGTAACTACCAGAGTTCTATTTCCTGAAATAAATTGCAGAGGAGAATGGATCTCTAAGTGATTTTGTGCTTTTTGCTGGTGAACGATTGCTCACATCAAATGCCCAGCCTGAAGAACATTCCAGTGGTATCAGGCTTGATTCTCTCCTTCCTTAAGTGGTTCTTGTGTTCTAGTTATAATCTTGCAGGGTGAAGTAGTCTAACCTGCTTTCTCTATGTACATTAATTATTCTGAACGGAAGTATATTACTGCTGAAGAAGTTAATTGGAAGAATAATTAATGTACCATAATATTTTCCTTTTTCATTAAAATAAAGCAAATTTTTATTTTATAATCTGCGTTCTTAAGTGAGTTTTTCTTGTTCTTTTTTAGAGCATAAGCCATATATATATACTATAGTTTGATTTAGTTGTGCTCAGATTTTGAAATTCATTTAGAATAGCAAATTCACAGTGATTAATTGTCTTCTCTACAACTTCAGTTTTAGAAAATGAGGAAGTAGTAATTGTTTTGAGGTATGTCCACAGAGCAGTGTAAGTACTCAAGGTAACTTTCAGCATGTGAATATAAGCTCTGAAAAATGAGACAAACAGGCCTGTCCTGAAGTCCTGTGCCTTGTCCAGACTGATTTTACTGTTGAATTGTGTTGTACAAGACCAGCTGAGAGCCTTTATGAAAAAGCAGCTGTGTTATGGACATATCATTTAACTTACTTAGATGTAAGTTTAACTTAATAATTCTCATGGATTTTCATTCAGGTAGGTTGCCTGAGGAAAATTATTATACAATATTCTCAGTTGAGAGTTCGTTGTGTGACCTGCAGAGAATGTTTGGCATGTCCGACAAGTTCATCTGGCCCTGGCACTCTTTCTGAGCGACCTTGCAGTGCCTGTGCCATCACATGACCAGAAATATTTCTCTCTCATGGCTAAAATGCACATAGCACCTAAAAAAGGATGGACAGATCTGTAGAGGTGTGTGAACAGTGAGGGTGCGGGTGGGGTCAGGTGTCAGGCTCCTGTCGTGTCCCATCACAGGCCACAGATAGAAGCACATGACATGTTTTGGGGAGTGGCTGCACACTGCTCACCTGGCAGACCTGGGGTGTTTGTTATGTGGCCAAATGTGCACTTTCACACAACTAAGGTAAGGGACAGACTCACCAGGGCAGGCACAAGTTCTTTGCAAGATGATGATACCTGAGTGTGTGCCTTGTGACTTAGACGCTTGGAGGAGAAAAAGGAACGTGTTGTTCAGAGGTGACTGGGAAGCAAATGGGTCTCAGCTGCTGTGGCCAGGCAATGGGTCCCGTCCTCCTAGTGCTCCTGAGCAGCTTTGCCCTTGCTTGATATTGGTGTGGAGGAGCTGTGGGTCTGCAGCTTGTCAGGACCTCCTCTCGTGGTGCTACTGCTGGGATGATCAGTTTTCATTTCTGTAAAGCTGTCACATAAAAACGTAACCCAAAATTGTTCACAGTAGGAAGTACAGGGTAATACATCCGAAATTACAACAGATAATTTCTCCATAAAAACTGTGAGCACAAAATAGCTGGTCTCTGTGTGTTTGAGGCCTTGAGAACTGATGGGCAGGACACTTTATCTCTGCTGTCAGTGAAAGCAGCGTATTGTGAGTGGAACAGGTTTACAAGTCTCCACCTGCCCTGCCTGGTGCAGAAGTTATTCCCTGTGGTGATCATGTGAAGTCACATGGATAGATTTCCTGTTGTGCTATCCCAGTGATGCAAAGGTGATTTGGTTACAGCTTTGAGGTGCTGTAGAGCATCTCTTCATAAATCTTTCCCCATGACACATTTGTATCATGAGTGATACAGTGAGGACACCAGCTGCTTATCCATCCTTGCATAAAACAATACTGTAAGCCCGGTTTCAGGAAGTACGTAGGTAAATGTCTTAGATTCTGAAGTACAAAACCCTGAGTTTCTCCTGCTTGTTTTGAAATTTCTTTCTCTCTCAGACCTCTGTTTAATGATATCATCACTCCTTATTCCAGTTCTTTCCAGGTCCTCTATGAACTTTCATGTACTTTTGCTTAATACAAAGCTCTAAATCCTAAGCATGGTTTTATCATCTCTTTTGTTCATTCCTTGGATTCTTACATCCAATAGCAGAAATTTTGCAACTCACTACTTTTTTGAAACTCCTGGGAACTGAGCTTAGTTTAACATTTCCAGAGTTCACTTCAGCCTGGCTTTAGTTTTGATCTCATCTTCAGTCCTGTAATCTTGAACAGAAATTGGCAGCTCTAATAGCTACCTTACTTTGATATACAAAAGAGTTTTCTCTTTTTCCAGGAGGAGGTGTTTTTATTTTTCAGCTATTACATCCATCAGATTGGAGACATGGGAATTTCTGTGCCATCTTTTTAACTTGACTAGAATTTCACAGTGTACTGGTTTTTTTGTCTCTTGCTCCATCTGTTTTGTGGTCTGTGCCCAAATATTTAAGAGATGCTCTAAAAAAAAGTCAGGTATGCCCTCTTGCTTTTTCTACAAATATTCGGTCTGGAATTTAGCCATCCTGATATCAGTGTGTAGCATTCCAGTGTTCCAGGGTTTTGCTGTGGGGCAGAAGAGCACATCCCTGAATGTTTCTGGAATCAGTCAGTCCTTGTCTTCTGCCTTCTGTTCATATCAGTTGGTTTGGATTTGAAATGTATCCAGAACCAGTTAATTACTTGTCATCCAGATAATTTTTTTTTTTTTCTTTTTTTTGGTACGGAACTTGCAGTTTGTCTTAGCCTGGGGAAAAAAAAAAATCAGAAAAATTAAACTGATGGGAATGTATTCATATGTGGCACACCAGCTTTTTCCAGCTCAGTGTAAATGTATTTTTTTTTAAATGTAAGTTACATATTTTCTGTTACCTTGTACCTGAAGACAGTGCTTTCTGATGGCTTGTTTATTGCTTCAATGGACAGTTACTAAAAATCCTGTGTGGATTTTAAACTGTTCTCAGCTCACATTGATGTGGTTGGGTTTGTTTAATGAGTTTGAAACTCACTGATCAGAATAACAGTGCTTCTTGCTTCCTGTCTTCAGTGATGCAGTCTTCATCTGTGTAGTAATAATTTTTTAATATTTGTCTTAGGGTTTTATGGTGAGAAAGAGTTGCAAGCATACATCTCCCTCAGCCTGCTAAGACTGCCCAAATAAATTTCTAGACAGCAGTGAATGGGCTTGTGTGTGTAGACAGAATTCCTGTATGTGTAAGTGACCAAAAACAGAAGTATAATGTTATTGGGCAGCTTTATTTCTTCTGCATAGAATACTCTCAGTCCTTTTGGAGGTTTTGGAGGCAATGTTTTTTTCCAATTTAGAGACCCCTGAGGTTCAAGCCAGAGCTGTTAGGGGTGTTAATTTTGGAGAGTATTCCTAGATACCATGCCTTTCAGTGAGTAAGGTTTGCAGCCATAGTCAAGTCTTGCACTGCAGACATAGCTTCAGTAATTATGGTCTTAGTTTTCAGTGCATAATAAAAACTTATTTTCCAAATAGAAAAAAGAAATTATGCCTGTAGAATCTGACATGACCCAGGGTTGCTCTTACTGTATGTTACTCCACAGAAATGTAGAAATGTGCAGTATTTCTTTAGGATAAACTCACCATTATGTGAAATACGAGCATCCAGGCTTCCTGCCTGAAGCTGCTGCTCATCTTGCTTTTTAGCCAAGGAATTCCAGTCACAGACTGGGATCCTGTTGTCTAATGTGGTGTGTACACCTTTATATCAGTCCAGTCTTTATGGATTTTAAATTTTAGCACTGAAAATACAGTCCAAGATAGCAGCAATTGCAGAGAAAGAGGGCCAATGTTACTTGGAGTGGGTAGTGATACCTATTTTTTTGTAACTTACCACTTGTCACATTTTTGGAAGTCATCTGGGAAAAGTAATGCCTTGTTTTCCATGGATGATGGGAATATAAGGCTGGTGGGCGTCTCCTCCTAGAATTTCTCTTTAATCTGTGTAACTTGAGGCTCATTATTTCACATATTTTGGTTGTTAGTGTTCACTGAAAAGGAATATCCATGGTAATATGGTGTTAAGATTATAGTTATCCTTGTAGAGAGCAAGTCCTTATTATTTTCTTGTATTTTGGGGGTGAAGAGGGTTCCCTTTTACAGTCTCTTTCAGAAAGTCAGTGTTTTAGATGTTCAGAAATAAGATGATAGTATTTATTTCCATCTTTACTATCAAATGTATGGAATGGTTGACCATCAGCACTTCTTGCTTATTGCTTGATATGTGAGCAGTGGCACAGACCCATGATGAAGCAGAGGTGTGGAGGTAAGGAGAAAGACCCAAGAAAGTTTGGTTGAATTGCACGAGGGAGTATGTGACTTTTAAAGGTCCATTCCAACCCAAGCCATTCTCTGACTCTGTAAATAGTGATGAAATCATGAGAGTGGAAAACCAGGTGTGTGAAGACCAATTAGAGTTTGTCTCCATGTTTAAAAACCCAGCCACTGTGCCAACACCTTCACCTTCAGTGATGCTGTCACTGCAGCAATCTGCAAAGTCATCCTTGAGTTCAGGGGCATACTCTGAAATTAAAAAACAAAAAAAATCAGGAAAAGTAGCAAGAATTTCTACCTAGCATAATTGGTTCTCTGTTCAGAGCACTTTTTTGTCTCTGGAGTAGAACAGATGATTTATTTGAGCATATCTTTGAAAGGTGTGTTACATGCATTTTTTTTAGGAGAAGAAAGAAGTAAAAAGGATAAATAATGCAGGACAGAAAACTACTAATGCTACTTTTTAAAAATACATTTGCCTTCCCACCTCTAGCAGTGGTAAAAGGCTCATAAATTCAAAGACACCGTTATCTCCCCCTTTAGTGGATTGTTTTGGGATTAGGCAATTCTGTGGTTGGAGCGGAACACCCCCACTCCCACCACTGGGTCTGTTGTAACTCATGGCTTTCATCCTTAACCTTGTAAGTCTGTTTCATTTGTTTTAGAAATGACTACGTGAGTGTCTGCATCGAAGTCAAAAGTGTATATGAAAGCACTACATGTCACCTCGACCCAGTGAGGTAAACTAGGAAGTGAAAGTCCTTGTCTAGTATGACAGATAATACCAGCTTCCATGAGTAAAATCTGACATTCCTGTTTTCCCACTGAGAAGAATCATTGTTCAATTATCAACTATATTGTGGTGGGTTGTTTTTTTTTTTTTTTGTTTTTTTTTTTTTTTTTTTTTTTTTTTAATTTAAAGCTACCAGGCATCATTAGTGGGGGAGGAAAATGACAAAATGGAAGAGGGTACATCACACTGATATTGGAGAAATGACACCTTTGTTCATTTTCATCTTTTCTACAACATTGTGTAGCATTTGTCTGGAAAGTGCTGTTCTCTAGGCACATAGAAAATATTGATGCTTGTCCTAGCTGCTTTTCTGGCTCCCTGATGTCTGAGTTTTGAGGGGACAATGACAGTTTGGACCTGGAACACAGGCCACACAGAAGCTACGTGTAATGTGCAAAAAATATGGAAATAGAATTCCTGAGACATTAATGTGGGGATTCAGCTGTGTATAGCTTTATAGTAGAAAGAGGGTGGAGTGATTTTTCAAACTGGCTACTGATAAATTTCAGTATCAGGAATATTGCCTGACTCTTGATCGTATTTTGTTTTTGAAAGAAGTTGCAGGGCAAAGGGGCAGTTGTGCTCTAGAAGCTGCTGGGAGGATCTGTACACAGTTGCATTGCCCTGAAAATGCAAAGGATGTTTGGATAGGCTGTGATTCAGCCATTTCCAAAACATTTGGCTTCAGTTGATTTTCTTCAGTGTTTTGAAGAATATGAATTGAATATGACCGGAGACAAAGCATGGGAAAAGCTAAGCCAAAATATATTTGCCCCAAAACTGGGAACAATGAAATGAAGAGTAGGATTGTATGATAAAGTTTAAGTTGTCAAATAAATGGTGCTGGGTTCTTTCAATAACAGCATGTGAATCTCTCTTTTGTTTATAATTACTGTTTTGGGTAGGATTATTTGATAGAACTTGGCGCTTCTATCTTTCATCTTTGTAGTGTTCAGTAATATGATGAGGGAAAGATAGTTCTTGGAATTAAAATAGCATTTTTTTGGTACTACTCTTAGGATAACGAGAATATCAGAGTTAAATTGCAAAATTCCATGCTGCAATGAGTTAGATGTTTGACACTTAAAAGAAAATTAGTTTGTCTTCAGTATTAATTGCACCTGAAAGAAATGGAGTGTTTCCTAACATGCTAAGAAGTCATGCATGTAACTGAGCAAAATAAGGCTAATAAACCTAGTTAATCCTCTGAAAATATTGGTCCTGCACTAACTGTTGAGTTTTTAAAGCAAAAAATAACTGTGCAGAAGAAGTCTTGTTTGCACTAGCCTGAAGTTTCACAGATTCTACAAGCATTGCTTCTCAAAACCTGTCCAGAAAGTGCTCTGATGCTCTGGTGAGTTCGCATTTGGTTGATCAGGTAGAAGTTACATGGAGGAGAGGAGCACAACTAGTAAGTGAAATGGCTGTGGATTTGATCCAAGTTTCTGTGTCCTTCACAGATGAAACCTGTGTTCCTCACAGATAGGAGTCACAAATATGTCTTAGGATCCCTAATTTGTACCTTACGACTTTAGAGATAAAGCTTATCTTGATAAGGGTTTCTTAAGCTTTATATTCTTTCTCTTATTCTTTCTAGCCAGTTTTAGCTGTTTGAGTCACCTGGAGAGTGTTTCTCATCTCAGTAATGCCCAGAGTGTGTTGGCAAGTGTGTCCATTGTCTCTTGTTTCCCTGCTTGGGGATATCACATAGGGTGGCAAGAGCTCTCCCTCTCTGCTATGTTAGCATCCAGGGCCTGGGTGTAATGCACAAGGCAGCAGAAACACGTCTGAAAGAAACCCCACTGCCTGATCTACGTGATATTGTCATTTGTTATGTGCAGTCTGGCTACAGGTCAAGTAATGCATATCAATTTAGCATATAGATAAATACACTGCAGTTGATTTCACTCAGATCTCATTTTAATGAGAATATTCCTCTAATGTTCCACTGAAGAGGAAAGAAAACCTGCCTTTCATGTGGTTTCCTAGCTAATTGCTGATTATAGGGGAGTTGCATAATATAACCACAAAACATGCCTTTAATTGCTGGGTTTTTTTCACAGTAATAAACTTTGATATGAAAAAGGATTTTCAGTCTGTGGTAGATGGTGTACAAATTTAGATATTCTGCATGTAACATTGAATGTATGATGTATGGCTTAGCCTACTTTGGCTTTTTAAGTTCTGCATTCCTAACTTTGCTTTCTGTCATCCTCTCAGGAACCCTGGGATGCACAGCACATTCCAGCGCTGTTCTCTGCTTTCTGTGGTCTGCTAGTTGCACTTTCTTATCACCTCAGCAGACAAAGCAGTGACCCATCTGTGCTGATGTAAGTTTCCTGTAAATGTTATTTGCTGATTACTCTGTACAGCACACAGCCAGTGTGATGCCTGGGTTTCAGAACCACAGCAGTTGCTTCCTGAAAGTACTGTGGTGAGGTGAAATTCCTGACCATGTCTGCATGCTTGGTATCAGTCCTGTCTGTGAATGAAGTGCTGCAGTCAGATCACCAGCAGGGCTGGTGCTCTTTATGCAGCACTAACCAAAACCTCTGAAGCAGATTTTCCCCTCTGGGAGGTTGTGTGCTTGCCAGGTTGGAGGACAGCGATTTAGTTAAAGGGGGTTCAGGCAGCTAAAGTTGCAGAATGTGCATTGGGTAGCACTGGGGCCAGGAGAATGGACATGTAATGTGCTGGGAAGATGGCTGAATTCCAGCTCTTGCTGAGGATTACTGCATTAGGTTGTGCCTCTCAGTTTGAGATTCCTTCCTTTCTTTTTTTCTCTGACACAGTTTGCTAGAGGTAACTGAGGAGAGTGCTAAGAGCTGACCTTGCAAACACGGGAAATTAAGGGGAGAAGTCCCAACATTGAATGTTGAGGTGATGTGTGAGGAAGACCCAATAGATCCATAGCTCAGGGGCAGCAAATGCCAATTTCCCACTGAGGAAACTCTGATATATGGCTGTTATAGGGGCTGTGGGGGTCAGCAAGCAGCTGGGCAATTACATCTATGGCTGTGGGGCTAAGCAAGCAAGTGGGTTTTGTGCAGCCAGTATCATCATGCCATTTGGAATTCTGCTTCACAGATAGCTTAGTTTTATCCTAGAAGAGTGCAGAGGGCCTGTGAGGAAACCCACAGGTTCTCTCCTTTAATTCATGAAGTGTGTTCTCTCCCTTGATTCATGAGGTGAGGCTCAAGGCTCATTATGCACAATTCTGCAATGCAGAAGAGAGAAATGGGAAGTGGAGAGCTTTTTAGGCCATTCAGGATTCTCTTTTAGTAGAGAAACTTGCAAAAAGCAGAACACTGATGAGGAAGGAAAGGATATAGAGCACTAGTAGGAAATTGTCATCCCAGTAAATCTTACTGAAGAGCTGAGAAATTTTTTTTTTACCATCCAAAAGATTCAGGGAATCTGACATTTATACATTACTAAGTTCTGATGTGGCAAAGCAACAAGAACTGCTTGCATGTCTTGCCATGAACTTTACCCACAGCCTACTGTGTGTGACAGATGTCAGGTAGACCTGGATCAAGCTCTATGTGGATGGTGTGTAATTTGTTGGCCATTGCAGTATGGAACTTATGTATGGAAGGAAGTGAAGCTGTGTGCTGTGTTAGGGAGAGTTCTTAGCCTTGGAGTAAAATATATGCAGGTAAATTGCAAATCAGCATGGAATTGTGAGTTCTTTCAATTTTGAAGTAATTTAAATATATCCTTTTCTCTCACTTGCCAGAAAGGACACACCAGTTCATGAACCTCTTTAATAAAACAGAAACTTTTCTTCCTTGAAACTTTTGTTTTAAGGAAGTAATCTTAAACTATTGAATGCATTTTAACTTGTAAATCTAGCTAACACTTTCGTAACATTTGCAATGAAATCTTCAGCAACTGAAATGATTGTTAAAAATCTAAAAATTAAGAATACATGTACAACAATATCAAATGCTTATTGTGCAGTGGTAAAAATTCATAATCCTTAAAAAAAGAGATTTAGCATTTTTTCCTCTAAACAGCTCTGAGCTTCCTTTAAATAAGGAGATTGGAAAAAGTATTTAATGTATGGCCTATGGCATAAAATTCAAGATGGATGAGGAGGTAGCACATAAATCTCAAAGAGAGAATTAATATACAGTTTGTACAGGATAGACTTCCTTGGCCATTTAAACATGGCTCTAAAGAGCTCTCATATTGAAACAAGAGTCATAAATGCAGCAGTACCCTCTCTGCTCATTCCTCGAAATGACTGAGTCACATTGATTGAGCTGTTGAGACTCCTCAGGATTCTGATGAGGAATTTCTGCCCTGATCACAGATAGAGCTGGTTTGTGTCAGTCTCCAGCTGTACAGAGATAAGCATGCTAATGTATACATGAGGAAGGAAGTCTGAGGCTGTTCTTCCTCCTCTGTCCTTCAGGAATATTCATACCTGTTGCACATGTTCAGAAGTATCCTAACTAGGAATATTTGTTTTAAACAGGTCCCTTATTCAGTGTAAATATGTCCCTCACTATCTACGCCAACGATTTGAAGATTCCTCAGAAGATCCACTCCCTGAAAAAATGAGAGAATCAGTGGTAAGGCTTTTTCTTTCCTTACTTTCTGTTCAAAGCTCTCTCTCTCATCCATTTTGCCCACTGAGGAACCTTGTAAATATTGTCATTTAGTAATTTAAATTACTAAAAGTGCAGATAGATGATCTCTACAGTGAGGCCAGCAGTGAGAAGGGGAATACATGCCATTTTCCTTTCTGAAGGGCTCTGCCACATTGATTCTTTAATATAGCCTGTGGGAAATGCACTCTTAGAGCTTGGGGAGTGGGGCATCTCTCATCCGAGTACACAGAGAACTAATGCAGGTTCTGCACAGAGTTACAGCCTGGCAATCTGGTGTGTCCAAGGTAGGCTGGATTGTGCAACAAGCATTCAAAAAGGTGAGTAGTCCTGCCAAACTCTCTGTCTGCGCTGGAGAGGAAGAGGATTCAGTCCATGGAATTACATGTGTTTAAAACAGCCCTTATTCTTTATTTTGATATGGGTAGGGCTACCTGTTTTTCAGGAATGCCTTTTCTGTGCCAGGAAACACTTTTGACTGTGTGCCCTCCACCCCAGGCAAGCCAAGTGGAGCACACTGTCAGACTTGGCACCTAGAGGTGGAAGAAGCACATGAAACTGGGATAGTATGGGAGAGGGAGGTACATGCCTGGTGCCAAGCATTGCCATCTCATCATCTCTCTCTTCTTTGCTTGGCAGGCTGTTTATTTACTACTGTCTGGCAGGAAGCTCTAAGTTTGTGTCAGCTTATTTCTCACTTCAGCATCAACATCGTGAAGTGACCCATCTTCCTTTTTGTGTCTTTTTATATTAAAAAAATGTTTGCTGTTACCCAGGGGAGGTTGATCTTATAAGGTGTTCATGTGGGAAGATCATCAAGTTTCCAGAAATGCTAAGGGGTGTTTGACATTTATCAGTCATGTGAACTGTCCTCCTTCCTGGCTATTAGGCAGCTCTTCCTCCTGACCACATCCCCAGTGCCTGCATCTGAACATTTGCAACCTAGGCAGCTATTCCTAAACTTCTAAATGCTCTCTGAAATCCAGGACCATTCAGAGGGTTTCTGGAAGATAGACTGCCTTTTTTGACCCTTAAACATGACCTGGGGGTCCATAGTTCCTACTGGACTCCAGATGTCCCTTCAAAGGAATGCATCTCTCATGTACATCTTGAATCATTTCTTAGGCATTTTATAAGGTGTTACACAGCCTACAATTCAGCATATGCATTGATCCCAGGCTACCAATGTTTTCTGCTTTTCTAAGCTGCTGCTTAGATTGTCATTTTTACCATGTATAATGTTATTTTAAACTGCTTCCTCTAATAGGGCCGACATAAAATTAAGTGATATGGTTATTTCTTTTTGCTTGTATTGAGCTACAGTTTCTTGCAAACTAAACTGTTTGCAACAGTTGATACTGGAATATGAATGTGCATCTAGAAACAGAAGTAAAAAATTAAGTATTTTTGTTAGAATTTTGCTGTATTCTGTGGTATTTGTGGTGTGTAGGTTATTGCCATGGTTCATTGACATTCCGTTCTTGTACATGGGGACTGTATGGCAGATGTAATGGAAAGCTTCTCATGCTTCTTTAGTTCTGTCTTTTGCTGATAGAGCCTTTCTTGGAGGAGTACAGAGTCTGATCTCATCTGTTCTGCAGATGGAGTCCAGCCTGGGGACTGAAGCAGTTTCTGCAGCTGTCCTCTTAACTGGTTTCATTTCACAGAGGGAAACCTTGAGCAAGGCTTTAATGTATTGAAAACAAAAACCAAAAATAGTGGAAAAAAATCTGCATCTAAGATCCTGACTGTATTTTTAAAATGGAGTAATTCTGCAGACTCTCTAACAATTTTCATATCTGTGACATGGACACGGATCTGCTGTCTTACACTAACACTGCACAGCTGCACTTGGGCCCTTGGGCCAATGGGTGGAAGATGCAGAAGTATAGGGATAACTGCACTGGGATTTGCCAGACACAGGACTTCAGTTCTTCTCTTCATGGTATTTCATTCCTGTCACATTTTGTCACACTTTTAGGATTAATTAAGTGGGCTTCCTGGCACCTTTGCTCTCCAGGAAATACCTGGATTTGGATATTGGCACTTTTCTGCTCGGTACATTTGATATTCCATGCTGCTGCTTCTATTAGGCAGAGCTGCTTTCCTTCAGTGTTACTGGAGCTTGCTAATTCTTTGCCTTATTTTTTTTTTTTCTTCTGTCTGGGTTTTCTTCAATCTGCATAAAAATTGTAAGCAAAATTGTTTGCTTACGATGTCAATTAGCAGTGCTAATTTTGAAGAAATTACTGAAGAAGGAGAGGGCAGTTTCTGATTAATGTGGGCTCTTTGTCTAACCCTTGTGTTACCTGGTACCTCTGTCTTGGTTAAACAGGAGACTCCCACTGCTATCTCAGCAATGCAGTGCTAATAGGGCAAGTGGGGAAGAGGTGAGGCAGGAGAAAATGCACGTGCATGGAGTTCAAGGGGCACAATCAAGCCATAGTCCCTGCTGACTTGCTTCAGCAATAGCAGTCGTGTTTAGGATGTAGACTCGGCTGGCTCTTCAAAGCAAATTTAAAATAATTCCAGAAATTTTGTAAGGGGATCTTCAAATGGTTCAGGAGCTGGGTGAAACAATATGTCAGTATTTGGAAGAGATTTCATGGTGGTAGCTCATTTTTTCTTGAAGTGCTCCCCTGCGAGGAGAGTATTCCTAACCCCTGTCAGTGGGAAGAGGTGGCAGGATGCAGCGCAAGCCAGCCTTGCCTCGGTGATGTGTGGTCTACATAACAGCATTGAAATAAGACCCATTTTAATCAGAAAGCCAGAGGCATAGAGAACCAAATCGCTTTCTCAAGGAGCTCAGTCAAACAAGGTTAATATTGAAAATTAATGTGTTGTTTTCTGGATGGCTTTGCATTGATGTTAGGAGTAATAAATACAGCATCTTTAATGTTTAGTTACGTGACTTTTACCCTTTTCCTCTCCTTGAATAGCTGTGTAAGAATTGCCAGCTTTGGAAGCCTGAATTATGAAGCAGCTGTGATTGATAATTGACCATTCAACTTTGAGAATGGAGCTTCCTACCATTATAATTAATTTCTGTAGGCATCCACATGGCTGATTACTAGATTAAGCAGTGGCCTGAGGGTGATAATGTGTTACATTCAAACTCAAGGTTCCTTCCTGGTCTTTAGTACAAACATTTACATAGCTAATAAAAGGATTTGTACAAAGCTCCAAAAATCCAATTGAAAATAATTGTTGAGCTTGGTGATTTTAAACATCTTTTCCATATAAACAATTTTATGATTCTGTGATAATAATTAAAACAACAAAAAAGTGTTACTCCAATATATTCTGCTTGTGAAATCCCCAAGGCATCAAAGGCACCAGTGTTGATTTGGAGTTTCTTTTTCTTTCCTCTTGAGTGTAAAATGGAGAGTGTAGAATGGCTTTCAACCCAAACTATAACAGTGACTGTCTCTCACTGGAGAGATTTGAACTGTGAATAGAGCTTATTTTTTACATTTTTGGACCAATTATAGTGAAGGGCTCAAGCGTCACACTACAGAGCTATTCAGTATTCAACTCATAAGTTCCTGGCCTTGGGAATGATGTCCAAAATCCTATTTTAGACAGCTGGGTCCAAAGGTAGACACATGCTTTGCAGGAGTAGCTGCCTTCCACAGGCAGGCCAGAAGCCACAGATCCATCTCCAGCAGGTAGAAGCCCAAGATTTTCTCCTGGAGAGTAGCTGTGAGTCCCTCTCAGCCAGAGAGATCACCACCACTTCCTGGGGGACCCTGTCCCCTGTGCAGTCACATGGAACAGAGAGAACCACTGCTCAGCTTTGTTTTAGAAGGAAAAAAGCCTGAATTTTGTGAGATGCTTGGAAGTGTTGGCCACATCAAGAGGGAGCTCCTGTGGGGATCACTGAGCAAGTTGCCAGCTGAACAGTATATTTACATTTTGAAACAGTTCAGTGCAAGGGCAGAAGGACAAGCCTGGACATATATGATACTTCAAACACTTTCAATATTGCCAGAAATGGAAAGAAATTGTCAAATTTGAGGTCAAATATCTGAATAATAATAATTTCCTTAATAACATAGGCATTTCTGTATAGGATTGTCAGAAGGGAGGAGAGCACTGTAAAAAGGACAATTGCAAAATGAAAGATGGGAAATATAAATCCTGTGCAATATAATTTGTGTAATATGTTCCCTTCTGAATGTAATATTTGAAAAGATTCTCTTTGGTGATCTGGCCTGGAATGGAAAGTTAGGATGCCACCTCTCCCCGAAATATGCATCATTATCACCTCTGCTTATTTTACAGCTCAATTCTTAATATTTTACATGGTTTTTAAAGTGTCAGCTTCTTCAGTCATCTGATTGTGAGAGAAATCAGTCATTTTAATAGTAAGCTTTTGAGCTGTACAAAAGGGCTTGTGAATGTGATTGGAGCATGTTTGTTGTTCTGAGAAGCTTGTTTTAGATCATTGAGTAGTTGCATTCAGCTGTGCAGAAAATGATACTTGATCAAGACTTTTCATGCTGTGTATTCACAAAAGGGCTGAAATAGTGCCATATAAATTTAACAGTGCTTAATTTTCTCAGATACTGCTGTTTGACATAGATTTTGTATGCAACATCTTTAAAAATATCTAGAAAGGTTAAAAAATCATTTCCATTGCATGGATTGGTAATAAATCCATTGTTCATTTTTATTAGATTGGGGTTTTTTCAGTACTGCTACTTGCTAGTGAGAGAAAGTTGTGAGAGGACTGAACAGAGAAGACCTGTGGGGACAGACAGGGAGCAAAGGTTTGGTCAGGGAAGTGAGGGCTTTTCCTGTGAGCTCCCTTACATTGTGGTTCTTCTGTTGAATGCAACAGTCAAGGTTCTGGGCTAGCAGGGCTAGCAGGGCTAGCACACCTAACTCTGCTCCCACACCTTCCCACCAAATGTAGCCCATGCAGAGTACGGGGCTGTCCAGAGAAGGATCTCAGAGTGGAGGGAGCCCTGCTCTTTTGGAGGTGTGTACATACTCCTGAGCGGCCTGAGAAGGGCAAAGACCATGGTGGTCGCTTGAGATTTCAGCTAAGCCACACTGGAGTCTCCTGGGACAAAGCAAAAGTATTTTCTGAGCCTGAAGGCTTTTTAGTCCTGCTGCATTTCAAAGGGTTGCTGCAGTAAGTGCTGATGCTGGTGACCTTTTACTGAGAAGCATCTTTCATAACAGGGAGTGATAGGCAGCCTAAATATAGAGGTTGCTACCAGCTTCCCTGGGAATTCACAACCCTTCTGTTCTTCGCTTGTTCTGCTTGCTTTCTTTTTATCTCCTTTATTGGTAGGTTTGCCATACCATCATTATTTTAGTTTTCTTTCTTTTTCTCTGATGAGGTACATTAAGCCTACCTAGATTGCACCACTAGGAAGTCAGATGAACCTCTGGTTCTAAGAGAAGTGTTGCTTTTCACGTGTTGTTTCTAGGTATCTTTGAATTAAAGCATAAGTCAGCTTCTAAACCAAGAGCTACAAATAGTTTCTCATTTGGTAACTTAGCAGCAGAACTGAGTGCTGAACCTAAATGCTCTTCTCATAAATCTAAAAGATTTTCATTTACTCACGAAAGCATTTGGGTGACCTCTGAAGTACAGTTCAGAAGACTGCACAGATCACAAGCTACCTTGTTTATTTGTTTACTGAGAATGACATTTTCATCACAAGAGAAACCTGCTGTGGTTTTTCTGTAAAGACAGTGATATTTCCAGTCTTTAGAAACAAAGTTACTCCTACAATAGTTACAAATCTTTACATAAAGGCAGATGTGGCCTTTCATTATCATTCGGTTACACTGGAAAAAAAACCTTGTGTAAAATCCACAAAATCTTGCTGCAATTTGATTTCCAATAAAGAAAATCAGAGAATGGGACATGTCACTTTGGAACATAATAAATGTATTAATGTTGTGTCTTAGACAACATTATGGAAAAGCATGACTTTTTTTGGTAATGCAAGAGAAAGGGAATAAGAAATATTAGTTCTTGAAAATAGGAAATTGAATCAGAATTTTGATTCCCAAAAATAAGAAAGTCATAATGGAAAAGAGTTATATTCCTCAAGCAGAATCAGATTCAGTATTAAAATGTATTGCTTTCATTTCTCCAATATTATAACTTTGTTATTTAAAAATATAATTCAAAATTAGGCATGAAGAATTTAAATGTGATTACTTCAACAGACCTGGAGTGTGGAGGAATAATTTCCCAAAGCAGAGTGGAAAAAATACTTTTGTATTAGGGAGTGCCAATTAGCCTTATCGCAATGCAGAGTGTAAGTAATTGAGAACAGAATAATTTACTTTGGTTAAAATAGTGCTGCCATACTAATTTTGTGTAAAATAATTATTTTCACAGAAAGAAATCTTGAAATCGGATCTCATTGTCTGCACAGCAGTTGCTGTTCTGTCATTTGCTGTCAGTGCCAGTACTGTGTTTCTGTCATTAAGGGTGTGTATCTATATTTCTTTTCCCCCCTAAGGTATTATGTCTCTTATGCAAAACCACAGGGTGCTTTAACTGGAAAGAATAGACACCGTGGGAAGAGAAGTTAGTGAAAATGTATTTAGTGGTCATGATAACACTATTATATCTGAAAAGCAGTTAGTTTCTGGATATTTGTATTAATTTCAGCATTACTTATTTGACATCTCTTTCCTTAAACCTCCACAGCTCTTATGATATGGAACCCAGAGGACAGAATGAATAAGCCTGACAATTTGCCTTTTTTCCTCCAATCATGGAGGAAGAAATTGGTTAATTGTGTGTGCAAAACACATATGTCAAAATCCATATTCACCTAGAGTCAAGAATTAGAACATAGGAATAAAAATTCTTGGCACAAAAATACATTTATAGAAACTGTTAAAAATGTTTTAAAAATATATATATATATAAATTTTGTATGCAAATTATAACTACGTTTCCCTTTTTTTCTGCTTTGTCCCAGCCATTTCTCAGCATTGTCCTGTTTGCTTTAGCGTGGACAGTGGGATTTGTAACACATTACATCCTTCCTCAGCTCCGCAAGCATCACCCCTGGCTGTGGATCTCCCACCCCATCCTCAAAAGCAAAGAGCACCAGCAGCGGGAAGTGAGAGGTTTGTAGTACAGTCTTTTCTAAACGGTGGATGCAATAACTTCCAGCTTGCCTTGGTTTGAAGAACAAAGAGAAAAATCCAGAAGTAACAGAGCTGGGAGAATAAATTACCCTTTTACTTTTGAGTAGCACACATATCTGATTGTTTTAATTTTCGCAGTGCACTGCCAGCAGATCTGTGAACCTCTAGGAGTTGTCTTCTCAGGCCAGTGCCCAGATGGGCTGAGGCCAGGCACACACGTCTGGAGATTGTCTAGTCTGATGCCCCTGCTCAGAGCAGGGTCAGCTAGAGCAGGTTGCTCAGGGCTGTGTCCAGGTTTTAATATTTTCAAGCGTGGAGACTCTAAAGCCTTTCTGGACAACCTGTAATAGCATTCAGTCATCCTTACAGTAAGAAAGGTCACTTCAAATTCTGGTGTTCGGGTGGTTTTTTGGTGGGTTTTTTTAAATCATTCTTGACATGATATAGTTCATGCCTAATACATTGGCATTCTACATCATTTAAAAACTTAAAAGATTGATGAACTTGAGGCATTTTTTTTCTACTTTCTGACATATCAGCAAATGTAGTGCAATTTAAGTGTTCCAATTTCAATTGTAACATTTTTAGAGAAACATTAAAATTGAAAAGAACTGAAATTTTATTTAAGATTTGTTCTTGCTGAAGTCTGCTGGCTTCAGTGGGTAGTGGCTTGATACATGTGGATGTTAGTCAATATTTTAGTATGTCAAGATCTGATTTCCTGTTCTGATAGAGTTATTTCTGAAGCAGAAAATAACTTTGCTTTGAGAAGCAAAGCTTCCTCCCTCCACCCCAGTTCTTTTCTTGCCTTTGCTACAAGCCAAAAGCTTGCTTGTCATTTCTTGATGGATCCCACGCCTTAATAATTCTCAATATATGTTTCTGAAGTGTTTGAAGGCAGCATTTGCAGAACAGTCTGTTGAGGGACTTTGTTTTTCAACTAGACCACAAAAGAGTTCAGAACACTCTCTGGAAAACCATACATTAAGGATTTAAATCTGTTTTATTTTTTAAAAAAAAAGACGTGTTTCAAAACAATTACTTTTCAAATGAAGGTTGGGTATGAAGAAAGTACCCAAGAGACTTGATTGAATGTTGCCTTTTAACTTTTACTGCAATAGGCCAAGGAAGGTATAATAGAAACATGAATATTATTAAGCACCATGCCCAGCTGAAAAGAGTGTCCAGGACTTCCTGTCCCTGATAACCAGTAATTCTGATAAATACCCAAATTGCACTGTTTGTTTCAGCGGGTCAGCTAGAGCGACCACTGTAGGATTTCTTTGCCTTGTCCTGATTAAGTCTGTCTTCATTTGTCAGAAAGCATTGTTTTCCAAAATGCAGTGACTCAGCATTTGAAAAGGTTGAAGGCAGAGATCTGCTGGACTGATTTCCACAGATGAGTTTCCTTCTGTTTTGAGATCCAGCTGCATTTCTCATGCTGCCCACTGTGGGAAACAGGCTGTTTTTGCTTCTTTTGCAGTCCTCATTTATATGTGGCCCATTCGTGTGCTTTGGGTTCTAAGTATTATCGCAGTGTAGCTGGTGTTGTGTGTTAGAAAACAAAGTTTTTATATATATATATATGTATATTTCAGTCCGTTAAGCTGCTGCAGAGGTTTTTTGTCATGTCTGAGATGAGACAGACTGTGGAAAAGGTAATCTCTTTGATAGATATGTCTGATGAGCTGTCTTCTTTCTTTTGTCCTGTAATAAAAATGTAGGAACTAAACTTTAAAATGTTACTTGTTTGTATAGGAAGAGAAACTTGGAAAAAGGACAGTGGTACCCCATAGCTGTCAGGTGCAGACAATGAAAGGACAAGTACACAAAATAAGAAGGCTGTGAGGAGTTTTTACTGCATAGATTTTAATTTTAATTTTTTTTTGACAAGGGTAGTGTTATTGAAAGACAAATGAATGCTTGCAATTAGACAAACAACTGGCAATGACAATTCCAGAAGTTTATTACTCTTTGTTGCATAGACTCTGGATGAGCTGCTTCAACTTTAAGGTGTTCCACAGAATGGCAATTACCAGACCAGTTCTTGTGATGCCCCTGTGAGATAACTCAGTTATTACTAGTCATTATCTTGGCTGGCTGCAGAATGAAAGGCTTAGGTCAAGATGTATGAGCTTATGGTATAATAGATGTGTAGAAACTAGTGCAAGACTAAATGAGAAAGAAAGTTTGATATAATAGGCTATTTCTTCTTCTCCTTCCTCCCCACTACTGCTTTTATACCCCGGTGGTTTCGTGTAAGCCATTTTCAAATCATCCACGTCTTTCCCTGCGCCTCCCTAAATGTGAGCTCTTTTTTGTCTCCATTGTCTGAACAGATCCCTCTCTGCTCCTGCACCTACCTTCTGTTGGTTTGTGTCATATGCTTATCTCCTTACTGAAACTTGAGTCCTTAGAGCACAGCTTTGGACATAGCTGAAGTTCTTGAGCTCAGGAGGAGGAGAGGACTGGGGAATAACAGCTAGGTTCCAAGATGGACATTTTGCTGTGTGTATGAACTTTTAGGAGGTGGCCTTTAGGTAATGAAGAGGAAATATGTTTATGTTATAGCAAGAAACAGAAGTTAATTATACATTCTGGAGAAGGATTTTTTTCAAGAGCATTGCCTTAGCTTAAGGTACTGGCAAAGCATTACTTCAACCTAATTTAGAAGGATTGCTTTTTACATCTTTCTCTTAGCCTATGCAATATACAGCTGTGCCTGAAGAACATAGAAATCCATTGATTCAGCATGTCTTCATCTGTCACTGAAAAGGTGTCTGTGGAAGAGGGGGATGTCTACATATAATTGTTTTCATTTTGCAGGGATGATTATTGGAGATTCAGTAGCTGGCATTTTTATTTCTGAGTTAATACCAAGTTCTGCCTTTTTGTGTTCATTCTTTTTCCAATAACCTTGTCTAGCTGAGCTTTGAGGAAAAAGGCATTGCTTTTGTCTGTACACAAATATTTCTGCACTCAGTTCACCTAAGTTGTCATAGCAGGTGAATTGCATGGAGCACTTGGTTCTTGTTTAACACTCATAGTAAGCACTGTGGTATTGTTCGAAAAGTCTATGCAAAAAAACCCCTATTCCTTAGAGAGGAATGATGTGAGATGTGATCCTGGCAGATACTTCTTACAGTGTCTAAGTGTTTTGGGAAACATCTGTGACTGTTTCTAGCTCCTGGTAATTCTTCAGTCTTTAGATCTCAAGGGGTGTTTCATTTATATGTGAGGTCAGTGATAATTTACAGTGTAATGAACAGTGTTTTGCTATTATAAGATGTGGAAGTAGAGGCATTGAGTTCAAATGAGGTTTCCTAGGTGATTCAGCAGGTCAGTGCCAGAGATGGAGAGCGCCTTTCTGGGGTCATTAAATCCACTGAGAGTACTATATTTAATATACTGAGTGAATAATTGGATGATGTAAAAACTACCATCTAGCATGTACTATCTTCTTTTTACTGAGTGTGTCTCAGGAGTGCAGTTATAAGCAGCAAAACAGATACTCTCTAAACTCAGAGAACAGAATTGTTTCTCTGTTGCCACAGAATTATGAATTCCACTGTTTCATAAATTAGTTGGTTGACTATATTTATTAATGTGAGTTAACTCGTGTCTTCTATGGTACTCCAGTGCAAAAAATGCTGATGATTTGATGACACGATCTGTTATCTGAATTTCCATTTCAGATGCCGCTCATTTGATGTGGTTTGAAAGGCTTTATGTGTGGCTACAGTGCTTTGAGAAATACATTTTATATCCAGCCATAATACTGAATGCACTCACCATTGATGCTTTCTCAATTAGTAAATACAAGAAGCTTGGTACACAGTAAGTAGATTATAACTCAAAGCATGTGATTAGTAGAATATTTGGTTTTAGACTGAAGACTGAGAAATGGAATTTGTTTTTAAATAAGCCTATAATCTTGTCGCAGTTTGCTTTCATGCATATTAGTTCAGAATACAATAATCATTGGCTTTGCTGCAAGAAGAATGCAAAACTACCTTAGCACACTAAAATATGTCTCCAGTGAGAGAGAGAGTGAAATTAAAAGATTAAAGAGCTATATATAGATATATATGGAAGGTCTAAATGTCAATTAAAAGCAAGACACACTATACCAGGCTGCAGGTGTTTGATGGGCATAAACTCAGTGGGGTAACTAGAATTAATCAGATGAAAATGAGAAATCTAGGTTGGATATCAGGAAACATTTCCTAACTGAGGATTTTTAACACTATGCCGTAGTCTCCCAAAGGAGTTATCAGAAGCTTCACCACACAAGTCTTCTGAGGCTGAATAAAATATTAAACAGTGTAGAAAGGTGAGGAGTCCTGTATTAAGAGTGTTTTGAGAAAGGTGGGGGTGCAATTTTGATGAAATCTGATGTCTTAGATATTAAGCAGAACTGGTGATGCTGATCCATGGTCTCACAGTCAGATCCTTGCTGACAGCCTTTTATGGTAAGTATTTTAGTCAGCGACTTGCCTACTGCAGATATTCAGCAGGCTTAGTGACTGCAGTATCCCCAGTGAGCAGAGTTTCTGCAGTCTTTTTATCAGAATGACAGTGATGCAGATGATAAAACAAAGAAACAGCCTTGGAATGTTCCAGTAGCAAGAAAAACTGCTGGGAGGTGGGGGAGAGTTCCTCAGTATCCATAATAATACAGATTCTTAATTTCAAATATTAGATAAAGGAACTTTGATGTAAAAATTGCATGTTGATTTAATTATTTCTCTGTCTTGAGGAGCAACACAGCTTTAGGAACTATACAACTATAAGGAAAAGGCAGCCCCTGCTTTTAGGGGTTGAAACATGGACTAGGACATTAGTCAAATTTTCTGTGTACTTCCCACAGACAACTACTTTCCCAGAGAGACTCTCACCGCTGATTCATTGATAATCTCTGCATCCCCACTGACCTTTTTCCCCTCAGGCACTTGGTAGATGCTGCAGCCAAGGTGCTTCAGGAGTTCAGGTGTATTGTCCAGGGTGACACTGAATCCGTGCTCATCCCTCTATTTAGCTCTGCAAGGCTGGGAGAATTGAAAGTAGTCAGAATGCCATTTGTTACCAGCTAGCAGACGTGACTGAACACATGCTCGGAGCAAATATGTAGGGTTAGGGAGGTGCTATTTTTACATAGTCGTTCCTCCAAGCTAGATTGCACTTTAAAGTATCACCTCCCTCAAGTGTTCAGGAGAAATGAGTCAGACCCCCAGAAGCCTTGAGATTAAAGAAAGTAATTACATTTGTCTGCCTCTGATTGTTTGGCCTGTGGGGGAATACCACAGCAGTCCTTTCCTTCCCCATGCCCCTTGTGTCTGTGTGATCACCTGTGTAAAACCTGCTTTCTCCTTTTCCTTGTAACTCTGGTCTATCCATGAAACTCCCTTTTCATCTGGCTCTCCTTTTAAATACATTCTCCCCACAGCTGCCATCCAAATGCCACACACAAAGCATTCATCTTCAGATCCTACCTCTTTCTTAACTCTGTAAACCCATGAGGGATCCTGGATTCTCCTTGCTGCTTCCATATACAGTGCTACTGAGGATTGTACTTGCTGTGCTTTAATGCATAAATACCTGTTTTCTGTTGCTGGAACATTCCTTAGTTATTGACCACCCAAGGATCAGATTGCATCATGCTGTAGGGAAGGGAAGACTCTCTCCCACTCAGTGTCTGAAAGTGTCTGAGGTGGTACATTTTATGTGATGTCAGAGTTTTCCTCAAATTGAATTTATCTTTTAAAGAAGCTTCACCTTGCTTTGTGATTTTAAAGGACTGCAGCAGTTTGCTTCTTGAGGAGGCAGAATGGCTCCTTTATAGTCAGGAGTTGGAGCTTTCCAGACCTTGATGTGCTGGTTATTAACAGGACCCATGCTGACAGTGCCTGCCCCAAAGAGGCGCTGGAAGTCATCCCCCATTCTCACACTCCCTTACATCTTTTCCCAGGAGTTAAGGCCTCAGGAAAAGTACCTTGTGTGGCAGTGTTTTTAAAGAAGAAGGAATAATGAGCAAATTATTTTCTGTTACCTCTGAATGCATTATTTTGTAAAGTGTCATTTTTTGGTGGAAGTTTCATTATGGTAACAGGCACAGTGACAAAATGTCTTCCTTTTGCTCTATGATCTGTAAGTTTCTGTGTGAAAATTTCTCCACGTTGTAAGAATTTGCTGCTTTCTGAAGAATGAGATATACAACTGGTTAATATAGGATACACCGGGATGGCTTCTGGTGGCTTCAGAATCTATTTAGCTTAGTCATTAGGTTTGCCATTCAGAAATGTGGGACAAATTGAAAAGAACCGCTTTGACAAGGTGGAAAATAAGGTTAGCTTGGCATTTCATTCCAACAGTAATGCTCTGCTGATCCTTTAGAATGGCCAGCACGCAAAATAAAGTTGCATCTGCATTACGGGAGATACACAATAATGAATAAATGCCACATAAAATAAAATCAACCTGGAAAATAAGAATCTTGCTAGGATGGTGGAAACTTGTTGAGGGCTTTCTAGCCTGCCAAGTGTCAGTCATGGCAGCAGGTATTCTACTGCTTAGCAGCAGGATGAAGGAGAACCTTCCACACATTTTGCAAATTCCTGCCCTATTTCTCACTCCTTATACACTGAAGTGCCAACATTTTGGAAGACATGGGTGCAACACAATTTCTTTTTATCTGATGAATTACTGTATAGAATAGTCAACTTTCTGATCAAGAACAGTGGTCAGAATTTCAAACACTTCACATCTGTGTGTGTTTCTACCCAGAATTTTGGCAGCGCCTAATGAAATTAGAAGTAAAATTATAAATTGTCATTGAAGGAAATTTCTTGTAATTAAAAAAAAAAGTGTAGGGTTGGTTTTTTTTGTTTGTTTTTTGTTTGTTTGTTTTGTTTGTTTGTTTGTTTTTTGGGGTTTTTTCAAATTACAGTAATGTATTAATGAAAGTGCCAAGGTATTTCCTGGACTGAAATTTTATTTTAAGAGGGATGTAAAAATGTCTGGTCAACATTCTTGGGTTCCAGTAGTCATTACTACTCTTTTTAGTACAGAGATCATTCTTTTTTACCACTTACAAATGTGTCATAATGATAAGGGAAAAATACAAAATTTCACACAGGTAAAATAAATGTGATGGTTTCTGATATTATTTCTATACCCTTTTAATAAATAAGATATGTAGATTTAGATATGCATAGCAATCTAAAATACATCTGGTACAGATATTTGTATTTAAGACTTCTTTATTTAGTGCCTTATGTCTTGATTGTGTTTTTCTCTCTGCTTTTCTTACAGCTGTGACATTATCTTGATAACAGTTGCTGGGATGAAACTCCTCCGCTCCTCATTCTGTAATCCTATTAATCAGTTTGTTACTTTGAGCTTTACTGTGATCTTCTTCCGATTTGACTACAGAGACATTTCAGAAAATTTCTTGCTGGATTTCTTCATGATGTCCATTGTGTTTCATAAGGCAAGTTTTGGAGCTCCTATACTTTCTTTGGAAAATACATCTTGGTGTCACATGGCTGATCAATATGTGGTAGGACTTTTTAAAAGTAATGAATGCATACATAGACTCATAGTATTGGTACTATAGAGGAAAAAATCTGTTAAATTGAAAAAGAGGCTTTGATTAAGTGTTTTTCTGGCTTTGTGCAGTGTTTTTCATCTACTTTTTGTTCACGTGTTGCTATATAAAGTTCAGGATTGTTGTTTTCAAGAGGAGAATCCTCAATGAGTTTGAAAGAGCCTCTTGGGTCATTAGTGCAGGACTGCCCTCCAGATCAATCGCCGGGTGTTTTTATCTCCGTTTCCTTTGAATGCCTCTAGTGGTTGACTCAACAACTTCCTTTGGGAAATTATTCCATTATCTAATCACCCTCATGATAACAAATGTTTTCCTAATGTCAGCCTTAACATTTTTCTTTTCCTATTTTCAGTCTGTTATCCTTGTGGTGCTGCCCTTAACCTTAACCTCAGTGCTCCTTCCTCTCTATTACATTGTTAACTCTTGAAGTGTGCTCCTGTTGAGTTTATTTAAAAACTACCAAACCCTTTCTGGATCAGTCAGCTCAGACCCTGTCTTTATCTGGAATCTAAGCTGTTTCATTGAAAGAATTAGGCTTAACCGATACCTTGAGAAAACTTGGGAAAGTACTGAAGATTTGAAAGTGTTCATCCAGGGGTAACATTGGTGAAGTGTTTGGTTTTGTTGTTATTTGTTTTATTTCGGTTTTTTTGCTCAGGCTTCTTTGCTTGGTTTCTTTTTCTAAAATATTCCTACTATATGTGTGAGTATGACCCAGCTAGCTTCCCTTAGCTTCTGGGAGAAGAAAGACATGGTTCTCTATTGGTTGATGCTTGTGGTGTGGAGATATTTAGCCCTTCTACACAAGGGGCATCAGCTCATACTGCTGTCCATGCCCACCTGGAAGCTTCAGGCTTCTTATGGAAAGGCCCAGTTAATTGGTGTTACACTGGGAGTTCCCAGTCATTTATGGAAAGAGTGAAGGAGAAATTAAATGCTTTTCCTGGTTTATTTCTGTGCTGCTGTACAAGAGGATGAGAAAGGAGGAATCACAACTTGGTGAGGTAACTTGAGCTCACACTTTTTGCTGAACTCTTGGACCACACTCCAGCAGAAGCTTCACCTCCTTCAAGCCTTCACCCTCAGAACTGTTTTTCTGCTTTCTCTCTGCTGGGGTGAGAAGACAAGGGCTAGGGAGGAAGGACAGAAGAAGAGGAGTAGATGAGACAAAGCTCTGCTTTAACAAGATCCTCCTCCACTATACTCTGATCATAAAATGGGACTAGAGCAATTTTTTAAGCTTCTTAGCTTAGAGTGAAAGATAACCAACACAAGCTATGCAGAGTTTGCTAGCATTATGCCAGTTTTCAGTATTTGTTTCATTACCATGTTCCCTAGAGAAAGGGGTAAATTTCTGTCTCCGGAGAAGTTTATCACTGATGTGCATCAGTGGAATATCTGAATGATGGTTTACTTAATCCTAAAACTCATTCTCTAAAAACCTCTTTACAGGATCAAAAAGTCAGCATGCCAGAATTGAAAGTTCTACTATTTGTTAATTCTTTTGAAAATGTTGACCTCATGAGCATATCACAAAATTCTGCTGTGAAATATTGCATGCTTTTGTAAGAAAGAGATATAAAGTCTTTTCAGTAGGTTTTTTTTACAGAATTACTTGGGTAGATTGAAGCTACTGTTCACAGTGGAAACACTAGTGTTAGCAATGAGAATGAGATAATGAAGGATGCTTATAAAATTAAGCAGAGATGTTTGCTAAAATAACTACTGCTCTACTAGACTGAAAACTGTACTGCAGACATGTTTTGAAAATGTAGTTTTAGCACTGATCTTCCATCTTCATATCTAACAATATCTGAAATTTTGCAGGTCATTAGTTCAGCAAGTGGAATTGTCCTTGTTCCATTTAAAAATTCTAAGTGAAATGGTTGAATTATTTATATTACAAAAGCACATGCACAATTTCACAATGATCATTAGATCCAATATGAAAAATAGCATTGCAGATGATAGCAATTAAATTCCTTTTAACTTCAAATCATAAAGGGCATAAGTTTTCTTTACCCTAATTAAGGTTTGAGCTTTAATTAGCTCAGCATTGTGGTACTTCAGTAAAGGATATGATCACTTGAGGATAAAGATGATGTGTGTTTGTTTCATACTATAGGCCCTAAGCAAGCTGCATCCACTTTTCTTCCTAAAAGCTTTATAGGTCTTCGCAAATTCAGTCTGTATTTCAGTCATTTTAATGTTTGCACTAATTTTTTAAAATACAAGCAAAATCTGAAATAGTCTATTACTGTCACCTTTAGCTATGCAGAGTTTATTACACAGTCATGACTGATTTCTGTTTGCACATTGAAAATGTCAGTTTGCCACTCTCTTAATTAGAGAACACTTGAAGCTCTGTGTCTTAGTCATAGTGATGGCAATTTTTAAGCAAGTTTACCGCACAAAAAGCTTTGCATGCTTTCAAAACATGTTGGTAATATGTTTTTCTTCTAGCAGGCACTGAGAAAGAAAAAATCTAAATTCAACAGACATTCACAACTGCCCTAGTCACTCTTGATGCAGATTATATGGAATAAAACTTTGATAATAAGGTTTGGTAGAGTATTTCTAAATAGCTCACTGATTGCGCTTCCCCTGTTTTATTGTGCTGTTAATTTAAATGTAATTTAGTCAAATCAGAAACTCCAAATGAGCATACTGCTCCCTGAACAACCTGGGACACGGAAGTCCGAATTGCTGCTCACAAATTTTCATGTCTCTTAGCCAAAACACCCACACTGAGGTAACACAGAGAACAAGAGAGTCTATTCAGTTCTATTCCTGAGAAATTTTTTTAATTTTTGTCTTTCTAAGATCATAGGACTTACTAATGTGACACAGTTAATTCAATTCTTTTTAAAAAATGACTAGCTGTTTACATTTTGACAATTCACAGAATGTGAAAACACTAAATGTTGATTTAGGCATATACAGAGTGTGCTATTTTGTATTTCAAATTGCCCTGGGAAGACAGCAAGATAAACATTTAGGAAAGATTTTCTTGTTTTTGAGAATGATTTCAGCTTTCAATTCAAGTGAAACAGGACTTCTCCATCTTTCTTAAACTAAGACTTCCCATGTAGTGAGACCAGGTTGTGTCCTTGCCTACACCCTGGGATTCTTCCTGTTGTCTATAATCTTTAAATCAGAGCTGAATGGCCTTTTAAAAGTATGTGGTTGCTCATTCAAAATGCGTGGGTGTAATGCTGTGGTGTATATTCTGCAGGAAGTCAAACCAGATAATCGAGACGGTCTACATGACTCCATGTAAACTCTTCAAATGAGCCAGTTGTTCTCCCTGGATGTGTTAGGAGATAATGTCAGTGCAAAGGTTAATAAGAATCTTCATATTAAGTGAAAATGGAAACCCACAAAAAACAGAGAATATATTCTTCATAGGCATAGCAAAGATGGAATATATAATAGGACTGAGGAGATTTCTTCCTGGACTTTTAACACTAGGAAAAATTCTGAGACTCTTTCTTGTAATAAAGTAAAAAAAAATGTGGAAATATTAAATGGTTTGAATAGTTTATTTGGAACTGATAAAAAGATGGGCCTTTCTTCCATCCTTTTGCTGTCTACTGACATAATAACTGAGGAAAAGCTCTTAACACATGCAAAAGCTATGAGAGGAAGAGCATATGGATGGTTAAGTGATGTTACAGCTCATCCCGTCCATTTTTCTTCAGTGTGATAAAAACAAACAAA
This sequence comes from Hylia prasina, assembly GCA_013397195.1. NCBI lineage: Eukaryota > Metazoa > Chordata > Aves > Passeriformes > Sylviidae > Hylia > Hylia prasina. The sequence continues at coordinate 382,142 of VYXD01001803.1, read as the reverse complement.
AAGTAAAGCAGTAATGTACCCAGCACTGCCTTCCGTGGCAGATGTGTAAGATGCTTTTGAAGGATGTCTGGAGCAGCTGCTCAAGAATGAACCGGTATTTTAAGTGTGAAGCAGAGGCAAATGCAAATCATTCAAACGGCAGGGATAGCAGTTTGGAACTGGCTGAATGTTAACAAGGATGCTCAGGGCAAGACTTGTCCCCAGCTTTTTTGCTGTGCTCTGTTAAAAATGTGGTTTTCCGTTTCATCCAGAGCCACAGGCATCCTCTAAGTTTTGCTGGTGGAAAGGAGTCATAATATCTCCCTGAACTGCTTTTGGAACTTCAAGCAGAGCTGATGTTGAGCTGAAGGAGCAAAGACAGCAAAACCTCAGTAGTGTGGCTATGGATCCTCCTGGCTGTAGTATGCTCTTGGCTACTGCAAAAGCCTAGTGGGAGGTTCTTGCCAGTCTCTTCACTACTGGGAGCATGCTGCTAAACTGGCTCTTACCAGCTTTTTCATCTCTACAGCACAACTGAGAAATTACACTTGTACTTTGGAATATGGATTTTTGACAAATCTGTGCAGCTTCCTTTAAGCCCTAAAGAGTGAGCCCCCCATAGCTTACACCTTCATCTACCACATGGATCTGAATGGGAGTGATGAGTCCAAGTACCATTAACCTTCTAATGTATAGACTATAACTTCTTATCTCTTTCACTGTCTTACATGTTACTGTCAGGTAGTTTAATGGTCTCCTAATTTGTGTGTGTGGATGAACTAATTAGCAATACAAAAATATGAAATCACCTTATTTTTTTTAACATCAAGTCTTCTGAGGGTTCTGAATTTATCTTCATGCATAAGGCAAAATAATCAAAGAAGCAGAGCTTGTTAGATTTGCCTTCATTAACACTGAATTTATTTGCCTAAGTACTCTTATTCCTGCTGAGCTCACTTAAATATACAATTTCCCTGTTTGATATTTTTTCTTCTTTCCCAGAATACATTTTCCAGCTAATAAGGAATCCACATTTTTTGTAAGAATTTTTCTTTTTCTGTATACTTTCTGACATAGTATCCAAGACCACACATTTATGAATTGTCAAAGTAGATCCAGCTAACGCAGCCAGTTTGTAGCAACCTGGCAGACTTGTGCTGATCAGGCTTAACTTTCAACATCCACAACACAGTCCCTTGGACAGGAAAGAAATTATGTGTGTCATCTTGTTTTCCTTCATTTTATGAGAAAGTGCTGCCAAGTGCATTGACCTTCTTGGTGCTTTGTTGAAGTCAAGTAATTAACCTATTGGATCTTTTTATTGCCTTTGTGGCAATAAAACTCTTGGTTAGTTGGCCTGTCTCATTGATTTAGGTGCTACTTATAAGTCAAAAGCCTCACTCTTTTTCCTTTCCTCTTCTGATTTTTCATCCTTCTCTGAATCTGATGTTTCACTTCAAAGCTTCTGGCTCCAAGTCATTAATTCATATTTTAATCCATTCCTTGCCATTTGTGCATACTGAAATCCAATGTCTTAATCATCTGTACCCTCTTGGCTCACAGCTGTTTCCTCAACTTTTGATATCTGGCATATAAACCCTTTTAAGACACTTTCTGCTAAGTAAAATACCCAAGACTACATCTGATATTTGACAGGATAATCCCAGTGGTATTTTCCATAGACTCCTTAGCTCTTGGGCACTGTACAGTTCATGGTTCCTCTTAATACTGGAAGAATGGTTTAATTGATTTTTCATTCAGCCTACTGTCACTGACCTTTGTCAGGCTTCATTATACTATTCCTGAATTACATTTTCTCTCTCTTTTTTTGGCGGTTTTTGTTTTGTTTTGTTTTCTCTAGAATGGGGCAAGTGCCTTTGGGGGTTCAGGGAGATGTACCTCCACTTCCTGGGTCATTATGCCTCTGTATTCACTGAGGTCTATGTTCATGTGCATTCGTGCTGATAGAGGCCTGTTCTGTCTGTGTTGATGCAGGCACTGAAATAGAAGCCTGGATTACTTCAGTGCAAACTTGGTGTTTTTTCTTATGGCCACTTTTACCACAGAATGATAGAATGGCTTGGTTGGAAGGGATTTGAAATGTCATTGAGTTCCAACTCCCCTGCTATGGGCAGGGACACCTTGTACCAGATTAGGTTGCTCAAAGCGCTATCCAACCTGGCCTTGAACACTTCCATGGATAGGGCGTCCACAGCTTCTCCAGGCAACCTGTTCCAGTGCCCCACCACCTTCCTAGTGAAGAATTTATTCCTAGTACTTTATCTGTTTTAGTTAAAAACCGTTTCCCCTTCTCCTTTCACTTCAGGCCCCATAAATGCCCCTCTTTCCAGCTCTCTTGTAGGTCTCCTTTCGGTACTGAAGGGCTGCTTTAAAGTCTCCCTGGAGCCTTCTCTGCACCAGGCTGAGCAACCCCAACTCTCTTAGCCTTTTCTTCATAGCAGAGGCACTCCATTCCTCTGACTGTCTTCTTTGCCATCCTCTGGACCCACTCTAATGGATTCATGTCGTTGTTATGCTGGAGGCCTCACAGCTGGATGCAGTGTTCCAGGTGGGGTCTCACCAAAGCAGAGCAGAGGGGCAGAATCCCCTCCCTGCCCTGCTGCCCACCCTGCTTTGGATGCAGCCCAGGACACGTTTGGTTTCTGGGCTGTGAGTGCACATGGCTGGGTCATGTCCAGCCTCTCATCCAGCTGCACCCCCAAGTCCTTCTCCTCAGGGCTGCTCTCTATCCATTCTCCGAGCAGCCTGTATTTGTGCCTGGGATTGCCCCAACCCAGGTGCAGGACCTTTCACTTCGCTTTGTTCAACTACATGAGGTTTGCACGGACCCAATCCTTTCAAAAAGGAAATTTCTGGGAAGATACAATGTTGGCACAGAATCCATGTCTATGAAGGCTTTCCTGAAAATGCTTGAATCAGTGCACCTGATGAGTGCACTCCCAGCTGCACTGCTTTCTTTTGCTTGTCTGGCCCTCTTCATATTAAGCGGATGAGCTCTGATCTTGTCCTTTTTGCCCACCTCGGGATCAATGTGAGTCTGGTTTTAACAATGCCACAGGTTCCTTCCCTGGGCTCTTGCTATCAGCTGACAGTGTAGGAAGAAGCAGCATCTGCCATGAGCAGATCTAGGGCTCTGTTAGGATTTATCATCATCTCGTTGTAATCCTTACCATACTTATATCTGGTTAACATTTAACTTCAATTGTAAGGCTTTCAAGGCTTGGTACTCAAACTGCTTAAAACATGCCTGTTTTGTACAGTGTCAGTGTTAAGTGCTGAATGTTGTGTTTGAGGAATCCATTCTTTCCTCCAAGGTTTGATATCAGAGATTTGGACTGATTATATTTTGATCCTCTTGTATTTTGAAGCCCACAATATAAACACTTCAAGTGTCTGTGAGCATTTGCAGATATGGAAAGTATTTGTTGTAAGTTCAAACACAGCCATCCAAATACACCAATAGAATGTCACAATGACTTAACACATAAGCATTAAAAACTTTCAGTATTGTCATTAAATCTTGTTTTGCAGGATTTCATAGGTGAAGTTTGTTTTAAATGGTATTAAATAAAAACCCAAAAGTCAATGATTTGCAAAGGAAAGCTATGAACAAGAGTAAAATTATTCTACCAAATTTAATTTGATATCCTTAAACACATGCATACTTAGAGCTTTCCCCTCTTGATGCATATTAATTTTTACTGATATACCAAAAAGAAAATAAAAATATACCAGTAGGTATTAGAATTTAATTCTGAAAGCTGGAGTTTCCACTTGATCAGAATTAGCTTATTGTGAAAAAGTAAATACTCCTCTCGGAGTCTCAGTTCAAATCATCTGAAGTTCTCAGGATCTAAAGAGGAATATAAAGAAATACCTGTTCAAACTGGGAAATAATTTCTTTCTACACTTAACTTTTTTTTATTCTCAATTTCTGTTGCATGTAGAGCATATTGCTATATTGCATAATGTTATATATAAATGACCGTTATTTTTGTTTAAAACCTATGTGTATATATATACAGTTTTTATAAAACAGAATGTAAGCTTAGCAAGAAAATGTTAATGTTTATGCATTATTTAGTCCCAGAATTTCCAAGAAGTCTGCCCACACAAAATCCCAATAGATGCCAAACACATAGAAGGGCTGCCAAAGCTGAGAGCATTGCATAGTCTCCATCTCACACTGAGTCATTTAAATTCAGGTGTTAACCTCTGCCTAGTTTATTGAAATCTTATCAAACTGAGAGAAGGATCACCATTTTAGTGATGTTTCAGACTCCACAAATCTTTCATTATTCATGTATGTTAACTACATCATCCATTAACTTTGTTTGTACTGGTACTTAAATTTGGTTAAGTAAGAATAGCCAGATTTAAAGAAAATCCTGGGAGGACTGATCTTTGCCTTTGCTTTCTTTATTACTCACTGGTACATCAAAAGTCTGTAGGGGCCTCAGAACTCATAGAAGACTTCAGGATGATTAAGATAAAATGTGTGTCTATGAAATAAACATGAAAGCTGGATGCATGTTCTGCACTTTTACTTGACAGTAGTGCGAATGTGCTGGTTTAAATTCACTGAACTTGCTGATAATTTAAAGTCTTTATCAAAAATCTAAAAAACTGTTTAGTGTGTAAAACTGTGACATGCATAAAGATATTTAGGAATATTAGAACTTTTATGCCCCCTAAATAATATATAATTATATATTATAAATAATATATAAACATATAATAGTTTCTGCTTATTGAATTGTAGAAAACACTGAAGATCTAATAAGGCTTAGTACAAATATTCTTTTATAAATCATTCTAAACTGGGATGCAGAAGTCTTAGATAAAAATTAATCTTTTATATATGTTTAAAGAAATGGTTATAACAAGAGGATTAAAATTCACCAGAGACTATTTTTTTTCACCTTGACTTTAGATGGGAGGATTCCCTCTTTGTATCCAGCACTGTTACACTTCACCCTCCCTCATTCAAACAAAACTCTGCTGGGGATAATTTATGTGTTTCACAGAACCACAGAAGGGCTGAGGTGTCCCATCAGGTCCCATCATGGAAGTTTTTTTTCCCAGTTTGGTTAAATGTGCCTTTAACTATGCTATGTAGGGTGTCTCAATTTCTCCATGCTTCCTCACAGGTCTCAGGAGCCTCTGACTTGAAGGGTCACCAGTAAAGACCAAGGCAAGGAAGGCTGCCCATCCTGTACTTTGGCCTTCCCCATGCCCTTTGTCACCAGGTCCCCTGTCCCATCCATCAGCAGGTCCATGTGACTTTTTTCTAGCCCGTGTGCTGCTGTTGATACACCTGTAGAAGCCCTTTCTGTTGCCTTTTACTTTCCTCAACAGATTCAGCTCCAGATGGGCTTTGCCTTGTCTCTCTCTTTCTAATTCGTTCTGTATTGTTTCTGACAATTTAAAAAAGATGAAAGTTTTCCTCCTTAGCTCATGTCTTCAGTTTACTGAAGGTTGAAATGCAGCTAGTTGTAGTTGAAATAAGAGAATAGCTGACCACCCCTATTTATAAAGGCAGTCTTTAACCTCTTCAGTTTCTTTCTGTGAGAAAAGCTCTGTGAGTTCCCCTGTCTGATATAGGAGGAAGCATATTGCAAATTGGATGAAACTGATAAGGAGAAACAGTTTCTCAGATTGTTCTAGCAAAATGAAAAAGAGAAAATGTAAAGCCAAGTCCTCCTTTCCTAAATCTCAGTGTTGTAGTTGGTAGATGACATCACGTTTAGCAATTATAGTTAGAGATGTAAAATGCTAATGGCATATTACCCTGAAGGCATTTTGCAGAACATGCCCTGGAAGCAGGGATTTAAGAGGTAATAGAGGCACTTGACAACTCTTAATGAAAGCAGTCGCTTGAAAATCACACATTTCCAGGCTTTTAAGTGCGGTGTTGCAAGGCTTTCAAAAACCAAGAGAGGTTCACTAAAGCATTCTTGCTTCATGTTCTTGTGAATGGAAATGAGCTCCTTTGCCTGTCTTGTGGAAATGTTAGCTGAGAGGAGAGTGTTGAAAGAAACAACACCAAGTTCAAGCAGTGGTGAATGCAGAAGCAGTGGGACTTGTTAGATGCATCAGGGAACTTGGGCTTCATGGGCCAAGTTTTGCAAGCTGGTAAATACTAAAGAACAACTAAAAATTATGTATTGGAGCAAGGACCCAGAAGGGTGTCCTCCTGGATTTGGTTTCCTAGCAAATGCAAAACCTGAATTTTATTTGAGATTTGAAAATCTTTTGATGAATTTTGTGCTTTGAGCACAACTGGGGTGATTTATGGCTCTGTGATTTCAATGTGTAAGTGGCAGGACTTTGCTGGGTTGTGCTGCAGTTTTGAATTTTTGAGGTTTCAAATGCAAGTCATCAGCTTTTTCCAATCCTTCACTTAAATCTTTTTGCAGATAAAATTTTTCTTCCAGCTGTTCATTGTGATGTTCTAGATAAATAAAAACAAAGTGAAACAAAGAAACTCCACAACCTGGTAAATAAGATTCAAATAAATAAATGTCAGTTTGAGTTTCAGTTCGGTTTTACTTGCCTACTTTAATGCTGCAGTCTGCAAGTCATGTGTAGTATTTTTGACAGAAAACAAAGCGAGATACAAGTTTCTCAAGCCAAGTAAGTGTAACTGGGCTGTGCATTGAAGGGATTGTAACAGCTTGTTTTTATCTGGGCTTTGGTGGTTTTAAATAGTATATCTGTGCAAAGTGAGCGTTGCATATTGCTCCTAATTTGAGTCGTGCCAAAGCAAAGAAAGTGTGTGAATCACTGCTTGCATCTCAACTGGAAGTTTTATTAGTTGTAACTGCATCTAGCATGACACTGGTTATACCAAGTTAGCATCTGCTGTCTGATAGTTTTGTAGCATAAAGACCAAACCAGCTCAATGCTACACGTGATTTTTACATGAAATTATTTACTGCAGTCCGTGGAGAAGCTCAGTGAAACATTCTGTAAGTGTGTTGTTGCTGTGAATGCAGATGGCCTAGTGGGACTTTGGGGGTGGTGACTTAAGGAGGGGTGAAAGGAGCTGGCCAGAGAAGGTGTGTCCTCTCTGACATGAAGTGTGCCCAGAACCGTGCCCTGTCCCCGAGGCCAGCTGTCATGGGGAGCTTGTGTCCGTGTTAATGAACTCTCCCAGTCTGTATGCAAGGTGGAGGTATGGAATTGCTGCCTGGAAATGAACCATGGAGGGTTTTCATTCATTAACTTTCCTGGAGATTGTTTGGAAGAGTGTTAGCTGGGCGAGACCAGAACCTTCCCAGACACCTTTCCAACAGTTTAAAAATATGCGCGATATCAGTGCTTGAGAACATTCCCTGCAGGCATTTTAATGTACAAGTGTTGATACAGTCTCAATATCTTTCAGGATGTTGGCAAAGTTTTATTTTTCACTGACTCAAATAAAAAAAAAATACTCTAAGAAATTCAACATATATTTGCTATAGGAGCATGAAATATTGCATATACTCCTGTTTCACTGTCAACTTCTGTGTGTTGAGCACCAATGTCTATTGATGGCCAAATCTTTCCTGACAGTTTGTCAGGAACCCACTCTGTAATAGATGAGACATAAGATCTGTTTTGGCCTGATACCAAGAGAAATGACAGGGGGGGAAAATGTATTCCAGGGAATAAGTACACATCATTCTTGAATCAGAAACTGCTAGTTGAAGCACCAAGCATATTTTACAGGAAGCAAAAGTAAATGCATTGTGTTTTTCATTTTGTACTGCACAATAATAAAAGCTTGTATTTATGCAACATTTTTATGATACAATGGTCTTGAAAATGCAGCTACAATTCATGATTAAGGCTGTGCATATGCTTACATGATAATAGCTTCTCCCATTGAGTCAACAAATGAGAATGTTGTGTTCTTGGTAACTAAGTCTGATTTCCATGTGCATAGCCACATGTCACACATTGAACTTTCTCTGTTCACTGTATCCAATTTCTCCTGGAGTCTCCTCTCCTGTAACCGTCTGACTTGTGGTCACATATAGTCAGTGAATATCAGAACATGTTTTCTCACCTTCTAATTAGAGCAGACATACTTCTGAAACCTGATCTGGGAACTACCTCAGTATGGGGATCAAAAATGTACCTCATTGCAAGTTTGAATTCTGAATGAAGAATACACTAATAATATACTTAATACCTCTGAAAGCTAATAATACAATATATCTTATCTCATGTTTATTTCAGGGCACAGTTTTTAAGTGTCTCTTCCAGATACTAGTTCTGAAATTATCTCAGTGCCTAAAAAGTGACCATGTTTTTCTTTTTCTCCTTTTTTTTTCAGCTGTGGGACCTACTGCAGAAGCTGCAGTTCATCATGACATACATTGCTCCCTGGCAGATTGCCTGGGGGTCATCGTTCCATGTTTTCGCTCAGCTCTTTGCAATACCTCATATCCTTTATAAATCTGTATTTCTTTATTCTTAAGTTCCTCTTCATGTATGAAATTTATTTACAGTGTTTGAACAAGATTTGAAATTCTTAGGTAATTTGCTTTCAAATTTGAAAATCTTGGAACATCTTCTAGGAAACACAGTTTTCTCTTTTTTTTTCTTTTTTTTGGCTGCATGGGATCTGAAACTGGGAAACTGAACTCTGACTCAACCTGGTGTGTTTGTTCCCATCCAGCCACACTCTGCAGATCACTTACTTCCCTAGTGCTCAGCACTGAGTTTTGATGCATCCAGAAAGAAATGTTGTGACAGACATATTGCTGGGCTTATGGCTGACTGAGCTCTCAAATATTAGTTTCTTTCTCAGTTGTTTCTAGTTAGTATGTTAGATATAAATGCATTTTAGTGAGCCAATTTCTGCTGCAACTGTCCTGATTTTTTTTTTCAATTTCAGAAGCAGACAGATTTTTACATTTTAATGTAATTTTTTTTCATTGAGGGGCTGAGAAACATTCTTCTTTTTAACCTTTCCATTCTGTTTTATGAGTAACAATATATATTCATCAGCACCAAAGCAGTCCTTCAGAAGCAGTCTGTTCTGGTGCCTGTCCCAGGGCTGTCTCCAGGTTTGTGGATATGGGGAGTAAAACACACAGTTCAGTGACCTCAGATTGACCTGTCTGTAGGGTTAAAAAGTGTATATTGAATTTCTAGAACAAAAATTATTCAATTTAAATGCAAATTCAGTTAGCAACTTGATTGAATACAGAAAAAAAAACCCCAACCAAAAGCATTTTAATGGAACAAATTTAACTTTATCGACATCTAAGGCATTGCCAGATACTAATTTTTAATTTCTTCCTTCCCTGCTAACCAAAGTTGTGGAAGAAGAGTTGACAAAGTGGTTTTACTTCAGACCTACTGATGAGTTTACTTTGTACTGTTTATGAGATATATGCTCTTAAGTCTTTGTCCCTTTCATCCCACAGGGCTGGGTTTTTTTTCCTCCTGAGTGATTTCTTCCATCTGCTCTTTGCTGTGAAACATAAGCAATGTTGAGTAACAATGCTTATGTTTCTAGATGGCAAGAATAAATGGAAGCCTCAGAGAGAGGAAAATGCACACAGAATACCTCCCAGAGGGAAAGTTTTAGATTGTCTCCCTATAGCAGGAAAACATCATAAAAGCAGTGATCTGTCCTAAGAGTTTTAGGTTATTTGTAGCAAATCCTTCCAGAATTTCACAGCAAAAAACCATTTTCGTTTCTGTTGGGGATGTGTATATGAATTTATTTAGCAAAACACTGAAGAACTAGTATTATATTTCAATGGGTTTCCCTTTGGTCACAAATATTTTCTGCAATGGTAACTTTGCTCTTGATAAAATTACCAATTGAATTTTGCAAAATGGAAAGTGGTTAAGCCAGAGTTTTGTTTACAGAGTTATTGCTAAAGTGATCTAGCCAAGCTTTTCATTATTTATATTTATAGTATGCTTTGTAAATGCAAATCTGTCTTCTAAGGCAGTGCTGCAATTAAGATACTGGTTAAATGCTGAAGTTACAATTCCCACAACAGCAATAACTCTGCCTCTTTGCACAGTAGTTTAATTTGTTGTTATCATAACCCTGCAAACAGTAATGATGAATGCGTGTTGCAGTTTGCAGAGGTACTAAACCTGCCATTTTTTTACGGAGTTAATTATTTGTGGCTCTTAATTGCTTCAATCAGTTGTGCAAACAGGATGTAAATTTTTAAATTTCATAGTGCCTGGGTGAACTTTTGCTGCAGAGCTCAGTGATATGAGTAGTTCAGCATACTTTAATGCCTTTGAGGGCAGCGTGCAGGGCGTGAAGGGCAACACGTGTGAAGCTTTGCCTGGTGGAGGTTGTAGAGTCTCTCCCTTTAGAAACCTTCAGGATTTTAGGTGAATGTCTATCAGGAGTCATAAAGATTTAGCTGATCCTACTTGTGGCTGCTAGATGACTAAGGGACCCTTCAAAGTCCCTCTTAATCCTGAAAGACAAGGAACAGGAATGAGCTTCAGACTTGAGGATTGAAATGCAACTTCACTTCCTAGCATTTAAGTGGGTAAGATGAGGTAAAGCATTTATAATTATCAGCACACTGAGAAAGTCAGTGTATTTTGTAGTTCAAAGGCATATTTTACCTGAAAAGGGAACATTGAAATTGGAGGGGAAAAAAAAGAGTTTGTAGTTGAGATTATTCTATTTAGGAGAGTTTCTGCTTGGGTGTTTCAGGGTTACAGCTCTAACATCAGTAAACAGAGCCCTGTGACAGTCAGTTTTCCCATCCTCTAAGTGATTGTGTGCCTGGAAGGGACCTGTAGTAATTGCAAGTAAAAATGTGGATTTTGAGAAACAGAGGATTTGAGCTGGCTGTACTGTTTGTGTTAAAAGAAGGGGATTGAAGATTTTCAAAATGTCAGTCTCTCACATACTTGTCTTGAAGCTGGTTTGAATTTAAACAGATTTTTAAATTGCAAGAATTCTCAAAGACAATGTTTTATTTAATGTTGAAGAGTTTTTAGATTTGAAGTTTATGTTCTCAAAATTTGATTTTGGCCATGTTAGAAAGAAAATCCATTATTCACAAAGAAACAAGTTCTGCTTCTAGACAATGTAGCCTAACAAAGATGGTACACAGGAAACCTGGCTTGGGTCATAGTGTAAGAAAGTATGTCCATTTACTAGAGCATTATGTCTTTTGAGGAAAAACTCCCCGTTGCTACTGATTATGTCTAAGACACAAACCGTTCACAGTGGTGTGCAAAATGTCTTAGCTCATGATGTTGGCAATTTTTAAATCAATCATTATATTAGTACCAACTTTAAAAAACTTGGTTTGCTGCCCTTATCTGTCCTCTTTGTTCTTTTTTCCTCTCTTCAGCTCCCGTGTCTCCTTCCTTATCTGACACTTGTAAATACTTGTTCATCTTTCACAGCCAGTGCTTGGTTATGACTGCACTGTAATGTGACAGTTTAACTTCTTTGATGCACTTGCTTTCTGCTCTGTGCTCTGTCACTTTTTTAAACTTTAGACTCTAAGGGCAACTCATTTTTCAATATCTCTAATGCACTAAGACGCTGTTCCAGACCACTGTCTTTTAGTAAGGTTGAGAGATTTAAAAGATATCTTTTGGCAAATATTTGTTTCTACATTTTGCAAATGGCTTTGAAAGCATGGCTAGCTAGCAGGTTTATGGAGATGCTGTACCAAGAATGATGTTGATACTTTTATTAAAATGTGCTTTTTGTGAAGTCTCAGGGATTGTGGGACACATGTACAGTATATTGCTGTAAGAGGGTAAGCTAAAACACTCTGGTTGTTGGGTGATTTTACCTGAAATTTAGTTTGAGATGTGCTGCACTTCCCTCCCAAGAGGGGTGTAAGGAATGACAACTGGCTCTTATGCCAGTTCAGAAGTCTTTTTCCTTAAATTTCATGAACGTGATATGAATTAATAAAGAATTTAGGCCTAATATTTTATTTTCTTGCATTTATTTAATGATCCTTTTAACCTGCATCTTTTTCAGTATCCTTATCCACCTCCTAACTTGCTTTCCAGCAGCCTGAAATACGACTTTACATTTAAAGTAAACTATGGGTTCAGGCATTCATTATGATGCTTCTGTGTGATGCTTACTATTCCCCTGTCCTCGCCTTCTCATTTCTATAGATTTCAAACAGTATGAAATGCTGAACATTTTTTAGGTGTCAGTCAGCATGGAATAATAAATTCTCAGTAAGAATCAATGTGAAAGCATTACTTTGAACCAGAAAGTTGGAGAATAGAGGCATAGTTTCTCCACATACCAGATCATTCCAAAACAAGCAGAAACACACAGAATGGAACACTGGACACACTGAAAGCAAGACTCCAGTATGGAGAACAAATAAATTCCAAGAGATTGGTTTTTTCTTCATGTGTGTGTTTTAAACTCTGTGTCAGACTGGAAAGGCACTTTTATGTTACAGAAGGTAATTTAGGTAGCTGGAAAAGGGTGTTTGCTGCACAGCCTATGCCTAGCATCTGTCCTCAGGCAGAGATTAGACAATAAAGAAAAAAATAATAATAAAACTGTAGCATTGAAGATCCACATATGCTGGTAATTGGTGATATTTGGCACTGCTTGCCTTCCTCCCTTTCCATGTTACCTTAACTTGCAATTTTCAGACTCTGCTATGCTTTTTTTTCAAACTCTGGCCACTTCAGTCTTTTCTACACCACTGAGTCCATTCCTGGGTAGTGTCATCTTCATCGCATCGTATGCACGACCAATCAAGTTCTGGGAGAAAAACTACAAGTAAGACTATTCACAAAATTTTACCCTTGTTATTTGTAAAGGTTTTGCTCTCATTAGTTCAGTTTCTGGTGGTGTTTTTGTTTCCAAAGGTAATCCTTAAATTAGGGCATGAGAGGTTAATCTTTGAATCTTGTTTCTGGTGTTTTACTTTCCCATGGTTATTTGGCTATTTCTGAAAATGTATTTAAGCAATTATCGGTATGTTACAGATGAGGCATCATGTTGCCTTTGTTGTACAGACACAGTAAGGAAGCTGAGAAAAAGAAAAAAGCAGTAAAACTCCCAGTTGTCAGCCTTTTTTGTCATGCTAGCTAGTGCTAGCAAGTAATTCTGTGAAGCCTTTGGCACTAGCAGTCAGACTGGATAAATACATTTTATACTAACTAGGAAGATTAAATGCTACCCTGTGGGATGCCGCAGGTAACTGCAGCTGCAGAACTGTGATATGAGGCACAAAGGGGGAGTTGCATTGGCCAAGTCAGGGCTTGTTCTCACCACTGAGAAGGGCTGTACCCTTACCACACCTCAGGTGTTAATGCTGCTGGTGTATCTTAGTTTGAAGAGTTTTATTTTGTTGCATTTTGACTTGTGTCAGTGAGTGAATACGTACTCATCTATAAAGAAATTAGTCAGCCAAAGCCAAGTTGTATAAAGAGGCTTTCTATTCGTTTCTGAATGTGATGAGATTTGTGGAAACCTTCTGAGGGAAACTGAGTTTTGTACACTGGCACTAGATATTAACAAAAATCTCACATCTTTTTTACTGGGTCAGCAGTTTAGTTCTTTCAAGGGAGTGAAGTGGAGGGTAGTTGTGGAAAGGCAGGAAGCTTCCGCTGATCCCACAGACAGCTATACGTTTTTGGATGGAAACTCTGAACAATATTAAGTAGGAAGTGAGGATTTTAACATCTCCTACATTTTACTTCAAGCAGAGTATTTTGGAGGCATGCAGTTCCCTTTCTAGGTACCAGTTAGAGAACCAGCCTCTGTTGAAAGCACATCACTGCCATATACTTAGTTTAGTGTCAAGTCTTTGGTTATTGTCAGGGGAAACAGAGGGAGTAATTTATATTTGCTTTTGGTTTGTCTAATCTTTTGATACAAAATGAGGAGGAGATATTCACAAGAAATACCAAAAAATGGTTGATACTTAATACTTTAACAAGGGTGTATGTGTGACTTGTTTACATCTGTGATTCCTACTAAGGAAAGTGAAGAACTTGATGGTAATAGTTTTGCAAAGCAAGGTAATTATTTTATCCATAAACTGTAAACCTCAAGTGCAGAAAACTGAACCTTGTTAGTGCTTTAATCCAACACTGCTTGTCCTTTCAAAATAAGCAGCAGCTACAACTTTGTCTTCAACCAGAAGGCTTGCGTTACTCTTTGTAAAAAAACTCTGCTTTGTTGGCTTGTTAGAAATTCTACTGTATCATCTATGACCTCACTTAAAACAAAAAGCACAACCTTGCCTGTTGAAAACCTTTCAGAAGTAGAAAACAGCCTTGAACAAGGTTTAGGTTGTCATTAAAGTCAAGTAAGTCTTTGCCTGAACCTGTGGCATCGCAGAATATGTGCATGGAATGACTCCTCCTAAATTTGTATTCATTTTGTCTCTGGTACTTGGGATTCTCCTTTGCCTTACTTCTATTTCACATGAGGAGCTAACCAGAATCAGTGAGAGTTAGACTGAAAAACTCCTGGTTTATTAAAAGAACACTGTGAAAAGACAGAAATAAGGCAACGAAGGGGAGTAATTTTGTATTAAGAATAAGGAAATTTAATTAGTATTTGCACACTTTTCTGTTGTCAAGCGAACTTCATTGTTGTTTCACTTAAGGAAGAATTATTTCTGCATCTAGTTTGGGCCCAGAGCCTGAGCTTCGATGAAGAAAAGAAAATCCAGTTCATTTTTGGTAGTATGAATCCAAAGTTGAAACTTTGAACTTTAGCAAGTATGGAGTACCATGTTCATTAATAGAACAGGGCTACTAGGCCTGTAGTCTGAGTGCTGAGCAACTGATCCAGCTGTTCCTTAAAGTGTTGGTTTGGTGGTCCCTACCTTGTGTTTTCTGAGTGCACATGCATGTATCTTGTTTCTTTTAGTCCCACTTTTTCTGCTGGCTAAAGAGGAGTTTGAATCCTCAGGTTTCTTACTGAGCTTCTTCCATTCTGGAGCTGAAAGTCTCAGAGAATTAAAATGATGGCTTGTTTGTTTTTTTCAAGGAGCTGAAGGACTCAAGTGGGTAAAAAAAGAAAAGGGGATTCATTTTGATAGTAAGCTAACTGTGAAATTCCTAACAGGCTCTTCAAAATTCAGGACTCATTCTGTGCCTGTTTGGGCTCTTGTGGTGTGTGTACAGAGCATGGGTGTTCTTCCCTGCAATCAGCAGTTGCTGTTTACTTTTAATGTGCCTTTTGGTACTCACTGCAGGCAGAGTCTCATACACCAATACATCACTGAGGTCAGGGATCTTTCAGAGAGGAAAAGGAAGGGTGACTAAGAAGAAAAAAAAATAAGGCATTAAGGAAGGTGAATGAGAAAGAACAACTCTTGCAATCACAGTTTTGCAGCTTTTGCTGCCTTTGTTGTTGAAAAGAGAGGGGTGTAAAATGAGAAGATGGGCTGCTGCTCATGAGCTGGTTACCTTGTGGGAGTTCAGCTATGAGAATTTCTTTTTCTCTCTCTCTGTTATTTTTGGTTTTGTTTTTTTACAATGGAAAGTTTGCTGTGACACTGGTTTTGTCCAACCCTTGGCCTGGGTCCTGCTTCCCAGTTTGAAGCTGCTCTTCTGGTCTCTATTTTCACAGCTGTTGGAGTGATTAGGCTGTAGATGTCAAAGAGAGAAAAGGAAATAGCAGTAAATCTTGTTTAATGCATAGGCGCTTTAAACCATAAAGCGTTTGTCCAAACATTATTGTTCAATTCCTTTGCTTTTGCTTTTTTTTCTCGAATACTTTGTCACTCTGTCCTTCTCCTCCCTTCCTCTTATCTTCCTTTGTATCTTGGATATGCCAATGACAGAACAGAGTAGGAAGTTTACTTTTATTCCCCAGTGGGGCTAGGAGCTGGATCACGTGGAACAGCCTGTTTGTTCTCTGCTGCAGCTGTGACTTGTCCCCACAAACAGCGAACTGCCACCAGGAATCTGGAGATTTCACTGTTTACAAGCTGCTTGTCTCTCCTGCACCTTCCTGTTTCTATTCTTCTGGTTCAGTGCCTATTTTTGGGTAAGGCCCAGCTTGCATGTGCTTTGAAGTGCCTTGAATGAATTACAGTGTGGCGTAACTGAATTAATTAGGTGTCTCTAAAGAGGCTGTGATTAAATTGCCAGTTATCTCAGACTGGCATTACAGGATGCCTCTCTGTGTTTGGGACTATTTGAGCAAGCCTTTCTTTTCTCCATCTTTTTAAGAAGTGTATCACTGTGTTATTGTTCCAGTCATTGTGGTCTGGAAAATAACCACCTGTAGGGTTAGTACAGCTGGGAATGGAGGGCGAGGAAAACCTGCCCTGCTTCAGATGTAGTGCAGATGGCTTTTTCTTCTTTTTTCCTGCCAGCTCACTTAACCTGCCCATTGCAGACAGCCTGCAGGTGGAATGGGAAGAGTTTTCCCAGTGTACACATAATTCTGGTTGACCCCACGTTATGCACATGTGTGGGAAAAGGAGCTGTGAAAAGTACCTGTCTGCTCCCTCCCTTTTTTCCTATAAAATAGCAGGCCTTCTACTTCCAAATGCTTATTTTTAACACATGCTGGTGCCTCTGGTTTCCCTGTGAGCCTGCTCGTCTGTTACAGCTGTTAAAACCCCTGCTCCAAACACAAAATGTCATTCACCCATAACTGTCCATGGCCCTTGTTTGGGATCTGCACACTCCAACCTTTCAAGTTGTTATTTTTAGGACTGGATTTCTTTTTTTCTTAGTCTTTTTCTTGCTGTGTTGTTTGATTTTTATATGTTTTTAGACCTCCATAGTAGTGATGTTTACAGAGGAACAACTGCAGCAGATGTTTATAGTTCAGTTAATGGCTTGGACTTTGATTTATAGTGAATAGCATAACTTCAGCATTTTCCCCCTTTCCCCCCTAATTGACAGGAGATAGTGTTTGCCTTCTTTCATTAAATATCATCTCATATGTTATGTTCTAACTGCTGTCACTGCCCTACTTATGGTTCAAACTTACTTAGAGTTCAAACTTTCTTGAATATTTCCAGCTACCTAGTCTGAAAGCTACATTGTAGCCTTGAGTTTTACTGTCCATTGCAATTATTTTAGTTTCTTCCAAACTGATTTCTGTGCAAATTTTTGTGTTTCTCTCTGGCTGCCTCTATTTCTATCCTGTTTTTATGAACTGACCAGAAAGAAGCACTGCATTTCTGTTTGCTCTAAAATGAACTGAGGTTCTGGTGCCTTTGTTCACAGCTATTACTCATTGATGAATGCTGGTCCCTTTGGTGACTATGGTTCTTCTAAGACAGGACTTCGCTGAGTTGGCCTCAGGGCTCCTCCAGGCTTTTGTTGAGAGCTGAGTTAATTTAGAACTCAAAATAATATAAATAGTATAAATAAGTATCAATGTGCAGAGAAACCTGAAATGAGTGTTTATTAGTGCATGGGACTTACAAGTCAAAACAAATAGGACCAACAAATGAATGGGTTTTTTGCCCTAATTTTTGGGATGTTGCCTCCAAATCAGAAGGGCTCACCAATTCTATTCACAAATCCTGTAGAATTTGGTGACAGTCTTTCTGCATATTTCAAAGGTGCTTAGATCTTTGAGAATCCAGCCTGTAATGGTACACTGCAGCTTGTACTGAGGGATGCTTAAGCCTGACTTGGTGTCCTTGAGTATAGCATTGATGCAGTTGTAAGTGGCAGTCCCTGGCTGACAGCAGGGCAAAAGCTGAAATATTGGCAAGCTGATGCCATTTTTCCTTCAGTTCTCTTCTCTTAAGATTGGCAGATCTCCCAATAGAGGTGATTTTTTTGGTTTTGGGTTTGGTTTTTGTTTTTTTGTTTTTTTTTTAAAAGCATGCTCCTGTCTTTAAACAATGGATATAAACTGGTCTTTGGGAAGTTATGCCCTGTTCTCCAGAGGCATTTGTGACCATGGTTCTGGCACTGGGGGAGAGAATAGAGAAAATGAAAATGTTTGAAGAACAAAGAAATCTTTGTGTGTACTTCAGCCTTAGTTCTTCATGAGCTCTCTGAAATTGCATGTTACTCATTAGACTTATTCATCTGACTGTCTTCTCAAGACCCTTCCCTGTCTGCTCCCTGCTGTAGTGTGTAACCCACTCTCTCTCTTGCACACCATCAGTGCTGCCCACAGACGTTTACCTGCAACACTTGCCTGGTTTGGGAGTCTTTAATTCCTTTCAGTGTAGCGCTTTGCAGAGGGACAAAGCATTCAGGTGTGTGGGGTGTTGCTTCAGGTACAGCCCCAGGTTAAAAGAAGTCCTAGAAATCACCTTTCCTTCAGTGTCTTGAGCTGTGGTCTCCCCTAGAGCAAGTGACCAGGTGTGCCCCTTTGACTACCTGCTGTAGCATGGAGTTGTGCACATCTCTTCAACCCAATCCTTACCTCATTGCTTGACTCCACGTGTGGAGTCACAGTGAACTGGGAAAAGGTGAGAAAGCATGGGCAAGGAAAACCAGGCACCTTTAATCAAGTAGGTTTGGTATTAAAATAAGTGTTTTCTGAGTTGCCTGGAGTTTCACACTCAAGGGAGGCTATACAAAATTCAAAGATGTAGTTTAACTGTTTGGCAGTATCTCTTTAACTGGTAACATCTCAAATTTTTGCCCCTGGCAGTCAATAAAACAAATTGAGGCTAATTGACTGGGAGCCATATGTGTGATAATTAATTGGGAATGTGTTCTGATTCAGTGCTCTGTAGTTCCCTGCCGAGTTAAAGATGCATTCACAACTCCAATTCACTGAATCATTCTAAGAGGACAGAGTAAAGACAGACTGGAGACATCAGAAAGGGAATGCATGCTGAGATCAGGAGGATCACAAGTAGAGATCAAAACAGTAAGTGGCATAAATGGAAAGGGAAAAGGGTGGGTGGGCAGAAAGGAAAAGGCATGCAAGGAGATATCTGAGGGGGTAACCCAACAGACATGGGTAAGCAGGAACTCAGACCTACAAAGGAGGAGAAATCATGAGCATGATAGAGGAGGGCTTTTAAATATATGTTTAGAAAGGAAGGCAGCAACAGGATGTAATAGACAATAATGGACTCCCATCACAAATAGGGCACATGTAATATTTTAAGGGTGTATGTTGATATATAGATAGTGGCACTAAAGATTTATAATGCTATTCATCTAATCATTAGCTTCCAAATTATGTAAATCTAATGAGATCAAGTTAACTCATGAAATTTCTGTCATGTCAAATATTGGAAACCCCTTTAAATGGGTTGTCTGAATTTCCATAAGAATAAGTGTTCTCAGCAAGTGTTCATTCATTCACTTGGATAATAGATCACATCCTGTGCTAGATTGAACCTAATCAAACATTTAGGGGCAGGCTGAGGTTCTAAGTACTAAACCTAAAGCTTACATTCAAGAAAGTGCTTATTCAAGCCACTTTTGTCAAGATGTGGAATCTGGTAAAGCTGAGATCCAGGAGGAGACGTTCCGCAAGCGTAACCGTTCTAACCGAGGTGATAAGACGTGCTGTGCACAGGTAGTGTCAGGGAGCAGTTCATGCTACAGCATGCTTGGGTCTCTGTTGTCTCCTGAGCTACAAAGGTATGCACTGGACCCAGGTGGCCTTGGGGCTTGTAAGAGTAAAATGTAAAGTTATCTCTACTTTCTGAGATAGTGCAGAATTGTGTCACCATTGCCACTGAGAATTGCCTCTGAAACTTTGTTCTAGTTGGGGCCAGGTAAATACTGGATGAAAGCTAGTGGTTTTGGGTGTTTTTTTCTTTTAAAGTCCTTTGACAAGCGGTGTTTGCTCTCAAAATATCAGACGTTTTCAGTCTGAAGAGTACTGCAGAGGATACCAAGATGAATGCTGTAAATTATTAACATTCTCAACAATCCTTGCAATAAAAAAAACAGAGGTATTGAAAGTCATCCCTCTTTTAGATTGGATTTTGTGCAACTGGACAGTAGCAGTAAGATTTTTGTTGTTTTTAAGTGTAGTGTCACTGATGCTGCATTTGCATGTTTGCAGCACTGGAATGGCTTGGGCAGCTCCTGTTTTGCCTCCTTTTGGTGACAAATATGGATATGGAAAACCCTGTAGTGAACTAAACTAGTATTTCTGATACAGGCTTTCTTTGGAAGACTTGTATTAGTCTTGTATTTCCTCATATTTTCTTGCCATCTCTACCTTCTAATTTTATTATTAAGCAGTCACATTGAGTCTGAAAGTGACAATTAAAATATCTTAAATAGATGCTATTTTAATATTGCACACTGAAAAAGCATGAAAACATTTCATTTTCCGCAGTAAATAATATCAAGAATGAGTTCTGAAATGCCTTGTTATCCTTTCCCCTTTTTATGATGTTTAAACAATGTTTCTCTCTTTGTGTGGAGTAAAGGAGAAAAACAGCTTGGCCCCATTTGCTGAAGTGGCTCCCAACATTTGTTTTGGTTTTGTTTCTTTTTCCCCTCCGTCTGTTCTCACTCTCTCTGGTGAAAACATCACCAGGATATTTATCATCACCTCCTTTCTACTCTCTAGCTCCTTGCAGTTTCTCAGGCTTTTGCTGCTTCACTCACAGGGCCATCATGCAGAGCCCAGGTGAATCAGTCCTGTGGAGCTCTTTGCCCAGGGCAGTACCTTTCCTGTAATGTTTGTGTTGGCTCATGATGGGAACAAGAACAACAGAAGAGTAACACTCCTATGTACTATTTCAGATACCTGTTTTTGTGTAATGTCATTAGCACATTTGCTTTTAAATTAAAAGCACTTTCAACTGCAGTCAGCGAGGTCCAGCTGTGAAGCAGAGTCCTGTGCTAAGCCCCATCCTTAGAGGAACATCAGGATCCTTCTTTACATCCTCAAGAGTGTGCACAAAAAAAGTGCAGTTGCATAATCTTTCCACTTATAAAGTTTCTTCTGTCGTGTAGTAAAAAATAATCTGAAGACAGTAATTAAATGTGTTTTAAAAGAAAAAACACACTTAGACAAGGGGAAAGAAATAAAGTAAGACAAAAGCAGGAATACTGATGACATTTAGGAAAGCATTAGTGAGTATTTTAAAGTACACAGATGCTTAAATCACCTGGCTTACAAATAAGAGGTGAATTCCCCAGCTAAACCTTTGAATGTCAGAGCCCTAAGGTGGGATGTTTAACCTATGTTTGGGCACTCAGCTTTTGTCCTTGAGTTCACACCTTGCTGCAGAAGTATGGAAACTTCCAGACAGGTGTTGGAATGTGCCAAATAAGCATGCTGAGTCATCTCAGCAGATGACTGGTTTTAACACCCACTTAAACAACAGCAACAAAAAAAGTCAACCCCAAACCTCCAAAACATTAAAAAAACAAGCAAACCACAAAAAAACCCAAACAAACCCAAGAAGCCTCAAAATCAGTTATAAAAACCTTTCTAAGAAAGTAAAGAAATTTTAAGAACAGGAAGGGTTATTGATAATAAGACTTTTCTGTGTTTTAAAGGGATGCTTCAACAGTCCTGTCTTTAACAACTTGGACTTTTTATACTTTAGTCCTCCTCTGGTTTCCTAGTGTGCAGTCAAAACCGCTTTTTATTGTTGTTAGATGAAATAATGGCCCAGTCAGGGAAGGAGAGGAGGAAGAAAGCATAAAAAAATAAAAATCAGAGTGATCAGGAAGGAGAAATTGCTTTCATTTTTAGGAGATTCCTCTTTCTTAAAGTGAGTTAAACCCAAGTTGTATCTTCCATGCAGCTGCCCAGAAAACCTGGGCGGGGTCACACAGGAAGGGGCTGTCAGCCTTTGCTGTTAAAACCACGCTGAAATCATTCTGTCTTTTAGATGAAATTGATTTAAAACTACTTCAATATCCTTCCCCTTAATACGATTGTTTTTACCTCTGGTGTCCTTCAAAAACTGATGGGTGCCTACTTATTCTGCCATATCATTCTCCTCCTCCCTCACATTGTAGACAACTGCTACTGTGTTTTTAATGCTAAGCCTTTGTTTATAGAGCCAGCAGCATTAGGCATTCACAGGAAAATACTGAAGATTTTTTTCCCAGATTCCCATGAATAATCATAGGGCTGCAGCAGAGTAAAGTTTCTCTCTTTTAAATTTGCCTGTTAGATGTCATCGAAGAGTGGATTAAAATTCATTGGACACAGACAAAGAAAAACTTTGGATCGACCCTAGAAAAGCATCTCTGCATCTCCCAGAGGGAAACTGCTTTTCTTTGTTTTGTTCTCTTTCAAAGTAGAGATCCTCTTCTACTCAGCAGGAATCCTGGAAGTCTTCAATTTGTGTTTTGGGGGAAAACTCAGCAGCAGCAGGGCAGGTAGAACAGCTGGGATTTTTTGATCTTCTGGAAATAATGATTTATTTAGCATCAAATCAGCAATGATTTATTTATTTTCCTCAATTTACCTGATTCTCAATATACTCTCTTTATTCTCCAGACTACCTTAATCCCCCTCAGCCCTTTTTCTATCTTTCTAAGGAAATTGGGAAACTGAAGTGGGAGAAGAAAATATTTCCAGGCAGTATGTTTGGGAAAGAAAGAAAAGAGAGGAAGTGATTTAACTTTTTTGCAAAGGGAAGCAATAATTTTAATGACATGAACAGTGCTACACAAACTGGAGGGTTTTCCCAGTGTCCATGTAAATGGGGGATTAAAAGAGCATGAAATAGGTATTTCAGGAACTAAGGAGGATGTTGGCTTTAAAATTGCTGAAGATTTAGCTGAAGACAGTTCAACACAATCACTTTTTCTCTGGGGCAATTGCTGGAGGAACTGTGCTTGGTTTTCATAGAATAATGCAATTCAGGAAGAAATTCAATTACTGAGCTAATTATCACATTGGATGAGAGGTAACAACCAAATATAAAGTAAGAGGCCACTGGAGGAAAGCCCAAATCACCTACTAATCCCAAAAGTTCACAGTGAGAGGTCCTGGTTGAGAAGTAAAGGTATTTCTGGTTTGATTGTTAGGTGTAGGGGATTATAGTTTAATCCAATGCAAATTCCCCTTGCCTTCAAGAAGATACAAACACAGTGTTGATTACTAATAATTGCAGAACACTTTTAAAATCCAGAATTGATTACCTGATGGCATTTATTCAACTAAACTGAATTTCAGCACAGAAGTTTGCTTCATAAGCCGTCTATATTACCATTGGTCTTAAAAGAATGAGATAAAATTATACCTCATAATAGCTGCATAAAGATTTGAGTTTTTCTAGTAGTGTCTGAAAACGTAAATGCTTGTCTCATTTCCTAAGGCCCATGTTTTAGCTGCTTAAACAAAGTCTTAATGGAGCCTGGCTTTGTTTTGTTGGGGTTTTCTTGTTTGTGAGAGGTGTACTATTTCCTTCCCCTTTTCCAAGTCAGGCTGCATCATCTTGTCTTGGAGTGTCCCAAAGCACTTGTGATTTTCCCTGATTGTTTCATGCATCTTTCTGTCAAAGGAAAAAATAAGGAGGGGAGGGGAAAGAAATAGACCTGGAGCTGCATGCTGGGCACAAGGATTCCTGTTTATTATAGATTAGAATTTTCTGAAGTATTGGTTGATTTTTATGGGTCTCAATATGCCTCCAGAACAGAAATGGTAAGAAACTGGGATAAAGAATAGTATTAACTTTTACCTTACACCAGCACACTGATTTCAGAGGGACTGAAAGTTAATAGCGCGTCTCGTAATCTTAAAACATACACATTTGGAAATCAGCAGTGCTTCTCTGCTGAGAATAGAAAATTGATTGAATTCCACAACCTAATGTTTATGCTTACTCTTGCATATGCAGGTGGATATGTATCAGGATGGAAGAATTCTGACAACCTTTTTAAAGTAAAATTATTCTTTATATTCTGAACTGCTTAAAAGGCCCTTCCCCCCATTGCCATTTTCTGTTGGATAGGAAATGATAATTGCAGTTACAATGAGCTGAGCCAACCAGAAGCAGGAAGATAAATAATACCTCAAATAAAATGTTAATCTATGTAGATAATATACTAATATTAATTACAAATAATTTTAATTAAGACTCTTATTTTCTCAGTCATACTTTTTGCACAGTAGAGAATGTGCCTTTTTAAGGAAGAAAATCCGTTTCTTTTGGTAGGAAGTAGAACTAAAGCAAATCTGTTCCCCTTCTGTCTACTGCATGGAAACTGTGTGCAATTTTTCTATTGGTCAGTTTTCCACAACTTTTTTGGGGAGGCTGCAGGAAGTGGATGAAAAGCCTTTTAACACATCAGTGGCATCCTTCTCCCAGTTAGATTCAGCATGAACTTACACACAAAATCCTGGAAACTGGTACTGAGTCTGCTGTGTTTCAAAGACAACATTATCTTTACACCATTCTTTTTCAGTGTTATTTAAGCTGTTTAAAAGCCTCCCTTACAAGTGATCCCTCTTTGGTGCCATCTTCCTTGGGGCACGTCTGCAGTTCTCACAGTGAGTAATTAAATTGAGGCTATGGAGGTTGACTGGCCAATCACCAGCCTGTACAAAATCTCCTCTGGGCCCTGTGCTCCCCAAGCCATGAGCCAGACCCCAGCCAGTCCCACCCAGCCATGCCAATCTCACTGCAGTTCCACCAAGGACACCATGAGAGCCACACCTGGGTGTCTCCCTTGGGTCCCATGCCAGGGGAAGTGGTGGTGTGGCTCTTCTCCCCTGTGCTTGCAGGCCTTTGTACAGATGAGGCCCTTGCTGCTGTCACACATAACCTTATGCTGACTGTTGTTTGGGCCTTTTCCTGGTTTTGCTTTAATCTCATCTTCCAGGGAATGAGAGATCATATTTACATATTTGACGGGTCTTCTGTTAAGGCTTGTGGTTGAGCACAAAACTTTTGAGGCAATATTCTTAATGAAGTGTCCTGAAATCCTGATATACCCATGCCAGAGCAGTACTTCAGGGAAATTGATGTTTACTATAGCATTTTTATTAGCCAGAGTTCCATTTTTACCCCAAGTACCCATGGGTGTTTGGGAGATGCTTCGGACTTGGTGTTGAATATCCCCACTTACCACAGCAATCATTCTCTTCTGTTTAACACATGCCGGCCCACAGTGATTCACTCAGTCCTTATTTTCCAACTTTAATATTGTCTTTTGTTACAGTTGGTGATAAAAGCTCAATCCAATCTACCTTTTTAGTTGCTTTCTCTTTTGTAAGCATTTTTCCTGTGTTGTTTATATTCCACTGCTACAGTAAAAATACTGAATAAGGAATGTGCCATTTGTAAGGGTGACAGGATTAGTGCCTGTATGAACTAATTTACTCATTTTCAAGCAGTAAGAATGACCTGTGACTCTCCTATTACTGCCTAGCTAAATGTGAAACTAAGTAAAGTATTTTTGTATTGTTTTTCCATAGATGGTACGCACTCACATAAATGTTTTCACCCAAAGAAAACTCCTTGGGTCCAGCTGTTTCCCTTAAGGCTTAGAAGGAAAGAGAGACTCATTGAATATTCTTTCTATTCACTGTTTTGGTGGCACCTGGCTGATCTATTTCTGGAGCCAGTTCAATTATTAAGTACACAGTGTTGTACTTATTGTACAAATTCTGAATGGACTGTGCCCCACAAGAGGGAAAACAGGCAGAAAGAGTGTGCTGATAAGCTACAATATCAATAGCCATACTGACCTGAAATAATGATATATGCCTGATGAATGGATTAGTCTGAGCCGCCTAATTATATAAACACAAAATGAAGAGATGTGTTAAACAAACAAAAAAAAAAAAAGTTTATTGTGAGAATGGTTTATTTAAAAAAAGGAATTTGCTGTAAACATGTCTTTATTTCCAGCACCAAAAGATCGGACCATTCCAACACCAGACTGGCAATTCAGATCGAAAAAGATGGAGGTATGGCCTGGGATTTTGGGTGTCTTGATTTGCAAAATGTGATGTATTTACACTGTATTTACACTATTTTGCTGGGAAAGCTGAAGAGATGCAAAGGGTTTAAATGTTGTGTGTACAAACCAGAGCATTTTAAATGTAGCAGAGCAGCAGCTGAAGTTGTGTGATAAATTTACTCCTCGGTTGTGCGTAGCTGATCATACAGAGAGCTGCTGGGCTGCCAATTGCTTGGTTAATCATAACATTGGAGTTTGTATAGAATATGCAGCAGGAACCCTGGCTAGACTTAGAGGTCAGCTGAGGACAGGGAAAGGTTTTGGAAAAAAAGCAGCAAGTTAGGTGGTGCTCCTACCACTGAGCAGTTTGGTTTGACAGGTATCTCCTCTTCCCTGGAGAGAAATCTTTTTGAGGGGGGGAGAAGGGAAGTTGGAAAACTTGCAAGAGGAAGAAGTAGGAAGGATGGTGGGCTGCTCTGCTGGGTATCAGTGCATTAAATCTGTGGCCACTAAAAGCAATTTCCCAGGCCACTCTGAGTGGTTCCTGTGAGACTGGGAAGTGAGAGCAATTTTTGGCACATCAGTGGACACAGAGAGAACATGTGGTGCATCAGCTGACACTCTTCAGTGCCTGGTGGGACAGAACCCTTTTTGGGGGGAGCTGATGCCACTGTCACATGCCAAAATCCCATCCCAGTGAGAGAAGCCAAGGTTTAATATATGGGGTTTCTTCACTTTGGGGTTCTGTGGCCAATTTTATCTTGCCACAGAGATGGCCGGGGTTGTATTGTAGAGTTAGAAGTTTACATTTTAATTATTGCTGGTCTACCCCCCACCCTCTTTTTATCCTTATCTATTACATCAGTAACGTGAACAAATAAACATGAACAAATACACATCTTCAAGTAGAAATGGATAAAATCCAGGGTGTCCAAGAAGGCAAGAGAGGTATTAATAGTTTGAAGCATGGATAGTGTTTTTTAATTATTTCTCATTTAAGGCAGGGAGCTAAGATTTTT
The DNA here is from genome assembly GCA_013397195.1 of Hylia prasina. NCBI lineage: Eukaryota > Metazoa > Chordata > Aves > Passeriformes > Sylviidae > Hylia > Hylia prasina. Next base: position 355,344 of record VYXD01001803.1, on the reverse strand, counting down.
CCCAAGGCCATTTTGTCATCTGAGAGCAATGACCTTTAGAATTATACATGCTAATAGGTGAATTATATTTTAAACCCTGTAGCTCAAGAAAACCATTCCTTTTGTGTATGTGCTTAAAATACTGATTTTTTGACTTGCTTAAATTTTGACCAAAAAACACTCCAGAGTGTGTCTGCATGGACATGGGCGAACATGGACAAACCTACCAGGGCTGGGTGCATAATGGCTACAGGTACAAAAGGCAGTGTAGTTACAGACCCTCTCCTCCTCTGGTATCAAGAAGCAATTTGTAGGGGAAGCCATAGCCTCTGCAAGCCTCATCTTCTGGGTTTTTTCTCCTCCCTGTTAGATCTCCTCCTAAATATGCATAAACATAAAAAATGCATGTCTGTATCGACATACACTCCCATGCATACGAATGCACCTATAAGATGTTGGTTTGTACATGTATTTGTGCACCAGCATTTTAAGAGTATTGAAGATGGGACGCTGATGCACTACAGAAGAGGAAAGTAGTTCTCATATCAAGCATGTATTGTGTAAAAAAGTACAAACACAGGATAAAACCACATTGGATTATCTGGCACCATGATAACATTAGTGAAGGGTTCAACCCCTTTCACAAATCACCATCATAAAGTGCTTCTTTTAATCCAGTTAGAGGCCACAGACCTTCATGAGGTGACACTTCTAGACTGTGATGGGATGTTTTTCACCTGGGCATTTTATCCAAGCAATGTGTGGTCAAGCAATTGAACAGCTACAATTTTTAAAGTGGTAGCAATTCTAGTGGTGAATGTTTCATTCTTACTCATACTAACTAAACTCTTCTAAAAGAAGTATCCTTAGTTTAAGTAGCAACACATTCTTCATGGACAAAGCCTTGAAAAATTCCTGGAGGACTAAAAATAAAAGCAAAACCCCAAAAATTATTGGTAGCTGTGTGACTAAAGTATTTAAAAGTGTCAGAAAAAACATTCAAATTTAAGCATATGTTCTGAAGTAATAATGATTTTTTGTTTCTTTAGATTAAGAATAGTATGTAGATATTAATTTAGCATTGGAGGGATTTTTAGTGGAGCCAAGAAACTCTTACTGTTGTTAAATCATGGAGGTTATTTGATTGTTTGAAATATGTGTTATCACTAATGTGACCTTTAATTTACAATATTCGTATTAACCTGATTCCTTGAAGGAAATGTAGATTGTATAAAGTATCAGGAAGATACCATCTAGCTAGAGGAAGAAGATTTTTAAGTAGGAATGAAAAAGAACATAAAATTTCATCCAGAATGGCTTTGTATAATTTTTTTTTACAAATTTATGCTGCTCTGGTTGTAGGAAATGATGACAATAATCTCAACTCCATTTTTTACGAGCATTTGACGAGATCTCTGCAGGAGTCTCTTTGTGGAGATTTGATCCTGGGCCGCTGGGGAAACTACAACACAGGAGACTGTTTTATTCTGACATCGGATTATTTAAATGCCTTTGTGCACTTGATCGAAATTGGGAATGGCCTTGTCACCTTTCAGCTCAGAGGGCTCGAATTTCGAGGTAAGGATCTATGATGATTTAAATAGCACCAAAACCAGAAATAAATCCTGTCTTTTTAATCTATCACAACTCTGTAGCAGGACATAGAGTTTGAGGACCTTTTTATTTCTACAGATACTTGTCTCTGAAAGCTTGGTACTTCGTTGTATCATTATGTGGATGTTGTTTTGAAGTCTAGATGTTAAGAAATCTGGAGCCACGTTCTGCAGTATCATAAAACTTTCAGAAAGGCAGCTTGTTGAGTAGTGTGCTTGGTTCAGAGATCTTTTGTGCAATGCTTAGTTATGTTTTCAGATTATTTATTTTCCTCTGTAGCTATGAAAATTGGAGTTGTTAAAATTGTTCAACCCAAAAAAACCTTGTCTTTGGAAAACAAAACAAAAAAAACCCAAAACCAAAACAAGACGTCTACCACAGAAAATATCCTGTTTCAAACCATGCAAGAAGCCGGTGCTGAGATGGTCTCTGTCACACTAGAACAGCAGAGTATAATCAAGGTGACTTTTCAACAAGGTTGAGTGTGAGAAAATAAGTGACAGACTGACTCTTTGAATGCGCTTAAGTGTGGGAGGATTAGACTAGGAAATAACATGTGTGGGCTCAAGTCTTGACTCTGTGACAGACTCCATGTAGGATGTTGATTGTGGTGAATGCTTCAAGTTCACTTTCCTTCCTGTGTAGTGGGGATAAAGATAACACTCTTGTGTCCTCAGCAAAGTTATGTGGACAGTAAATGCCTGAAACAGCTTGGTATTGTAGTACCTCATGAGATGCCTATTCAGAACAAATGCAAATTGTGAGGAAAAACAACTGGAAAGGAAGAAAGATAATTTGTTTATCAGCCTTATAATTTGTTGTTGTTGATGATGATTGTTGAGGAATACATGGTCATGCATGTGAGGTTCTGAGGCTTGCTTCAGCTTCCAAGAGATCTGTGCAAGTATTCCTGTATTCATCTTCTTCTTGGGAATCCCCAAGATGAGCAGCAGTGCTGCTGTGTCAGGGATAGGTACTTGCAGTCTAACTTGTCTAACTTCCAAAATTTATCTTTGCTGATCATCCTTTTCTGTTAAAATAGTTCAGTGTGGGATTTGAAACAAACAGAAGAAAGAAATCTCCTTCCCACTTAAATTACAGGAGTTTTGTGAGGTGGTTTTTCTTTTTCTTTGTGCAGTTGCCCCTTACTGCTGGGTCCCTCTCTATCATCACCATTGCCAGGCAGTAGAAGTAAAGTAAATATTGGAAACAGATGAAAGCATATGAGAGGATGCTCAAACCTAGCAGACAGGCATAATGAACTGGAAGTTGAATGGGGAACAACTGGGTAGTTTTGTTGCAAAGTGGTTTGGAAAGACTTCCTTTGACGCTGAGCCAGGATCATTCACAGCCAGCAAGTGCCATTTGGCACTTGGATCTGAGAGCAGAGCTCAAAAATTGCAGTGTGCCACCTGTCGAGGCATCTCTGGATTCCCTAAAATCACAGTTTAAGTAATTAAATGTGTCTGAAAATTGACCTTTCCATGCATATTGCCTAATGCTGTTCAGTGTTAATTAACTTTAGTTAATACTGTTTTACTTTGTGAATAGATTCAGCATGTCTGCCAGCTGCAACAGGTCTTAAATTCAGATGGGGCTGAGCCCTACAGCCTCACATGTCTTTCACAGACTGCTGTTGAGAGCCAGCTGAGTTCTCAAGAGGAATATCCTCTTTCCCAGTCTTTCTTGCCCTCCTCATGGGGAGGCTGGCATCCTGCAAAGCAGCCAGCCTCTTTCTTACCTGAGTCTTTGATGGGCCTGGACCAAGAGAGCAGCAGCAAACTGAACTGGAAAGTAATGCCAATTACTAGAGGTGTAGAGGAGTGGGGAAATGGTGATTTGACCTGGATTAGCTCATCCTGAGTTCAAATCTAGTTCCTTATGCCTCCTCACCCTCAGAGTATCACTGGGGGAAGAGACTGCTCAATACTAGAAGAGGAAGTAGTTGGAAATAGGAGAAAAATGGACTCCCTCTCTTCTCTGAAGCTACTGGATAGTCCTATTCCAAGAATAAGAGAAAATTTGTTGTTATTCTGTGTTCTCGCAGAATAGTAAGGAAATTTTTTCTGGTTTACAGAGTATTTGGTAGAGGAGTTGTTATGGGAACAGAAAGTAGGAGTGTGTGCATTGCTGTTCCATTGTTTGGCCTGGAGCAGAGAAGCTGTGTAGGGTTGAATAAAGGAACTTACCTGAAACAAAACCAGTTCAAACATGTAGCATTTGCTATGCTATGTGAGGGCTGAACCTCACTGGGCTGTGCAGAATGAGTGCCAGAAAAATAACACAGATTACAAGCCTGCTTATGGATGGAGTAGGAGAAACAGAGGAGCCCAGAGGAGAACCAGGCATGAGCCAGATAAGGATGCTTGGATCTGCCTGATGCAGGCTATAACAAAAGCCTCATGGACACCAAAATGTGAGCCGATAATCTGCTGTGTGCCCAGTGGAGACTTCTGGGGTGATGTGCTGACACCAGAGGGTTGTTTGTCTCTCAAGGTAATCCTTGAGGGCTGGTGTGCTTTAGATAAACTGTGCTGCAGAACTGTGCCCATCCTGCACGTGGTTTGGTCCTTCTGCCAACAAGGAGCTGCTCTGGTGGGGCTGCAGGCCACAGGGATGCCCGGGCACTAGTCTGAGTCAAAGCAGCCAGAGGGGCTGACCTGAGTGCAGAAGTTCATAAGGGGATGAATCAAGGCTATTCAAAGGAAGTTGTGTGAAAGCTGAGACTGAAATTCTACCTTGGAAGGCATTCTTTGCTCCTTCCCTTGAACAGGATTGATGCCTACAGGAGCAAGAAGGTAAAGCAGGCTCCACCAAGCAGCACCAAGAGACATCTCCTGTGTGGACTGGACACTTTCTTCCCCATTTCAAGTCTTGCAAAGGGCTGGTGAATACAGCCTGAATACTGAATACAGTAGGATTTTTTCCTGCAGAAGTGAAAGAGTGTATGGAACTGCCCAGGAAGAAGCTGATGGGTTACAAAGTGGCACTTATTAAGCACCAGACTCTGCTTTGGGCATCCTGCATTCCTATTTTTAGTTGTCTGGTCATGCACTGGTTTTTTACAGGGGACCCTAATTCCTTTCATTGTGCAGGATGGTTTCCCACAAGGGGGAGAAAAGGGCTAGAGGAGGAACTTGTAATCTGTAATTTCTGAGCTTTGGCTGCTTAACTTCAATTTCAAACAAGTAATTTTAATTGAAGGCCCCAAAAATCTGCTGTTCCTTAAATAGGAAATCTGTGTTTGCTTTGGAAATGAGTGAATCACAACAGTGTTCTCTGTAACTGCTTTCTGTTTATGACTAAACCAAAAGTAATATTTGCAATGCAGAGCTCTGGATTTTCCTATGTGTGTTTCTCATTGTAGCTGAAAAGGCTGTGCTGCAATACTGGTAGTGCCTGAAGAAGGGCTCACAGAGCCTTCTGAATTTTAAGTGTAAGGTGACAGGAGGTACTTGCTGCCTCCTCAGTTTGCAGTCCATCCTAATTGAGATTTGGCATTGTAAGTGACTGATCCAGTTGCCTTTCTAACTGTTAGTGATAGAAGCATTTGTCTCAGCTTTTAAATGAAAAAACAAACTAAATCAAATGCCTGCAGGCAGCATCAGGCTGAGCAGACTGAAAGAAGAGAGTCAGCAAATCTGGGATGCCTTTAATCTGTTTTTAGTCCTGTTTGTATTAAACACCTTGGATGAATTAGTTTTCCACTCTTCCATTCTATGAACAGCAAGGGGATGTGCCTCCATTGTGTCATTCATCCTGAGTGTAAAGTGGAGGGGAGGCCCAAGACCTCCAAGCATTGACAGGAAATGCCCAACTCCTCCATTTTATGGACAGTAAAGAGAAGGTAGTAATGAGCTGAAACCAGGGGAACACTTCCAAGGAACTGCCCAGTGGTGTGGGGGAATTGAACCCTTCAGTAACTTAACTCTGCTCTGTGTGTTAGACCACAGTAGAATGCTAAAAGCAGCCTGCCAAAATAAATACAAATTATTTAATTTGAAAGGAAGATATGGGAAAACCCAGAGACAGGGAACAAGCAGAAACAATGTCAAAATATCTCCCTCTCAGGAGTTCCCTGTAAAACGAAGGAGATTTAAAATGATTTCCTATTTAGTCTGTGTGTCTACAAAGAGTCTTTTGGAGAATATTTATTCAGGCATTACATGTGTAGAAACTACTTACTGATGGTGTTGCAGGAGTCTTCAGGAGCTGTCTTCTAACTCCTGCACAGTATTCTTCAGTAATTTAACAAACTTCTAAATCTCTGCTGTGATTTTTTTTTTGTTGCTGCATGTTGCACGTGCAATATTCATGCTTCACTTGGAACTTCATTAGATGGATCAAGGCGAGTAGTGCAGAGCAGGCACAGATGTAGCTGTACACAGTGGCAGGCAGCTGTGGCAGCAGGATGGGGCTGCCTGTGGGGCTCTCTCTGTGCTAGCTAGCTTATTGCCCACGCAAAATGGTGTATGAGAGCAGCCAGTTCAGGCTGTGTGCTCTAGGCACAGAAGTGATGTCTAATAAGGACAGTTACTCATTCCTGCAGCATGTCTGTGGTGCACAGTTTTATTACTGTAGCAAGTACATTACCAGTGTAAGGAATATTTATTTGTGTTTGATTTTTGTGTCTGAAGGCTCTGTAGCACTAGGAAGAACCATTCCTTATTTAAGGAGTGGTTGCAACATTTATTTTTTTACAATTCACTTCTTGATGTTGGGAAGTAAAAGTGCCCATGTTCATATTTTTTCTGTGACCACACTTGAGGTATGTTCAATGTATGTACCAGAACATTAAAAGGTATTGATAAATTACAAAGAGTTCAGAGAAAAAGAGCATTTTTTGACACATCCCTTGGGAGAAAAGATTAAAAATCAAAAGTGCAGTGTTTGTGGGAAAGAACAGAGTCTGAGAGACACAATTCTTGGAAATACTAGAAACATGGACAGAAAGGATGCAAAGGGGTTTCTTTAACCTTGGTGATTTAATTGGGAAGAAGAGCATGAAACAGGGAAGAGGACACTTCATGTTAAATGCAGGAAATCTGTGATGTATAAGCCTTTCTAGGTGTACAATGATGCTCCAACAGTGGAAAAACGCTTTAAATTTCTAATAGACTTAGAGTAGTTTTGATAGCACATACCAGAATAAATATTTGATGTTGTTTTTCCTTTTTTCTTCCTTTCACAATTTTATGTGTATTTATGGGTGCACTGGTGAAGACTTCTGGAAGGAAGGAAAATGTTAAATGCAGTGCAACCTTTTTACTGAGAAAATATCTTTGCCAAAACCAAAATATTGCTTGTTGCATTGCACTGGAAAAAGTGTGACTTGAGAAGTTTTTGTGTTATTTTGTAGCTGCAAGTTTAACAACAAATATCTTTGGAGAGTGCTACTTCCAGGTGGCTTTTCTTAATGTGTCTCTGTAGGCCAAACAAGGAAAGCTTTCTGAGGAGAGGGGATGCCTGTTATTACAGCAACTGATCTGGTTTGAAAACCAGATTGTTTTTCAAACATACAAGCACCTGAAGCAGCTGAAAGCCAAACCACAGTTTTATACCTAACAGCTTTGATGTTTGAGGAATTGATACTGGTTTTTAAGTCCTGAAATTTTTCTTTGAAACAAGCTGAGACTATCAGAACCTATAAAATCTGTTCTTTATCCCAGTTCCACAAACAAAAGAGCAGAAAGGAGCCAAAAAAAGTTGCAGGTTTCCAGAATGTGTCTAGTTCTGATGTTCATGACTTTCCATTTGTGAGCTCAGTTCACTCCTCTTCGAAGTATTTGGGTTTTTTGTGTTTCTAGAACCATATCTGATGTGTATTTCAGTAGAGGATGGCCTTCCAATGGCTGTAATCATCCTCACTGTGCTTTTTTTTGTGTGATAACTTACTGCTTGTTAACTGCTGTCCTGAGCATTCTGAGGAGAGGGGTTGAGAAGGAGCCTTATCCATCAGTATTTGGGAATACTTGGATTTGCAGCATAAACTTGTTGAAGCAGAGCCAGATAATTCTACTGTAATGCATTTATTTGTAAGACATTCTTGTGCTTGGTTTTGCCAAACAAATGGTGGGCAACCAGTTGTTTTTGTGGAGTCGTCTGTGAAGAGATCTCTGCATGGCTTAGGGGAGGAGTTACCCTGGGCACGAACCTTTTCTGTGTAGATTTGCACCCTGGTTGCTTATTTGTCAGCAATCCTCAGTGCTCAAGCTGTTGCTACCTTCAGCCACAATAATTAGTCCCTGTTCTGGATGTGTTGCTAAACTAAAATGTTTTATGGAAATTACAACTGCTCCTAGAATACATCTCCTATGTGGTTTGTGTAATGGATTTTTCTTTCTGGCCCCTTGGATCCTGGAAAATGCTTTTTACTCCCTGAGTTTTCACAATTGAATTCAAAAGCACACTATGGTTTCAGCCTTTAATTCTAGAAGGCTGAGTGATCATTCAGTTAGGTGTATTTTATCCTCTTGAAGTAAGATTAGTCTTCAGTTTCAGTTTTCTCATTTCCATTTAGGTCAAATAATTTTGGCAGAGTACAAGTCTGTCCTCAAATCCTGATGTGTCAGGAAAATACAAAGAGCTCCAAGTTCTCACCCTGGCTTTCTCCTGAGCTCACACAGGCTGACCTTGCTTTGTTCAGCTGGCACATGTTTTTTACACTGATGGATTTTTGGCAACCCTCCAGTGCTAGATATCTTACAAATGAATTGGTCACATCTATATTAGAAAGGGTTAGAGTGAATGACTAAACTTGAGTGAAGTGCATGAGATCATTTTCCTTCTAGTGCAGAAAGAAATGTAAAAAAATGTTTTCCCTCAGATTTTGAAATGACTAATTACTAGTGAAAACATTTTCCTGTATTTTAATATTTAATGGTACTACACTTAATTATATTGCAGAAGTGAAGTGCACGTTCTGTTCCCTGCTCTTTGGTTTTATGAATAATTCTGTCAGAGTTGGTTGAACTTGCTAATTTTGAGATACAATATAAAAATGGCCATTTAAATCATCAGCTTATAGCACATACAAAAAAAGTCCAGGGCCAGCCTTCTGTAAAAGACAAACACAAATGCTTGACTTCATTTACTGTGTCCTGTCCCTTCTGGCTCAATGCATAAAGCTGAGCACGTGCTCTTAGTCTCTGTGTTACCAATGTCTGGAGTAATGAACCAAAAAGGATTGCTGTATGCTCTGGTAAATGAAATTTTACAGTAAAATGCCAATCTGGCATTGAAGTCCAGTCAGTGTATTTAAGGACTAAAGTGAGGCTCCATTAAAGATGAGAGGAAATTACTGGCAGTTGTTCTAGAACCGACTGCAGGTATTGGGAGGGAACCAACATGTACTTGAGCATCAAGCCTGAATGTTGTCTTTGTGGGCTTGAGTCCTTTTCCTAGATGTTGTTTGGAAATACTAATCAGCAGGAATGAGGATTTGGTGTTCTGTCAGAGCACTGGCTCAGCTTACAGATTTAAACTTAAGAGGAATATACCTCAGAGGCTTCAGAGTGCAAGCAGTGAAGACACCAAATCCCCAAGGTGGTAGTGCCCAAGTCCATCAAACAGCTTTTGTTAATCAAGTGCACGTTTGCCAGAAGACCATACCTCTGATTTCATTCTTTGGAATAAATCCATAAAACTACCACATGAACTCCTTTGATTGTTTTCCATAGCTTTTGTAATAACACAGTTCCTCTTAGAATGACTCTTGCTCCTCAAGTTCAACATTGATTGCACCCCCTGTAGCATAATTTTAACTCTAGCTGATTAAAATTACCTAGCAAAGACAACTTGGAGACATTTTAACCTGTAGAACTAGCTAAGAATGCAAATAATGTTCTGGCATCATGTCCTGTTTGTTATGCATGTGATGACATTTTCCTTTAAACATTGAGGATCTCTTGAATTCACCTTTTCTTTGCCTTACCAGCCTCCTTGGGTCTCTTATTTTACAAAATACATCCCTTAAGAAAACTAGTAATTACAGAAACTGTGGTATAATATTTGTCATTTATTGAAAGAGGTAGTACAGAGAGTAAAGCCTTCCATCGAAATAAAAGTTATTTCCATGCCAAAAAGAAAAAAAAAGAAAAGAATAGTTACATAGACTGAGCAAAGGCATCTTTAAATCCTGTTGTTGTAGAGGATTCAGAGACAGTTGTTCATTGTGTTTTTCATTTTTCATCACTTGCAAACATTTGGCAATACTTAATTTTGCACCTGGGATGAAGATGTGTCTTCTCTTAAATTCAGTGTAATACTGAAAGACTTTTAAACTTTCAAAAAGAACCATAACAGCCATAGTAACAGCACCAGCATGGAGCATTTGTTTTGCTCTTTTCAAGCAGTGTACAGTTTTCCCTACTTCAGTTTGAGTACGATGTCTTCTGACTTGATTTCACAGAAGCATCTGCTGACCCAGAGCAGTTCTTTTTTTTTTTTTTTGCTGTTGAGCAGTAAGTGTTAATTCATGTAGAAATCTGTGAAATATGAAGCAGAAGCAGGCCAGTTCATGTCCAGTCCAACTGGAAATGTCAGCCCAATAGGTCATGTTTTGTACTTGGCAGTATTGAAAGGCAAGATGTTTATATTTGGATTACCTGAAGACTTTATAATAATTTTTCATATTGTATATCCCTGAAGTCCAAAGAGGAATGCTTATCAGTGTGTGAGCAACATTGGGTTCACAGTGTAAATTTTCATTCATGGCAAACTGAACAGAAAACACTGAATATACTGAATATACTGAATATACTGAATCTTTTTCCGCCATCTCTGAGGGCTATGATCCTGTTTTTTCTCACACATTTCCTTTGGATTTTTCTATTCTCTTTTACTTACATGTTTTGCCTGCTGCATACATTTCAGGCAAAAAAAAAGGCAATAACCCATACTTCAACATATTTTGTTTATTTTTAAATATTTTTCTTAGTGAGGAGAAAGGAATATTCTAGATGCTGCTTCTACTGTTGATGCAAACTGAAGGTCACAGGTTGTTGACCAGAGCGTTGTGATGGGACTGGAACAGACAGTCGAGGGCACAGCAGTTGTCATCATACTCCACAAAAAGGCCTTTGAGATGCTGCCCTGCTCCAGGCTCTCTTCTGGGGCACTGGCAGACTGCAGGGAATTTAAGCTGGCAGTGTGTTCTTTCCTGGCTGAATGTTCAGATGATGAGCACAGCCTAGTTCTTCTCCCATTGACAGTGACACAACAGGTCTGTTGGTCCTGGTGGGGTAGGAGCTGTTGAACTGCAGTTCAGTGTCTCACATCTTCCTCTCCTTTCGAGTCTGTTTAGAAGTTGGTGGAGTCAGCAGTCAGTGGGGGTGATACTGAACCTCTGGCAGAAGGCCTGTGCAAGATGTGTAACTTTGCATCACAGGAGATGCCCTTGAAAGATGGTTTATGTACAGACTCAGTGGGGAGTAAATTCTGCAACAGCCTATGGAGAGTAAAGTTTAAAAAGAAGCATACATCAAGAACATAAAACATATGTATTTTGAGAATAGTGGGGGGAGCACATGGGTGTCTGCCTCGGTTTCTATTAGTAGTGCCCTACATGGTATAGAAACTGCATTCATAGATTTCAAATCCACAAGGGCTCGGCTTGGCCATCTAGTGTGCACAACTCAGGCTAAAAATGCAGAATCTGCATTGTTGCTTCTGCATGTGCCTTATGACTTCTTTTGAGGTAACATACCCTTTTTAGAAAAATTTGCTCTACTTTGATCTAAAGCCTGTGTAATAGACTAATTAAAAAGCTGTTCTGTTCTTGTGATGTACTGCCACTAGTGCTGTTCATTAGAGGTGTTTGATCCAGATTAGCTTTTCGTCCAGTGGGAGAGAACAACCTGGTAGATGTTATTTTTGGAACCTGCTTTCCAAGATAGTTTGCTAAAACCCAGATTTTACAAGTGCTCTGACACACTAAAGTCTTTCTTGGGTCTGATGTTAGTTGAATAAGCCGACTAAGACTGGGATGAATTTGCTTAATGTACCTTATGGAGCGAGACTAGTGTTTCTTCCTGGCGAGTTTTTACGAAGGCAGAAGCTGTGGTCTGTAGTTTAGCTCAGCTCAGAACCGATTAGAACTAGAACATTAGATCAGGCCCTTTTGGCTTTTACAAGTGATAGTAGTAAATGAGTAATGTGCAGCCCTTTATTTGCTGCTGCACGTGGCTCACTTCGCACATGGAGTTTGTTGCTGTAGCTGGTTTTTTCAGATTTATATTAAGTGCGTACAACCTTCAAACATACTTTGAATGTGAGCTTGCAGGATGTCCTTTGTTTCCTCCTCCCCCAATAACTGGCAGCACACTCTCTTTTTCTCGCTGCCAAGGGACATACTGCCAGCAGAGAGAAGTGGAAGCTATAACAGAAGGAGATGAAGACAACGAGGGCTGCTGCTGTTGCAAGCCCGGGCACTTGCCTCACCTGCTGTCCTGTAACGCAGCCTTTAACCTGCGCTGGCTGACGTGGGAGATCACACGAACCCAGTACATCCTGGAGGGATACAGCATCATTGACAACAATGCTGCCACAATGCTGCAAGTCTTCGATCTGCGCAGAATCCTTATCCGATACTATATCAAGGTAAACTCTTTGGGAAAGTGTACTTTGTTCCCAGGCAGATAAATGGCTGTTTGTCTATAGAACAAAGGGCATTTTCAGGTTTTTGGCTTAATGTTTATCCATCCCCACCACAGTCTGGCAGTCAGACTGAGTTGATGGTAGATCATAGAACCATAAAACCATTTGGTTTGATCTTAAGATCATCCAGTTCCAACTCTCCTCCTATGGCAGGGTCGCCTTCCAGTGGAATAGGGATAATTAATTCATGTCTCCCTTTGCTAAATTTAATTCTGATCACTTATACTTACAGTTAGTACAGAAAATGGCAGGTATGCTTCAGTGGAGATCCAAGAAGGTGAGTTACCATCCTGTAGTGATAAAGTCAGACAAAGTGTTCTTACGTTCTTACAACACTAAGTTTGTTATTCCTTCTTGCCTTGGCCTTTCCACTGTTTTTGTTGTGTTTTTTTTTCCTAGAAAAGAAAAGAAAGGTATTAACAAGCATAAAGTTCTGTGGAAACTTCTGAAGAGCTGTTTATCAAATGTACTTTTTTAGTAGTGCAAATCCCCTTCTTACCTTCTGTTTTACATATATACCACAACACATTTGAAGTTGGTTTATTCCATTGATTACACAGCGGTTAATTTACACCACTTTTATATTTGCATTGTTATTAAGATCACAATAACCACACAGATAGTAATTTGTAAAAATAATTCAACCTTATACTCTAGTAAGACATCTTCATCCTCTGCCAAAACAATTCCCAATCCAGCAAATGAAGAATTTGTTGAGCTTTGTAGTCTCCTACTGAAACAGCAAGAGCCAAGTGCTCCTTTCCATGCCACTGGTACTGCCATGAAGCCAGTTGCTAAAGCTCTAATCCCTGACACCTTCTTTCTACGTATGGCTCTGGAATTGTAAAAATCTGTTCATATCAAAGATAGACCTCTTGTAAATAAGTTAATCACCATTTTTTACAAGTGAACCAATGTAATAAACCCAAGCTCATTGCCTTACAAAGCTGCTTTGATCATGCAGTTGATTACTTCTGGGATTTCATAAATAATTTTGCAGGCAGTATGGCCTGGTAACCAACCTGCTTTGTTTAATAAACTAATTAGAAATAAAACTGTATGTGAGCATGATTTTTTCACTTTAGAAGGGGGTTTGTGGCTATAAATTATTTTTAAGCAATGTAACTAAGCTAAAAAAAAACCCACCAAAACAAAACCCAACTCTTCCTTAATGAGTATGTTGCTACAATTGCTATGCTTCACTTTAAAGGGTAACCTGAATAACTGGAACATAAACTGGTGCAAGCTGGCAAATGACTCAGCTTTTGATGGGGAATGAGATTGAAAAAAATCCCAGCCTAAGCTGCGATCAAATCAGCATTTTATTAGTTTAAAGCAGTGAAGAATTTTGCTTTATAAACTGTAACTTTTTTTGTGCCTTAAAATGAAATAATATATGGAGGACTTGTGGGAAGTGTGAGGTTCTCCACATGGGATGTCAAACTTAACTGAAAAGTTTAGAGCTTCTGGTTCTGGACACACCTGAGAAGCAGCTGGCATACGTAAGATGGCTTAGACAAACTTTCATCCCATGTGGTACAGGTGTGGTCAGCTGATCCTGTTTTGAATAGAAGGGAGTGGGTTAAATGCTCTCCACATCACTGAGGTGTGCTGTGGCTCCATCTCCACTCTGTGCAGAGTTCATGTGCACCACTGATGGCTCTGAAAGCATGAAAATCAAATCTTTTCTTGCTGGACTTAGCTGAGGCAGTGTTATTATACTGCACTGACAGAGCTCCATTCTCAGAGAGGTCAGTCTTCATTCTCAGGCTGTCAGTCTTTTTTATCTACTTCTCTTTTTAGGGAAGGGTGAACAGAAGATAATAATAACAACCTGTTGGCACCTTCAGTATTAGTCTGGGCTGGGACTCCCTTTAGTGAAGGGAGGGTGCACTTGGGAAATCCCTGCTGTAGAATGTCATTTCCCAAAAGTTATCTAGATATTTTCTCCTTGTATTTTTAAAATAATTAGGTGTGGGGTTTTTTTCCACAAACAGGAGCTTTAAAAAGATTTGGTAAAACTTTAGTACAGCCTTGGAAAGTGAGAAGATTATAATATGTATTAGATCAGCTTTTTTCCTGTTTATTTAATGCTTGCCTCCAAATAAACAGTATCAGACACAGAAGTGAGAATTCATTCCTTCCCCAGCTCTTTCTTCTGGGGGAATCTAGATCAACACCCTGTGCAGTTTTACTGTGAACATTTTAAAAGTTCTTGACGCTTTCTTTTTAACAGTGTGAAAGTAATTGTAAGAAGAACTATAGATACGGCAGCATTCAGGTCACATAAAACACAAACTCAGAAAACACTTAGGCTGGAATTTCTGCAGGAACTGCACTTCCATTGCACTGAGCATTTGGAGTTTATTCTCTGTAGCTTACAATGTTGTAAATATTTACCATATTGTTTCAGAAATGCCATATAGCTGAGGATGTACATGTGCACAAAACATATCTTGTAAGAGTTACCAAGAGCAGAATTTAATTAGGTGACAGAAGATTTTCTTGTTCTGTGTCTGATTGCAAGTCTGATTTTTTTCCCAGCTGAATCAACTTCTTTGTAAACACAGATGAGGATAATAAAAAAGCAAACTCTATCTCAAAAATCAACAGAGAATGTATGCATTGTTTTAGTTCTTCTGTCCTTCAAGAGTAATTATTGTATTGGTCTTTTAATCGAGTTGCACTGAGCATCTTATTCTTAAATCATATTTATTTCATTTGCATATTTATTTCATTTGCATCATTGGCAGCCTAGAAATGCATACATTTTTCTTATTATGAAAGGATTTTTATTCCCCACAAATAAAGTGGGTCAGCTCCTGTGGCCCTTCTGCATATATTTTGAAATAATTTCCTGCCCAACTACTGTGATATTTGTCCCTTGTGCCTCTTCCATCTCTTCTCAATGTATTCTTATTTAAATATCTTCTAGTATTCAAGAAGTCTGTGTATTTGCTGAGTGCTGTGTTTTCAGCTCCTATTGTTTCTGCATGAATCCTTTTTAAGGAGTGCCATTGTTCTCCTCATGCCAAGAAATTAGGGTCCATCCTCTCTGTATCTGTCTGACTTGTCCTTTTCCTCTGATGACTTGATTCTCCTCTTGTGTATTTTTATACAATTTGAAAGAAAAACTGTGGAGAGCATCTGGGGTTTTTAAAAGGACTAGTAGTGCTTCTGTCCTTTGTAATCCATCATATTTTCATTTTATACATTTATTTACTTAGTACTATTTCCATTGGCTGGGTAAAATGGAACTACATCATCTTCAGTTGTTAATCATACTTGCTTCTCATTTGCTTTGGAATCTAACTCTAAATTAATATTATAAAACAGTATAAGGAGCCTTTCCTGCTGATGGAACACACTGGAACCTTTTAAGTTTCATATTCTTTTGAAAATATGCTCCAAGTTGTGTTTGTATACAATTTTTTCAATTACTTTTTTATTATTATTTTAATGTGTTCAGGCCGAGCAGTTAGAAAAACTTATAAACTCAGGCACAGATATGAGACACATGTATTGCTGCTTTCTGACATTTATGTCTTTGGTAAAAGAGACCCTGCTGAATGTGGCTCCCTCCTCAGTGCTTTAAAAGCAACTCAGTTATATCAGTTATCAGCTTTTTAACTTGACATGTAAGAAAAAATGTATTATTCTTTACCTGCTGCATTGACAGATAACAGATTTGTGTCACACACATCTGTCACTTCTCATCTTTGTGGCTAATAAAGAATTAGGGAAGCATCATCCCCCAAAAACAGTAAGCCCACTGAGGAAAAAAGAGCCCTATTTTGAGGATGTGACAATCTTCCACTGTTTTTTCAAAACATACCTAAGCTATTATTGATATCACCTTCTTGGTGACAGACTCTAGAACCCCACTGGTATTGACATGTTTGAATGCTGGAACTCTCTATTCCTATCATTTCATTGATTTTCCTGTAAGGCAGAAGGATATTGAAAATATTACTTCTTTTTCTGTTGTCTGCTATCAATATCAATTATTGTTATCTTTCTTACTTAAACACTTTTGTGAAGCAATAATGATGGTAAGCAGTAAAATGTAAGGAAAAAAATATATACACACACTATTATAGTTCTTAATGGATTCCTATTTGGCTTATTGTCTACTGTGTAAAATATGTCTGCTTTAATCAGATTTCAGAGTGACTAACATTTGCACATTTTGTCAACAGAGTATAATATACTTTACAGCAAGTTCTCCCAAAATCCTTGACTGGATAAAAGACGAATCCATCCAAAAGATACTGCAGCCCTATGCAAAGTGGCATTATATTGAACGTGACCTTGCAATGTTTAACGTTAACATAGATGAAGATTATGTCCCGTGTCTGCAAGGAATAACAAGAGCTAGCTTCTGCAGTGTTTATCTGGACTGGATTCAGTTCTGTGCCAGGAAAAGGGTGGAGGTATGTGTCAGTTTTATATTTTTTTAGCAGTATTAGTTTTAATTCTTGGGATATGAGTGAAATAGTTGCATGGCTACCCTTTTACTTGCTCAGGAATGGAAAAAAACATATTTTGGTAACTACCTGTATGCAAAAACTGGAGTCTTAAGGAGCATTAGTCTTTGAATACAGAACCAGTTCTTTACTGTGCAAATTTCCAACAGTGTTAATTTCGCTGGCTCTAGAAAAGCACGGATATATTAAGTGCTCACAGAAGTATTGCCAGAGCAGGCTCCATTCAGAGAATGTCATCAGAGCATTACAGTTCCTTCAGTGCTGCCAGTGATTGGTACATTTGCCAAATGTCTGTGATGTCTCTGTATCCTTTTCAGAAATTTGCTTATATTTGCGTACAGTTGCAGGATGGTAGGGGAGTGCATGGCACACTCCCTGCTGGCAGTGGTCACCTCTGAGAGCTCGTGACTCAAACATGAACCACAGCACAGAACCCTGTGAAACCACGCACAGCTCTGGAAGGTCAAGGGCAGACGTGCAGCTGTGCATTTGCAGGCTCTGAGCCACTAAGATTACTGATGGTCAGCAGTCATTTGTCAGAAATGCACTACTGTATTTCCATGGAATACTCAAAATAGTCCAGAGGGAGAGTACAGTTTCCAACAAGCATATTGCCTCAATCTAATTTTCTGATTATTGCTGATAGTGGCAAAAGTGGAGAAGTGTCTCTCTCCTGGCCACAGTGTGCTGTATTTGTGCATTTTTCCACTCAGGATCACAGACTGCACATCCCACTACTGACCTTAGCTGGTGTAACATCACTGAATCTTTCTTGAAACACCACTGAATGTTTCTGCTCCCCTTCAGCCCCTTCTCATTTCTCTGATGCTGAGTACCATTCCACCAGTTCCCCTGCATATCATTATATTGATATTGTTTTCCTTGAAGTGTTTTCTGAGTCCTTTCCACCATCTCCTCCTACTGGGAATACTTCATTTCTTCCTCATCCATGTCTCAGCTCCCAAGTTCGGACACACAAAGAATTGCATGGTGTGAGGAAAGCCACTGTTAATTGATGCCTTTCCACTTGTTCTCTGGCTTAGATTTTCAAATTCAATAATAGATTTAGGGATGTCAATAGGCTGGAAACATGTACATTAGACTTCAAAAGGCAAATTAATGCCTGCACTGGTGCCACACACACTCGTGTATCTTTTTGTTACATATTTTAGCTTTGTTTTTTAATTCACTGACTATAGAGAAGTAAAGTTAATGGAGGAGGTGGGATAAAAAATCCCAAGTTCACTGTACACATAACCCAGAAAATTAATATATTTTATGGAAGGAGCTACAGTCTCCATTATAATTTGCTTTAGTTTCAAAGAAAGCTCATGAAATCATTCATTGCATGGACTGAAATAATAATCTGTATCCTTCTGAAGATTAACATGCATGAGAGGCTGTTCCAGTTTTTTCCTCCTGCTTGGTACCAAAGTTTTCTTGGTGAAAATTTCGTTAAAAAACCTCTCCTGAGCTAGTAAACATAAATGAAATGTTCTGACTGCTTGTTAAAATAGGAAGTCAGTGTCATCAACCATTTAGATAGATATTGTTATTCACTGAAAGTGTGTGCCTCCAAACTTTTCCAAAGAGATTGTACATCTGGAATCTGTGATAAGGTTTCATAGGAACTGTGTTCCATGAAAAGGGTTTTGGCTGTCTCCAGTTGCCGTGTCTCCCAACAACAAGGAACCTCTTCCAGTTTAGAATGTCAGATCTGGGAGGAGTGGAAGCAAACGAAAACCCCACAGTAAAACCCACCACCACCAAAATTCTCTTCCCTTGGGATCTGAGAATGAAATATTCTGTTTCCAGACAGTGGGCAAAACAAGCTTGCATTTTGAAGAAATCATCTGATGGTGATGGTCTTCCTTCTTGGTCTGTTTAATTGCAAAGAATATTTTGGTGTGTAGGTCCAGCTACCTGCAAATGTGATTAATGTCACCATTTGTACCATGTAGTACTTTTAAAAGCACATTTTGTGGTGCTTTTAAATGTGGTGTTTGCACTTAGAGTAACATGCTAATCTTAAAACTTTGTAGCACCTGGACAGCGATGAGGATTCTCCTCTAGTGACGCTTTCCTTTGCCTTGTGTATTCTGGGTCGGAGAGCTTTGGGAACTGCCTCTCACAATATGGCCATCAGGTAATCCTTAGGAATCCTTTTTCCTCATGTTAAAACAAAAATCTGTTTGTCTTTTTTTCATGTGATGTGGGATTTTAAGAGAAAATTAGATCAAGGTGAAATCTCATTCCTCCGTAAAATGTTTTCTGTCATTCCTGGTCATCTTTTTCTTTGTGATTGGCTAAATAACTAATACCAATCTTTATTTTATAGGGCAAAGCAGAATTTTTGCTTGAAAGAATGGGTACCAATGGTTATTGCTTGTGCTCACTCATGCCTGGCTACTAGAACGCTGTCCTCCCTCTGGTATTCCATTAGGAGGAAGAAATCTCCAGAAGAGGAAGAAACTGCTGTCTGAGTTGTAGTTAGCTAAATAATAATAAATGTATAAGGGTTCTCCTCTGTATTCCTAGGGGTGCATTCCTGTTCATTGTGCCACTTCATTCTGGCAGCTAAGGAAGGGAGAACTTCTCATCTCCTGAGGCTGCAGCTTTGTCTGTTCTCAGTCTATCCTGCTCATTTGTTCATTCATTCAAAACACTTCTTCCTGGGAAGTCTGGTTAATTAAAATATGCTTCATTGAGATTGTTTCTAAATATGCTCTCCATCTTATATTTTCATTAGGGATTCTTCCATTTTCACGGGGAGTTCTGAGTTGTTTGGGTTTTATACAGTATAATTTACACTGTGCTATAGATGAGGCATTTTATTAATGAAATAAAGATTATTTTAATGGAGTTTAACTGCCCACATAATTTTAGATTTTTATTAGATTTATTTGAACCCTCTGTGTGCACAGGAGTTTAGTAACAATGGAGAAGCTGAATAGTTTTTAAGTGACCTTGCTGTGTTGGCACAGAATGGTGAGCAAAGCTACCTAGACCTCTATCAACATGCTCCTTAGAGAGGATTTGTCTTACTAACAAGCAAGCAAAGACAGCATGTGTGATTTTGAATGCATTTTGTTCTATAAAACAGTCCTTTTAAATATTCATTCTAGCTTTGTTATCTGTTGAGACATTTATAACATTTTGTTTTATGTCTTCTATGCAAAATGTTTGTGGCTCATGTGGCTTATTTCTTGTTGTGCTGCTGATTTCTGCTTTCTAAAGTGGCTTTTGTCATCTCTTTTCTACTGGTCTTTGCACATTCCCTTCCTGTAGCAGTTTTTTTTTGGGCTGCATTTCTTCCCCCTTCACTTCTGTTCATTCAAATTAGTGTGATGTTAGGTAAGTCATTGGTATTTTTTAAATTGTCCTATTTTTTTGATGATCCAAATTTTAGAATTTGGGGCCATTAAGGGAAAGTTTATGTGCATTTATGATGTTTGTTTGAGACAAGATTAAAGTGATTTTTGATCTGGGCCTGCAATAGATAGGTCACAGCGATATTAGGAATTCATCTAAAAATAACACAAAAGCTTCCTAAAACTGTCTTCACATTGCATGTACTTTCCACTGGATCTTAAAATCTTCATTACAATGCTTTGGCTCTAGTGCAGATACAATAACAATGTCTCCTATTTGTACTGGCTTATGTGGTCAATAGCTAATGCAAAGGGATAATATCATCAGAGACTTTCCAAAGCTTAACATGGAAAGTCTGAATGTTGAGGATAATTATTTGTATAGTGTTCTCTAAAGATTTTAATAATAATTTCAGGAGTCAGCTATACCATGTCAGCTATGCTTTTCAAAATCTGACAAATAGCAATGAACTGAATTACTTTCTCTCTTTTGATAAGTGGACTCTCCATATTTAAAAATACTTTTCTTGGGGAGGGAAGGTCTGCAGAAAGGCAAAAACTGGGGTAGTCATCTGAGGTGCACAGCTCTGTCACTTCTTTTTAAATCTGTTCTATATAATCTTCAATTAAGTCCTGGTTTTCTTTTTATTAAGCAAGTGCTCTAGAGCAGTATCAAATCATTGTATTTTTAAAATGTATTTTGTGACATAAAAGGGACTAAGTGGAAGCTTCTGTCAGTATCTTTTCCAATGCTACTTCACAAAAGCTTTCCCTGGAAAAGTTTCACTGTGGAAAAACTGTGTCACTTCCCCACCTGGTTAAATTACCTTTAATACATTTCCACTGTCAGACGGATCTGGAGAAATAGAAAAGGAATCTGAGAAGCACAGCTGAAGTTATAAATTGCTGCAGCTACAAAACATGACTTTAGCTTGGCAAAATACATTTCTTCTTGTCTTTCAGAATGTATATATCTTAACTGACAAAGCCAATTCAGTAGAAATTACTAACTAAGGAGCAAGGTGGATACCCTACCCCCCTGACATCAAGACCTTTATCAGCAGAAATGCCCCCAATACGTTCACTTGAGCATGAAGGGCACCCTACTTATGGTGTTTGTTGCCTCAGATAGATCTGCACAACTTGTTTAAACACAAATGAGCAGTTAGTGAGATTCCAGTAGGAATGCAATTATACAGCATGCCAGGGGAAGGAGACTTTGTCCAGTGTGTGCAATGCTGATGAGGCCAGAAGGAGCTGCTCATGAGAATTGTCTTCAGGCACTCTTCTCTCTGTGCTTGGCAGAGCGCAGCAGCTCTCACCAGCAGTGATCTTTAGTGTTCCTGCTGGTCCTTGCCCCCAGCTCTCAGACTGCTGCAGGTCAGCATTCAGTCAGATGGGGAAGAGGTGTTTAAGCTCCTCAGAAGCTGGAGGAACGTTTCCTTGAGTGATGCTTCACAGTCCTTTTCTTTGAAAAGGTGCCATGATATTTTGAGGACCTTCCGGAGCCTACTGGTGCTGAAGAGGGGTTTAGTTTTCCCAGCAATGGTCAGAGCAGGCAGATGTGTGCATGAGACAGGTTGTACCCCTCCACATGTATGAGGTTGGAACTAGATGATCTTTAAGGTCCCTTCCAACCCAGGTCATTCCATGACTCTGGCTGTGGGTCATTTTGTCAGAGGTCAGGGCTCCTAACACATTTTGTCACACTCAAATGCTGGATTACAAAAATACAGATTGAGCTTACTCTGATAGGCCCTGAGAACTTATCTGGATCATGTCTAGACTTTCTATTAATTCTCTGTGTGGAGCATCTTATATACAACATTGGTAGAGCTTTTGGGATGTGTTTGAGATGTAAGGGCCAGGCAAGCATCCTACTCTACTCACTGTATGAAGCGCTTCAGATGTTCAGTAGAAGCAAACCAGCCAAGAATCTGCTGTGCTGTGCAGTTCATGTTGCATTCTCAGAGGTGACTATGCAGGTGGTAGGAGACTTCCCCTGAATTAAGTCTAGTCCTTGCTGTGTCTTGGAGGAGTGACAGTCATCCAGCTGCTGTGCAGTGGAGCAAAGGTAATGGTACCATGGGCTGTGCACTACAGAGTTGAGAGTCAAGTTTACATTGTGTATGCAAACTATCAATTTGCACTCATTTACACATGATTTTGTCTAATCTATTAATCAGCAAATGTCACTGTGTAAACCAAGATTTTAAATGCTCTTATATAATGTATGTAAATAATTATTCACTGTACCTGTTCATGTAAATGTCAGGAGAAACCTAACATTAACGCTAGATTACACAATAAATGCATTCATTAAGGAGGCAGAACATTGCAATACAAATCACTTGCTCTTTTAAACTCTCATTAGGAGGCATCCTGCACAAAATGCAATTTGAAGAATGACATGACATTACCATTCATTTATTCAAATGTGAGTGATATGTTTAGTTGTGTATTTGTTAAAAAATTACAGAATGATTCTATTCAGCCACTAAAGCTGCTAGTAGATAAATATTTAGCAAAAATTTCAAATTTGGAAAAATACAAAAATATCTCAATAAAACATTTCTCATCAGATACTTCCAACACCACCAAGATTGGCTGCTCAGGTTCCCCTAGCTCAGTTTGGACAAAAGGGTCATTCCAAGGAATGCCTCTGCCTGGAGGAACTGCTGCTCACTCTGAAACCCAGGGAAGAACCTGGTCCCACTTGCCCCTTCCCACCTTGTCTCCCCACATAGAGGGCACAGGCCATGGCACCACAGGGCTGGAGCTGGTGCTGTGCTGCTGGTGGGAGTTCAAGCAGACAGTGCAGCTTGATGTCTGTCGGAGCTGACCAGGGCAGAAAAGTTTGACTCTTAGCTCACAACCACTGTCATCTAAATTACCCAATTAGAAGGGCTACCACTGAAAATATTTCAGGTGAACTATGACATTCAGGTCGTTACTAGCTCACAGACATGCTCGCTCCTTTATTCCTTAATAAACCTACAGTTAACACCGGAGAAGGTCTGCAGATGCAAAATACACACAGAGATATTTACCAGCTCATTAGTCTGCATCCACACTGTTTTCAGGCTGGCACTAAATGCTTTTAGTTTCAGCTGTCGGAGCAGCGTAAGGAGTGCAGTAGGAGGGAGTATTTGCTCTGGCACTGTTGCCCTCCCTCTGATGTTTGTGGTGCTACTTAATCCCCTCTTTTCTCCAGCTTCAAGGAGCTGACAGTTCCCATGCACCTACCAGCCTAGTTCTAAAATAGCTTGCAGTTGTGACAGCAGCTTTTCAGGTTGTTAGCTCAGAGGGTTGGAAGTGTTGCCAGATACCATAGTTATGTCTCTTACAGATTAATTTTGTCTCTTTGACATGTAATTTTACCTTGTTTTTTAAATATTTTCAACCAGCCTGTAACTACAGCAGATTACTAATTGAGGTATGTTAAAAGTGGGCCGAGAAAACAGCAACAACCTTGAGTGAGGCACGAGATCAAAGTGGTTGAGACTCAGGCCTTGAGATCAAAGTGGTTGACTTTTACAGCTTCGTAATAATCTCATTAGTGTCTTCAGGAGAGAGCATAACAATGGGAAGAATAACGAGAGTTGTATCTTATATGGATTAAGGAGGCTGCATGTTACAGAAGTAATGGCTTGAGATAGTGTCACATTATAGGCAGAATGTACCCAAAAGCCTCATTACAATTGTCAGGAGAATAAAAGATGCCCATGGTTCTGTGAATACAGCAATCTCCTCCAGACCGCTGTGGTGGAAAATACAATACATAAAATAATTGACTCTCAGCCTCTCACAACTAGTGCCACCACTGATTTGCTCCTTGTAGCAGTCATGTTTGTTCTTAAAAATCCCCTGAGTTAGAGAACTTATTATGCAGAGGGATGACAAATGGATGAGCCTCCCCTAAGCCCAGGGAGAGCTGTACGTGCTTCCCCCCGCTCCCTCTGCTGATGCTCGGCTGCAGTTTGCATGGCTGTCCTAGTCCTGGCCGTGCCTTCAGCACATCCTGCTGTTCACAGCAGCCTGTTTAGCTGGTGCCCATAGGGCACTTTGATGTGAATGCAAACTCTCTGTCTGCTCTGGTGTTCAGATTTGGCTCTGAGAGCCTCCCAAGATGTAAAAGCCAGTTCTCTCTCCTGCCTACTCCTCCCTTCTTCCCAGCCAACTTTTCAGAGCAAATACAGGGGGTGTTATGTGGGGAGAAACTATTCTACAGGTCATCATTAGATGCAGACTTCAAGGTAGCTTTTACAATTTCATCCTGGGAAGAATATGTAGGTACAGAAGGTTTTTTTTCCAGGTAAGGATTCAGCTGTATATGCTGATGTTGTCTGGTGGGTGGGCAAGTGAAAGGAACCTTCCTGATGTGTAGCCTTTTCAAAGGGGCTGATAGTCACAAATTTCACCACACTGGCAGCATTCTCCCCCCACCCTCCCAGCTGGCTTATTCTAGGCTTTCCTGGCTATTAAGCAGAGTTTGAGTATATTATGATTTTCTGAACTGTGGAGATGATGGATTGAAAGTCAATGGGGACCAGGACCCACTCCTTAAGGACACATAATAACTCCCACTGAAATCAGTGCTTGAATGTTTTGAAGATCTGAGTGTGCCTATCTCACATAGGCATGTTTTAATATGTAACTTAGGACTAATAAATGCAAATCAGTTAAGAATTTATGAAAGTTTCTCTGTACTCCTTATGTTCCCAGCAGTGACAGCAGCCCTGCCTTTCTGGCTAGTTTTGGTCCCACTGATGAGTTGATTTGTATTACATGATGCTTTCATGGAGAAAATCAGTATCCAGCTGTTTCTCTGGTAACAACATATGTATTTCCACTTTAATTTCTAAGGCATGGTACCTGCCAAGAGGAAAATTAGAATGCCTTTGAGCTGAAGTTGGCCAGGCATTCTCCCAGACTCTCTTCTTCCTCTCTCACAGAAGAGAATATATTGAAAAGATTTTTTTCTTTTTTATAAAATAATTAAGAAAGCTCAATTATGTGGAAAGATTATGTGTTCTCTAGGGAAAGGCTGGGCAGTAATGAAAGCTACTAACATCTTAATACAGCTTCTCCCCAGAGTCTTTACAATCTAAAAGATCAACTGTTATAAGAGTGAGTAAAATTCTAGCAGGTGGATGAAACCATGTCCTGTGGGTTTGCAACATATGCCTGTTTTTAATAGATGGGTCTGCTTTCCTCAATTTTGAGATCATTTTGTCTGAGAAACATTGGGACAGCAGTCACCTACAAGCATTATGCAAGTGACAGTGGCATGGGAATTTTGTAATTCAGAGTGCAGATTGGAGCTGAAGGTTGATTGTTTCCCTTCACAAAGCCCTCGTGCAATCATCTTCTAACAACTACCTGATTTTCTACTTTTACCTTGTGCTTGTGTCTCAGGTCCAGGTAAACCATCATGCAAGGCCAGACATAACTGCCTACATCTAGTTTCTCATGGTAGAAAAAAGAAGCCCAGTGTGAATTTGCTTTATAGCTCATTGTTTCAGTAGGAAGCACCCGTTGGTTGATTCCTGCTCTCGCCTGGTTTGCTGAACAGTTCTGAAATTTAGTATTCTCAATACATCTGCTTTAATGTTCACATTTAGGTTTGAATGTCATGAGAAAGGTCTTAGATTTCCTGAAAGTATTTTTTTCTATTATTATTTTTCACTTACAAGGAGAAATGCTAACAGGACTGATCAATAAACTTTCAAATAAGGAAGCAGCTTCTGCTGGCTGGCCCTCTGACCCGGGTCTCTTTGACACAGCTGCAGAGAAGCAGTGCCCTGAGGCACCCTGTTACTCAGTCACCCATCCCCAGGACATCCTTCATTCCAGGTGCCCCATTCATCTCATGGCCAGTCATTTACAGAGCATGCAGAGGGAAAACTGCCTCTCCCAAGAAATGTTTTTTGGTTAGAGAAACGTGACTTGACCCTTTACACCCACCGCAGGCCCTCACCCTGGGCCAGAGGGTCCCTGGCCACTGCACAGGTCAGCACGAGGCTGGAGACTGACAGATTTGGCTTGAAGAGATGGGAATGACTTGTGGGAGTGACTGCTGCCTTTCTCTTACAGCTTGGACTCTTTTCTTTATGGGCTCCATGCACTGTTTAAAGGAGACTTCCGGATAGCAGCAAAAGATGAGTGGGTCTTTGCAGACATGGATCTGTTGCATAAGGTGGTTGCCCCAGCAATCCGAATGTCTCTGAAGCTACACCAGGTAGGGTATTTATTTATGTATTTATTTTTTAACATTTACTGTTGTGTCTGTTTTCTTAGGAAAACATAGGATACCTTAGCAACTGTCCAAAGGAGGAAAAAAAAAAAAGGAGATGGAATACTTGCCACCTTATTCTAAGAAACATCCTTCACCAAGATGGAAGAGTTTGGCATTTATTTATTTTGCATTCACTTGATTTTCTTTTCTGAACCTCCTAGCTGCCACTTTGCAGAGCTTGACCCTGCATTTTTCATCAAAAGAAAGCAGAAAATGATGTCATATTTCACTTGTGTGGATACTATAAGGGTGGTTTCTAGATTGAAAGGAAATACATTGATTATACTGATTTCACTGCTAATTTCAGGTCAGGCCCTGTATAGCTGGGAGCTGATTTTGTTCTTGCTCTGGCACATTATGATTTAGTATTATATGCTTTTATCCTGAATGATACTTATAACTGTTCTGGACGTTACTGAACTGCTGTGAATTTGTATCTGATTCCTTGATGCACTAACTTTATGATGTTATCACTGGCCATGGTGCTACTGGATGAAGTTTCACTATTGTGGTATTTGCTGCTAGATTCCCCATCTGTGCTATTGTTGGTGGGGTTTTGTGAATAATAAGAATTTCCACAAGAACTGTGGACTGCCCTAGGTGATCTCTCTCACTAACTTCCCCAAAAGCTCTGCCTCCTGTAGTTTCACACCTTATTTAAAAAAATTAAAAAAGGATAAGCTGGTATTCTCCAAGTGCCTTTGTCCGGTGTAGTCATGAGATCAGAACAGGTTTCAATAAAACCAAAATTGTACCTTTCTATACTACTGTTAAATGAACCTCCCAAAAGACACTTTACCAAGTGTCAAGTCACTTGGAGGGAGCCAGCTCACAACTGTCTGGAAGCCAGTATTGTGTTCACTGTCAGTAGTTTTTGTGTTTTCACAAAGGCATCTGACCTCTTCAATCCTTTTTCCTGTACGACCAGGACCAGTTCACGTGCCCAGATGAATACGAGGACCCAGCAGTTCTGTACGAAGCGATCCAGTCCTTTGAGGAGAAGGTTGTGATTTGTCATGAAGGGGACCCGGCCTGGCGCAGCGCAGTCCTGTCCAACAGGGAGGAGCTGCTGACTCTGAGACACGTGGTAGATGAAGGAGCAGATGAATATAAAGTTATCATGCTCCACAAAAGCTACCTGAGCTTCAAGGTGATCAAGGTACATATGCCGTCTTTCTAATATTGTAGTAATTTAGGGCTGTGGTAACTAGTACTACTTCTGAGTAATGTGGCCAAAGGAGACGTTAATTGTAGTTTTTAAAGTAGGGACTGGAGGCCCAAAGAGCTCTCTTCAGTTGAATCCCATTTTGCCACCCACGTTCCTGTCTCTGAAATAACATTCCAGGCTTTACCAGGGAGTAGCTGCAAAAGTTCATAAGAAAGCTGTTGGTGCAAAGACACGATGTGTTTGCACACTCAGCCATTGCCGTTCTACTTGGATCCTGTAGTTCTGCATCTTGAGTAGCAAATGTTTTTGCATGATCTGCATGTTTTTAACCCACCTGCAGGTGAACAAGGAGTGTGTCAGAGGGCTTTGGGCTGGCCAGCAGCAGGAACTGATTTTCTTACGCAATCGTAACCCCGAGAGAGGAAGCATCCAGAACAATAAACAGGTGTTGCGGAACTTAATTAATTCTTCATGTGATCAGCCTCTGGGATATCCAATGTATGTTTCCCCCTTAACCACCTCGTACCTTGGGACACACAGCCAACTGAGGAACATTTGGGGGGGACCTGTCAGTTTGGACAACATTAAAAAGTGGTTCAAATCCAAGTGGTTAAGGTAGGTGTTAAGTTTTGGCTATGCTGATAAGAGACTCTGCAGTCTCAGTTTCACTGTTTTCTGTTAAAGGAGAGTAATTCTGTATTGTTATCTGTGAGAAAAAAAATTACTTGCAAGTAACTCAGAATATAACAAAATAGTGCTGCAAATAAAACTGAAAGAAAATCCATTAACTCATTCATGATAAAGCTTTCTGACAAAGAACCATTCAAATCACACAGCACTACAGACACATTCCTTATTCCATGGAATTTTACTGTTCATACCATCTAAATAAGGGTATCTTTTCTGTAACTCTGAACATGAGTAAATGTTCTGGTATATTTTGGTGAGTTATGCTCCAAAGCTTCAGCAGTTAGATATTCATCCCCAAGTTATTGTTGTTGACCAAACCACACCTGAAAATGTACTTGCTATTCACCAAAACTGCGTGACTTCCCCTAGCTATGCATGATCAGTACCTGACACTGCATCTCCCATTCCTACTTGTACTTTTCACACGGCAATAACTCCCTTGCCTCATTCCCTGCCCTGTTGTCACTGTAGCTGAGGAGAGGCAGGGCACCATGGAGACACGATGGGAGCCAGCTCGTATACCAAGACCTATGTTAAAATGGCAGTATTATATCTAATGATTTAACATGCTAGTTTCCCACTATGCAGCCCATGCCTCTGAGCTCTCTCCAGCCCATTCCTCTTTGCTACTTGGTCACCTCATGCAGCTGTTAAACTTGGGAGACCACTGTAACATTAAAGAGCCCTAAGGTATTTCAGGGTTCCAAAGCCACTAAACACAGACAAGGGTCCTATACAATTGGCTGCTGTCATATACAATTTTGTTCTAAGTAAGATTATCATGCCATCATCTTTGCCATCTCCTAAAATGTCAGAATACCTGCAGTGGTGTGAGAGAGAACACTCTTGGAGGGCACCTAACGCTGGTGACACAAACTTTCATTTGCAACAAGTGGCTGACCCTGTGTGTGTTCCTGCAAACAGAATGCGAAAGGACTGCCATGCAGCAGCTCACCATGAGAGAGGCAATGTTGAAGAGGTGGATAGTGGAGGGGGGTCTTCATCTAGCAACAATTCCACAGGGAATTCAAGCCAGAGCAGTAGCTCACAGCCCACCAGGGATGGAACCCCTCAGCTGCAAACTTCATCTCAAGAGGTCCACCAGCGGACAGGTATTTGCATAATTTACTTGCCTTTCTCTGGAGTCTTCTCCTGGGGGGACACATGGGCAGATACTTTTGGGGAGTCCTCAAATCCAGTGGAAAACTAATTTTAGAAAGAGAGTGCAGTGTGTCTCTCCTAATGACCAAGAACATGTAGGAGATGGCGTCCTGATATTGTTCCAGGTATTTAGTGGGAGGGTGTAACTCAAAAGTGATTCACCAAAGGTTCCACTGTCAAAGTCCATTATGGGTAATTTTCGGCCTAGCAGGTGCCACTGAGGATGCCAGAATGAGAAATGCAGGCGGGAGGGAGTGTACACATGCGATGCAGGGAGCCTGTACCGTGGTGAACCTCTGCTTATTGTTGACTAGGAACAGCAGAATGAAAGCATGCAAAAATCTTAATTATCTTGGAAGGACCGTGACAATTTATTTGAGGAATTGGTTTGGCTGCTCATCAGCGCATGTGGAGAACAAACAAATGGAAAATAGCTTCTTTTGTCTCTATAGCGGTTACCAAGAGAAAATTAAATGTTGCCACTCATTCTGTCAACTAACAGCTGAGCCCTTCTCAGATTATGGATTCCAAAGTGCTTCAGACATATTCACAAGGTAGAACTAGTGGCCTTTACATTGGAAATGTATGTTAAGTGATAAGGATAAGGAAAAGCAATTGTTTGGACAGTCACATCCAGAGAGTAGCAGTCAGTGTCCTGATGGACATTGGTGATAAGTGGTGTCCCTCAGGGGTCCACACTGGGACCACTGTTATTTAATATCTTCATCAATGACTTAGACAAAGGGATCAAGTGCAGCCTCTGCAAATTTGCAGGTAACCCTGGGCTGAGTGCTGCCTGAAGGATGGGATGCCATCCAGAGGGACCTGCACAAGCTCAAGAAGTGGGCCCATGGGAAACCCATGCAGTTTAACAAATGCAGGGTGTGCTGCACCTGTGTCAGGGGAATCCCCAGAATCAACAGGCTGGGGATGAACAGATGGAGAGGAGCCCTGAGGAGAAGGACTTGGGGGTGCAGCTGGATGAGAGGCTGGACATGCCCCAGCCATGTGCACTCACAGCCCAGAAACCAAACATGTCCTGGGCTGCATCCAAAGCAGGGTGGGCAGCAGGGCAGGAAGGGGATCCTGTCCCTCTGCTCTGCTCTGCTCTGGTGAGACCCCACCTGCAGAGCTGCATCCAGCTCTGGGGTCCCAGCACAGGAAGGACATCAAGTTGTTGGAGCAGGTCCAGAGAAGGAATACTGTATTACATACATAGATTTATATATACATATATAGATTACATATGAGGAGAAGCAAAGAGAATTGAGTTTGTTCAGCCTGGAGAAGAGGAGGCTTTGGGATGACCTAATTGCAACTTTCTAGTACCTGAAGGGATTTCACAAGATGGAAAGTGACTTTTTACAAGAACGTGGAGTGAACAAGAGGGAATGGCTTCAAACTGAAAGAGGTTTAGGGGTTAAATTGGATATTAGGAAAAAAATCTCTGTTGTGAGGGCAGTGAGGCACTGGGACATGTTGTCCAGAGAAGTTGTAGATGCCCTATTCCTGCAGGTATTCAAGGCTGGGCTGCATGGGGCCTTGAGCAACCTAGTCTAGTAACAGGTGTCCCTAGCAGGAAGCTTGGAACTAGACAAGCTCTAAGGTCCCTTCCTACCCAAACCGTTCTATGATTCTAAGTTTGCCAGTGGGTCACTGTGAGATCTATCACTGTGGGATCAGGACTTGTGATTTAAAGCAAATTAACTCTACATTTCAACAAGTTTATGGTATTATTGTATAAATTAAAGCAGAGAACTTGAGGAGTTTGACACTTGTTTGTTTCCTGTTAGATCATTTTGACCTATCATTAAAGATAATGGGCAGGACTGGAATAAATCTTGCCCTGAATATAAATCACATTGCAAGAGTAAAATAACTGCAGCTCTTAATTGTGCCTAGTGTTAGAGGAATCCCCATGTGCATACTCATAACTTGACACAGCAGTAATCAGAGTAGCAAACATAATTGTGATATAATGATCCTGAGCATACCATACAATAAAGTAAGTTAATTGTGAGTTGTTTAAAAGAACATATTGATGAGGTGCCCAGAAAACCATAATCAAGAGAGAAAGTCACACTTAGATAAGAAAAGCAACCTGGCTTTTGGTAAAATGAAGACATGCACAAGAAATGCAAGGAAATGGTAGCAAATGGAAGTCTGTATTCACTCCTGAGACACTGTAGAAAATGAAACAAGAATAATTTTTTGGCTAAGGTCATTAGGGACAAAAAAGATAAAAAATGTGGGCTTGTGGCTGTTTATTTTTAAAAAAATGTTTAGAAGCAAAAGAAATCCTATCAGTGGTCTTGATCTGTCACTGTATAGAAAGGCAGAATTGCCAATATGCAATATATAGAAATGAGAAAAGAAATGTCTGGTTTATATTGGGAAAAAACACAGATAATCTATTTCTGTGATCTGATCATGAAACAGTTCCTTCCATCCTAGCAGCTACAAAGTACATGAAAGAATGGCTATCAAAGCTATATGCTTAATTGAGCAAAGCCAAATGACTCATTCAACAAGGCTTTTAGGAGAGCTGGTTAAAAAACAAGCCGCGTTCCATCTTCAGTAAGGATCAGGACTTTAAGGCAACACTGCAGCACTGGAAAAGAACTTATGCTATGCCTGTTAAAAATCATAATATTGTTGTCCTGCCACATACAGTCCTAGTGCCTTAATTTAAGGACATTTTTGTTTGGAAGCACTTCAAAGAAGAACCAAAAAAAGATCAGAATTCTGGGGAATACATCCTATTTTGAGATAAAGCACTTTCAAGCAATTAGTATTGTAAAAGATGCCTTGATCATAGTCTGTAAGTATTTACCTGGGCAATGAAAAGTGACCAAAGACCATTGGTCTAAACAGACTTGGATGTAACAAAACTAAACAAATTCAGATTTGTTTCAAATCAAGAGCACATTTTTAATATTGAGAGAGTAAATAAATAGTGAAACAAGAGACTGAGGGTTAAGGTGGATTCTCCATGACTGGAGATGCTGGATGCATTTTTAAAAATCACAGTAGCAATTAATAAAACCACACAGGAATTAATTCTGGGAAGTTCTATGGCCCATGCTATATAGGACAGCAGACTAGATAATCATAGCAATGCCTTCTAGATTCACAATTTGTGCATCAAGTGCATTTAAGTTCTTCGTATTTCATACTACGTTTTGCAGCCTGGTACCTCTGGGTCTGCAAAATTGCAAAATGCAGTGAAAGCCCTATATAAAAGTGCAACCAAATCAGGAGCAATGGAAACCTGTGGGGTTCTCCCCCAAAGTGTCCTTATTTCATGACACAGTTTACAGAACAGCCTTTGTTTTTCTAAGTGTTTTCAGGGACAGAGTTTTTAAGCATAGATGTGGGTGGTCTCCTGCCCAGTGCTCCAACCACTGCATTTGGGATGAATATAGAATGCTTTTGGACAGGGGTCAGCTTGGCAATTTAAATCACAGATGTTTGGCCACGTTAGCCACGGCGCAAACTAACACACCAGAGCCCCTCTGTTCTGAATTCCAGTCCTCTCTTTTTATTTAAGAAAGGTAACCTATTGAAATAACCATCAGGTGTAGAAACCAAAGCACTTAAGCAGAACCCCAGGGTTTGCTGAATCCCCGCGGAGGCCAGACGTGCGTGCGCACAGCTGCGGACACGGCAGCCAGGCCTGGCACCCAACACAGCACGGGAAGGACAGAGCACACTGGCACAGCAGCACACAGGGGCCATGGAATCACAGGATATCCTGAGTTGGAGGGGACCTACAAGGACCATCAAAGTGCAACTCCTGGCTCTGCAAGGACCACCCCAAGAATCACATCCCGTGCCTGAGAGCATTGTCCAGGAGCTTCCAAGAGCCATGTGCGTCTGTCCCATCATTCTCCAGCAGAGAACTTGGGGGTCTTATTTCTTAGGAAAGTTATTTTTTTTATTGTTTGGGGTATAAAAGTAGAGCTAAAGATACATTGTAAATGAGGTGTGAAACTGTCCAATACTTGCCAAACCAACTAGGTTTTAGCGAGCTCCAGTTAGGCTGTAGTCCAGCTCTGCTCATCTGATTCTGTGCCAAGTTACCTAAATTCTCTTTGCTTCAGCAGTTGAAAAATGGGGATAATGATACCAGCCTCTGAAAAGCAGGTCTGTGGATGTAAAACAGCATGTTTCAGCCATATAATGCAAATGGCTTAGATACGAAATTCTGCATTGCGGGAACCTGCATGAATTCAGCAGTCATGTTTTTAGAAGATGATGTGAGATTTATATTCCTTTATGCCAGCAAAATTTCAGTATTTGGAGGAGTTTGGGTATTGGGGAAAACTAAAGGAAAAAAAAAAATTACCAACAGCCTGGAAATGCCTGCCAGAAAAACTAGTTTCTGTGTTGATAGTTCTCAACAGATTTCCTGGCATCAACTCCCCACCCCACAGCTATAGCTAGGAAACCAAAATGCCAGCTTGTGTTAATGTTTGGAGTTTCCTGGAGAGCAAAAAAACCAAGCAGGCACTCTTGTGACTGGGTATTTGCTGTGTAAGCCTGGGTTAGAGCCTGTCTATTGAAACAGTGAACTGTGTTGGGGCCTGTGGCACACACCAGCCCATGGCAGAATGCCTGGGTACAAGCAGGCCTCTGATGGATTCACTGGCCAGTATTTTATGATTTACTTTTCATTCCATGGCTATTTAAATACACAAGTATAAGAAATACAGAAATTATTGGCTTGAATGACAGAAGGTATTGATATAAATGTTAAATATGGGGATGTATTTGTACAGGAGGATTTGTCTAGGCATGTCAGAATAGCTTATCTAACCTGCTTTCTGTATCCAGTAGTGGCTGCATTGAGATGCTTCCTAGAAAGGGACAAGAGCCTTATGTGGGTCTCATTCAGACCTCCAGTAGCATATCCTACCTAAAAGCATTCACATCTTTTCAAGTATGTGATGTACTGTGAATGTCTTTCTTGGAACTTAAAGTATACTGTTAGTCTTAAAACTTTCTTGTGGCTTGAATGCCATATTCTTCCACTTGGCTGAATTTTCAAATTTTCTCTCCCTATATGCAGGAATAATTCTTCTAAATACGCCATTGTTTTAACTTACAGGTTTTTGGTTTCATTCTTGCATTTCATTATACCAAGACATTTAAGATGCATATTCAACATTCCATTAGTGTGGTTGTCAAAGGGGAGCAGAGTTACAGCAACACTATGCTCAACCATTCACTGGGCTGATTAAACTGTATGTAGCAGAACAGCTGTGAACCTGTGATTCGAGTGCTTTGCTTGGGGCCTCTTTTCATATCCCTGTCTTTTGACTCAGTGCACAATCTCTAGAGCTATTTTGACCAAAACTCAGAACACCTGTAAGTGGAAAACACTACGCAGAAAACACAGAAAGATTTGTAGGTTTAGGAGTTCGTTACTTTTGCTATTCTTGGAGTTCTTACGCTAATAAAACCAGCGGTAATATGCCAACAGTAGTATGTACACATGGGACACTGTCAATAGCATGGAGTTCATCAGAATACCACTGACTTAAATATATTAATCTTTCTTTTCAAGGCAGGAGAAAACCCAGGAGTCAGTCTGTCCAGGCACACACTGCTTTAAACCAAAGGCCCCCTGCTTCAAGTCACTCTGGACCAATTGTAGAAAGCCGCCAGCCTTTCATCCAAACATCTACATCTGCCCATGAAATTGCCCAAAGGCTTTCTAGTAGTCAGCTATCATTCCACAACTCGGCAACATCTGTGTTTTCTCAGTCCCCTGCTGTTCCTGTTGCTGGCCAGCTGACTGTGCAGGACCGAGCTGCAGCAATGCTCAGGTCCAGCCTGGCCTCCTCCACCAGCTCAACTCTCAGCCTGCTGTTCGGCAAGAGAAGTTTTTCAAGCGCTTTGGTGATTTCTGGGCTCTCGGCTGCAGACGGAGGCAACACGAGCGACACGCAGTCATCCAGCAGTATGAACATTGCCATGGGGCCGTCTGCCAGAGCAGCAAGCCAGGCAGCTCGGGTAAGGCTGCAGCTAAAACAGCAACACTGAGTATCAGTCCCCTTCTGCTCCCCTGTCTGGCTCTTAACTGTCCTCACCACCACTGGGTTTCTTCCTTCTCAGTGGTCAGAAAAGTTTTTTCCAAAATGGCGTTGGGATTTTGGTATTTTTTGGGGAGATTTTGCTGCATCACAATGAGACTGTTTAGTATTAGTGTCTCTGAGAGTGTTTGTGAGTAACTAATGGGGGGCTGTTACACACAGACACCTGAAATTGCAAACGGGGGCAAAGCCACTTTTCCTTTCACTCAAAACAGGGACTTACATCTCCATTTCCTGCAGCCCAGGAGATGAGTACTGTCATAACAGACTAAATAGCTCCTTCCTTGCCTGCTTCAAGTCCTATGAAGGACTTAAAATTACTTTTTCTGTAGGAAAAGGAATGGTTTTCCCTGAATAGTGCATTTCTTCTGTTCCTCTCTCTGACCAGAAATTCAATCTAAGACCTGAAACGTTGTTGCTGGAAGTTATCCTGTATGAAATATTTCCAAAGGAAACCAGTATGCCCTGTGATTAAGCATTTTCAAAACACTTCATGCTTCCAGCCTTCTTCCCAATGTACTCACAGTTTTATTCCTATCTTCCCTGAAAAATTCAACTCACATTGTAAAGTTACTGTTTTATTGTTTACTTAAGTGTATTTATTTAACTTTGGTTGCCATCTGTTGCTGCCCTGAATTTTGAAAATTGACCTCAGCACCAGAAAGCAGAAACATGAGAAGATGGACTAGAAATAAAGGGTGACTGCAATTAGACAACATAATTAGACACTTTATGCATTTGGCCTATCAAAATGGAAACCAAACTGGTGACAGGGGAAGACTGCAGATATAGGTCCCAAGCACTTTTCTGTTACTATGCTTCTGAACTGTGTATAACTCCCCTAGTTTCCAAAGAGTTCTCCAAACCTCAAGTGAGAAAAGCTCCTTGGCCTGTGCGTATTTTGCTCCCAACCCAAAAATACCATGTGTGGTACAGTTCCCTAGAGTTCCACCATGAACTTCAACAGGAGTCAACTAAATGTTACTCCTCTAGGTGCAATTCTGCTTTGTTACTGTAACAAGTATTAATATTTCTACACATACAGCTGAATATAGCCAATGAGACAGCACAATTCCAACTCTCAGTTTGTGGCATAATTCACAAGAACTCAGCCAGTCTGCAATACTAACTACTAATGGTAGGATTCACCTTGTCTGACTTTAAGCTATCCAAAATTTGGGCATGATGTGTCAGTAGGGTGCTGTTGAGCCTTGTTTTTTCAGTGAAGAGGCCTTCATCCACTTCATCCTTGGAGCTATTAGGAGGAAATTCTCCCCTGGGAGACTTGTATCTCTCTGCCAACCACTGGTAGCCTAGATGACACAGCAAGAAAAAAAAAACACTACCATAGATTGTTTCTAAATCTCAACATGATGGTGAAATTTAGATGAGGTGAATCCTGGCCAAAGTGACTGCTCAGAGTTCAGGTGCCCATTTGATTGAAAGCAGTAAAGAGGAAGTGTTTCATTTCAATGTTCACACAGCAAAGTTCTGGAATGCTTTTATCTTAATGGACTCCTTACAGTGGGGTGGCACTGCGCTTAACGTTTTCAGACTGATAATTGCATTCCAGTTTTAATGAAAAGGTTTCTTTGTAAGTTGGATTTAAAATTTGGTGTATGAAGCAAACTCCAGAGCAACCTGATTTAACAACTTAGAAGTCAGCCCTGCTTGAAGCAGCAGTTTGGACTGGATGACCTCCAGAAGTCCTTTTCAATCCAAATTCTTTTACAGTTCTCTATACATGTACATCTGTGGTACTAAACCTGCAGCTCTTGGTCTGCTTTTCCTTCCAAATTTATGCGTTACACAAAGTGTGACAAGTACCTCTTCAGAACTCCCTTGTGAATAATGCATGTTAAGAATCCCATGGAGTTTCACAGAATGACATCCCTTACGTCAATTTTTAAACTTTTTTCACCTGTCACTTCAAAAAATAGCTGAAGTGTTACTTAGAAATTTCCTAAACTAGTTGACTTTTTCTTTCTTATGTTCCAGCAAGTGGCTGAGACCTGTGAAGCAACAGACGCTACAGAAGCAAGACCCCAGCGGGAGGCGGGTCCAGCCCATGCACTGTTCATGAATCGGAACCTGGAGTGCAGAAGGGCCAGCCAAGAAGATATGGCCCTGGAAGACACTGCTTCTCAGCAGAGCCTCTCTGAGGAGCAGTGAGGAGCATTCCTAGCCAAGGGCCACGCGCTTCTTAGCATTAAATACAGGCAGAGTTAGGTCAGAAAGCTGCACATAGGTTTAGGTTCTTTCAAATGTAATAAGCAACCTTCAAATGTTTATTTTTCTAACTTCTACACAAGAATATTACAGGGTGGATGTTCTTCAGTTAATGGTGTTGGCATGGGTAGGGTTGGAAGATATCTCAAAAAACACACAGTGCCACTTCATCTCAGGTTCTTGTAAATCTTAGAACAATTAATACAACCTGTTTCAATGTTCCTTCCCCTGGAATGGTTAGAATCACAAACGAAAACAGTAGGAAATATTAATACAACTCAGTGAAAAGCACACAGAAGACATCTCTTTCCTGCCATAACTAAACAGCTGATTGCATGCAAACTAATTGAAATTTGGTATATAACATATAGCAAAAGGCAACTAAGAACAGAAGCAATGAATACATAAAAGGACAGTATAGTGTCCTGTAACATTAGAGCTAAATTTGATTTTTTTTTCCAACAGCAAATCTCATTTTTCTTTGACGTGTTATGCAGGTGCTAATGCTGAATATCAACACAGCATCTCGGACTGATATACTGCATGCAGCCATACTGAAATACTGTGTGAATAAGCCACGCTACACCAATTAACAAAAGTCAAGTGTAAGAAAAGGAAGTATCCAGCGCATGGAAAGTCTTCAAAGCATATGGTGCACCTTTGCAAAGCAGCTTGGCCTAAGTTAGGTATTATCTCATGCTCCTGTTTGGTTTACAGCAGTGTTTCTCAAATTCTAAGCAACAGGGACCTTAGGAGTTACAAAAGGGCCACGGGGAATCCTCCTCAAGGACAGAAAAGTGCAAAGCAGGCTCTACTTACTGTCTGGAAGTGTTTGTGTTAGGAAGGGAACAGCTGAATGAATACCTTTAATTGCCGGACACAGCTCACTGTCCATAAACACTTGTAGCCAGTAATTACAAAGTCTTCTGATTTCCCTCCCCCAGAGAAAACTGAGCTGCTGTCAATGACGACTGATGATACAAAAAGGGAGGCCATGCCTTCACAAGGTTTGGGAAACACTGATTTAAAGGAATGCATGACTACTTTGAAACCCAAAAGGCTACAACAAATCCTTCCTCTACTACAGAGTCTAAACAAACACGCGTGTGGTTTTTTCCCCAATTAAAAAATTGCAGCTATCGGTGTCTTGCTGTTCCTCTTTACTGTAACTACCATAGATTGTTTCTAAATCTCAACATGATGATGTGCAGCCAGGCTTTGTCCCAATTAACAAGATTTAACAAGAGATGCTGTAGCTAAGTCTCATTACTGTTAGACAATACTCAGTTGCATTCTGAGCTTCCTACTGTGCCACACTTCCGATCTGAGTAGTAAAACTAAATAAGACTGAGTGAAAATAAAATGAGCCAAGTATGTTTTGTGCGGCAGCAGTTTCTGGGTCTTCTATTTGCAATTGTTTTCACTTTCTTTCTGCCTGACAAAATTAAGAACGCTATCCTTATTAAGTTCACTTCAGATCTTGATGGGTTGATTATTAATAAAGTTTAGCACAATCTAGGAAAAATTCTGCTCATGTTCACAAAGACAAAGGCAGAGTATTCATATACAGCCCTCTAGACACATGATCATCAGTGCAGTTCAGGCCCTACTGATGTCTCCTCTAGCATCCAGGTGAGACATGGAAGAGGAAATTGAATTCAGCTGCTCCCTTCTAACCATTTCTGCAGATGATGACTCTTGTCCCACCACACTGTTCATGAAGTGCTTCATTACAAATGAAGGATGGAGGTTATACAGGTACACTCCTACTAATAGCCACCAGCCCCATTTCTGCTTTGGAGGCTTTTGCATGGCACTCCAAAGGATAAACCATCACAGCTTTGTCTTCCTGCATGGAGGCAGTGCAAACAGGTGGCTCTGGAAAGCACCAAGAACTTCCCCATATTCACCTAGCATCACTTAAGCCTCCAATTTTTAAGTTTTAATCTTTAAGTTTGAATCAATTTCCATCAAAAAAAGGTAATTTTAGTAGTCCCAATAACCTAAATTCTGTGTATCCAGCTCAAGCATAGTAAACTAGACTGGGGAATGACTGCACAAATCCTTTCAGTGGCAACCACTGTATTTGCTTACCATT
Source organism: Hylia prasina (assembly GCA_013397195.1). NCBI lineage: Eukaryota > Metazoa > Chordata > Aves > Passeriformes > Sylviidae > Hylia > Hylia prasina. The sequence goes on along the minus strand of VYXD01001803.1, from coordinate 315,495 downwards.
GATTGAGGCACGGTGACACCACCTTCCCCCAGCACCACTCTGAGTTCTGCAGGACTCCACCATCTCCACAGCCTCTGGTACTGCATCCTAAAATAATGCAGCTGCCTCACAGTTCCTGACTTAGTCCAAGTCACTGTCCCCTGGAGCATAACTCCTTGGGGAGAGCAGTTGTGCCATGAAGTCCAGATGCCTGCTGCACAGGATGGCTGCCAGAAACAGCAGTTTTAACGCCTTTGTGCAGTCACAGGCGAGCAAGCACAGCAAAACAGGAGTCAAGGTAAGATTCAAATATCAGTTCCTTTTTTGTAGCCATGCCTTACAGAGTTTTTATTTTGCCTTGAAGTTGCTATTGTAGCATAGTGGGTTGAAAAAACCCAAGAGTGACCACTAACAAGCGTAACATAGAAAAAAAGAATCAAAACAAGCACAAACTCTCTCATGTTACATTTCTCCATATTACTGGAGATAGTAATGAGACTACTGCTGTATGCAGCAGTTTTAAATATGAGCCAATCCTACAAAATAATCTGACATAATGGTTAGAAATGAAACCTGCAACTAGGCATGAGGTTGTATCAGTTAAACACATCTTAGACTTCCCCATTTTTGCATGAGGTGGAGACACCCCCAGTTAACTCTGCTTGTGACAAAAGGTGCATTTAGGTCTCTGAAGCACACCAAGCTAATAAATAGGAACCTAACCCATACACAAGGCCTAATTTGAACAATAAGCTGCTCGAAACAGCTCTGCATAACACCAAAAGGTACCTGAGTCCTCAGCAACAGTGCCTACTTACACATGAAGGCTTTGAGTCATACCGTTATTCCTGAAAAACAGCTTGATACTTAACCTCACACATGAGGTGTCTCAGAGTTGCAAGATGGAAGTAAGACACTTCTGGGGCAGGTTTTGGCCTTGAAATGAAAAGCAAATGTGTTTTCATTGCTTTCATGTCATCCATGACCCTGCTGATGGGTTTCACAATGCCAAACACTGTTAAAACTTGGCCCTAAAATTGCTCAGGCTTAACAGTTTGCCTACATGTCTGATTTCTTGGTACAGCTGTGATGCAGGAAGGATGTCACTATCACCATGTAAGGACCTTTTATCAAGAGTCCATCAGGGTTTTTGTATCAGGTGCTATGCCTGATTTTTCCAGAGCTGTGGAGACCACTTACCTCGTTCAGCCAGTCCACAATGTGTGAACAAGCCACGCTACACCAAAAGTCAAGTGTAAGAAAAGGAAGTATCCAGTAAAGTTTTTGTTTCTACAACATGAAAATAGTGACATTTCCCCTTGTTAGCAAGCTGAATGCATCCTTTGGGGAAATCGAGTGCTCAATCCACAAGACCATTTGTACATGCAGTTCTTTCTAAGAAAAGTCAGAAGGGATGAAGAGATGGAGGCCTTTTCTGCCTCCCCCCAGCTTAATCTCAGATAACACCACCACTGCTGAAAAGAAACACTAGGAGTGATTTTATCCACTGTCTCAGCAACCAGAGAGGAACATGAACAGTACAGCAGGTTACAGGAGGGAGGATAATGAATTTATGGTAAAACAAGCACAAACACAATATTTCAGCCTTTGTACTAAGCATGGGATACTTATCTCCCTCATATTTTGTTTTGCTAAAATTTCCCAAATAGGCTCTTGTTTACATCACATAGTAAAAGCCAGTTGCTACACTCATAATGGTGAAGCATGGCCTGATGATCTGGCAAAAAGACTTCAGTGACTTTTTACTAAAGCCAAGCACAGGCTGCTGAACTGCTTACATCCACCAGGAACACTGGCAAGCCCCAGCCTGGCCTTCAGCCCAGCTGTTTCCCACCACAGCAAGCAGGCAGGAACCAGTGATAGATGTAGTCTGCAAAGTTCATTCTTGTTCATACAAAAATAAGAACCAGAGGTTCTGGCTGTTCCCTCCATTTTGTAGTGTCATGCAACTTCTCTGTGAGGAGCTGAAGTTCTTGTTGCAAAGTCTCACTTCATTCCCATAGGCAGAAAATCTTGGCATTCACTTCACTGAAGACAAATCTCAATGAAAAAGACTTACCAGTGTGAATCTTTTTTCCTTGATATGATGACTGGATACTCTCAATATCTATGAATGACGTTCTGACATTATTAAGTTCTTAGGATTCTCTGTGATGTCATTCACAGCTTTTTATAAAAACTGCTTATTAGAATAAGGCAAGAAATCATCTTTTTTGTCGTCTGCATTTGTCTCTAGCCCACCAACTGATCGCTCTTCTCTTACTGGAAAATTTAAGTTAAAGATTAGCTGAATTTTGTGCAGCTCATTATAGAAGATTAGAATTACCAGTGAGATTCTCCCGCATGTGATAATCATCTTCTTTTCAATGCATTTTTTAAAAATGCCCAATTATTGCGATATTTAGATTACTCCCTGGATTAGGAGCTGATATTTAATTACTATGTTTCACTAGTGCTTGTACATCCTTAAATCTGCAACACAGACAAATTACTTATAATTAACTTTGCAGTAGGTCCAGTGTCAAAGATTCACCTCTCTCACTTTGAGTTTTGCAAGTCAAAAATTGCCTAATGCATGATAAATAATGCAGGCCCTGTTTATTCCATGCTGTGTGCAATTTTATGCTGGAATTACAAGACTTGTGGCCAAAAATGTCCTTGATTCTCAGGCTTCCAGACAGTAATTGGTACACCACATTCTCCCCTTCTTTGCACCAATTAAAACCTGCAGGTGCACTAATGTTGTCATCTGGAATCTAGCTGGTACATCAGAGGTGCTTTTCACTAAATGTGTGCTATTAATAAAATTGCCCCATCAGGGGAATTTTGAATGCTCCATTTGCTGTTACAGTGCTCTCAAGGCCTTCCAAGTATTTTACTAGTGCAAGACCAGACAATAATTTTTTTACCCTTAAAGTAAACACAGGTTGTCATAAAAACTTCCATGCAGTTGGAAATACAACTTTCTCACTCGCTCAATGTATATTGAAACAGGCAAATCGTATCTTCAGGACCATCTGAGATTTAAAGGCCAGACATGACTGTTAAGGTCATCTACATTCTCCTGCTGAACACATATCACAGAACCTCTCCTTATTTCTCTTGAAAAGCACTCTAGCTCAGAGAGAAAACAGACTTAAAAAAAGGACAACAAATTAATGACACTCAGCAATCTTGAGACAGGTAGCAGAAAACAAGAGACACTTATGTCAGTAGCAAAAATATGCATTAGTTTAAAAGGGCTGGTATTTCACTCACAGTTCCAGAGAAGGAAAAATCGACCTGCATTTTCTAGTGACTATGTAGCCTCAGTACAAAAGGTCTTCCTTGAACCATGAGACAATGGATTAAAAGTACTATAAGCACTGATCAAAAGTTCCCCAAGCTTGTTATAATTGTTTGGGGTTTTTTATCCCTGCACTCTACTAAACGATGGGACTACAGTAGGCATCATGGCACTACATGCAGGGCAATATACCTACTTTTATGGGGAATAAACTCCACTTTAAGTGATCTCTCAACAATAAACTGGCAGAACCAAGATTCAGAAGACTGATTCCTAACAGAACTCCCCTCTACCAGAGAAGTGTCAAATCTCTCCATTTTTTATTTAGCTTTAACGGTCAGTCCTCATTTAAGACTCAACTACAGTCCCACTAAAACTGTGCTAGATTTTGGGTAACTCTTTAATCATTGAAAGAACTATTCTTTTGCAGCATATTTTACATATTAAGAGACTTAACATTGAAACAGGAGGGCATCCAACACTTAGGTGCAGAGAGGTTTCCGTCCAAAAACCTATGGCCTATAGGTTCCCTATAAACCTATAGAGCCCTGATGAAGTTTACTTTGGTCCCAAAGTAAAAGGTGTATCTAAATGTAAAAGACATCTAAAAAGGTGTTTAGTCTGAGTAGAGTGCCTGAAGTAATTATGGGATTAGTGTCTCTTTAGGACACAACCTAATTTTGCAAAAAGCAGCCAGGAGCTGTACATTGTCAAGTGGAGACCCTAAGAGGAGTTTTCCCCAAATATGATGAAGACAGTACTACCCATCCAAGTGGATTTGGGCAGATGGGTAGTCCTAACAAGGCAGTGAGGGAATGAGCCCATGGCACCCTTTAACAAGGCATGCACCTCCTACCACCTGTGGAGGTGCAATGCTTGTACCAGACCCTTGTTCTGCATACAGGTGAGAAAGGACATTCCCTCCATGCTCCTAGGAGCTGTTTGCTGGGTGTGTCTAAAAACACCTGTCCCCATCCAGCCCTGTACAACTCCGGGTGTCAGTTTTACAGGAATAAATCAATAAAATGATAGTTGAAGATGCCTTTAAATAGTTTGCTCATTTTAACAGTCATTGAATTGAACAGAAAAAAGTTAGGAAACAACTGAATTTTAACAACTTTCTTCAGCCAGGGAAGACCATGAATAATACAATGAACAGTGTGCACCTGGGAGGGAATTCTGTTTTCACAACATGCAAAACTGATTAACTGGCAGCACTTTTGCTGAACACATTTGCACTCCTCACAGGGAAACACATTGTCTAATACTCTCAAACACTTCTCATTTCACCATTAAGCATGTACAGAATTGAATAAGGAAAAAAACCCAAACAAACGTAAGTATCAATAAACATAGCAGATTGTAAAATTAATATAGACAAATGCAGTATTAAGTCAATCACGACTTAAACTCAGCATGAAAAACACAAGATTTGATGAACTTCATGGACTTCAATATTTTTTATATATATTATTGTAAGGGGGTGTGGGAAAGGATTGCTGCCATAAGAAAATTGAAAATTAATTCAAAATGCAGTCCTGTTATCAATTAGTATCTAGGCTATGTAAGAAAGAGTAGATTTGGCTGCTTTGCCTCCCAAAATGGAATTCTGTGAATGTCACTTGTGACTACAGGAAGTTTCCTTGAAAATCTGGATAACCCTTATATTGCAACTGCAGACAGGGGTGCCTGGGGGTAGGAGGAGAGAGCACACCTGCTTATTCTCTCTACCTGCTGATTTGTCAGCACCCATGCTAAAACACACCTGAACACACACCTAAGCTGGGTCACCAACAGCTAAATATTCCCACATGAACCAGGCAGGACTCATATACATTTTGGACAGGGTTCTGTTGCACCAGGGCTATGTTGCAGCTATTGAATTGATCTGTAGGCAGAGCAGTCCAAACACACTCAGAAGGACTAAGATCTCAAATAGATTTTACAGTTAACTGTTTTCACATGAAGTAACTCGGATCAGAGTTGACCACCTAACTTCCAAACACCCAGATTAGAACTGGATGTTAGCTACACATCTGTTCAACTTTTTTTACTTCAGTGAACTGAATAAATTACAATCCTGCTATGCCATTGTAGAGTATTACCAGCTTTACCCGGCTTACCCTGAAGGCTCCAGTAAAGCCTCCAGGGGGCTAAAGCAGGAAGGATAGACTCCAAACCATCTGTGAAATGTTGTAACGTTTTGTTGAAAGGAAAGCTTTAGTGTTTACAGCACAGAAAAGGTCTTCATTTTCTGCAGGATTCCACAGCTGCCAAGATGTCTTGCAAAATGCTGTTTCTGTTTTCCTTACTAACCTAGAGAAAGAGAAATTAAAACTGATGTAATTTCATGAATAGTTTCTATACCAGTATTTACTTCAAAAACAATCAAAGCAGAAATTCCAATGCATTTCTTTTTCAGTGCAGGAATGTTGAGTGTCAAACACCTGCTGCCTTCTGCTACTGAGAACAGAGTATGCTAAACCCACAAAAGCCACAATTGAATATTTAGTGATCTTTTGATATTCAATTTTTTGTTTTAATTACCTGTAGTATTTTGCAGTAGCATTCAGGGCTTGAGTAACTAACAAGAATCACTCAAAAAACCAGCATGTACTTTTGTCATTACTAGAAATCCTTTTCAAAGGATTTGAATTTACTAAATTTAACTTTCCTAATATAAAGTGGAGTTCTTATGCCTTCATTACTTGAAAGGGTTGTATTTATTAAGATGACATACCTAGTCAAAAACATCTGCAAAGAAAAAAGAATTAAAGCAGGCTTAACAGTCTAACTGTGTACTCTGAGAAACCTTATTGCTCCAGGAGAGAAACACCTTGGAAAAGAAATAGAACTATTTGAGAAAGCTGGGGTGTTCTGTAGCACACTGAGATATGCCTTTGGCTGACCAGGCCATGGGAATGCTGGGCTTTAAGTCCAGCATATGTGAATATAGATGACTGTAAACTGCCAAGCAAGTGCTGGTGCTTGCTAGTCAACTCAGCTCCCAGGGGCACAGAGCTGGGGGCTCTGTGTTTGTAAATTATCCCTTCCTGACAGACTGGGTCCTGATCCAGAGCCCTGTGACCCATAGTGCCATGCATTACTCACTCAAACAAAACCTGGGGAGACAACTGGGGTTGTAAAAGGGTAACAAGCAACTGTGAAGCTTCAGCAAAAGCTTCATTTTAGAAAGTCTAAGAAATTTTCCCCACTGTTCAGATGGCTGCAGAGAGGGCAGGAAGAAATCAGACAGACACATGAGCTGAAAAAATAAGTAAAGGCATTCATACAAAGTTGTAGAAAAGCTGTTTGATGAGGAAAAAGACAGAACACCATGCACAGCATAAAACTCTCTACCAGCAAGGTTCCACTGCACTCCCTATATCTGCATTTAGGATGTGAACACAAGAGTTTGCATCCCTTCCAGTACTATAGTCAATAACGAACAGGAGAAAGTATTAATATTGTTGTTGTTGTTAAATAGGTGACAGTTCTAACTGAGGAATTTGGCCTAGGAGCCTACCACTATTTAGAGCCACATACATCCTATCCAAGTGCTGTAAACCAGAGCTGTAAAACCTGCAGACAGTGGCCTCACCTACCACTGAATTCAAGACAACAGATCAACATGGGTCTAAGGAAAAAGTGACACTGAAAAAAAAGGGGGGGAGTAATGAAAAGGAAGATCCGTCTGAAAATGTCACTGTTTCTATTGAGAATCAGTCCAAGCTTTATAAGATAAACAGAAAACCCCACACAAAAAACAAAGCGAGCAAGACAACAAAGAACACATTTCAGAAAGGCTATTGGGACCCGGAGGTAAACAATATTCGGCACAGATGAGCCAAACTCTAAATCTCACAGAAAATGTACTGATATCCTGACTTTCAAAGGACCTTCAGCACATTTAATAGCTCTTCCCACTCTCCCACAGCCAGCAAAAACAATAGTACATTTTATCTATCCTTTTTCCATACCTATATGCCAGAAGTCCAGTGAGAGCAGCAGAGAGAAAGTGCCAAGTGCTAGGAAATTTTCACAACTGTTTTACAAAGGCTGTTTGATAGATATAAGTCTCCTCTTTAGATCTGGAGACATTCTGTGCAGGCAGCTTTCCCAGAGAGAACAAATCTCCCAGTATCTGTACTGAATGTACAAACAGATGGGTATGTTTTTAGAAAGGAGTTGAAAATAGCTGTAGATGCTGCTTATATTAAGCATTTATGTAATTTGGAGGAAATTACCACCTAGACTCCAAGCAGGCAACTACAGAAGACAAAAGCATTCTTCCTCTAACTGTTAAAAATACCATCAAGGAAACCACTTGTGTACAATCTGTTCAAATGGAACCTTTTCTTCTCCCTATCCATTTAACCATTTTCTTTCTTAATAGGCATATGCAACCATACTTCACTAATGGGTTACATGCAAGCAAAATTAATAGATGGGAAAATGGGAGAAAATTAGTATCTGCCAGCTGCTAAGGATAACCTGATCCTATTCATGCCACCATGTCTGCAAAACTACGCAAATGCAGGCAGTGCAAAAAGAGCCTCTGTAGTTTCACTGGAAAGTTTAGTTCTCAGCAAAATGGAACTGGGCAACAATAGAAAGAGATGTTTTAAATATCAGCGCTCCTATCATTAAGTGCCCTAAACATAATAAATTAAACATTTGGGACCAAATGCTGAATTGCTTTTAGAGCATCTGGGCCCACTTACACTAAGAAAATATGCTTTCAAGACAGAGGGGACTGTAAAACACCAAACAGCTGTTCTCTCATCAGAACTGTCCTTGTGACTAAAGGAGCAGGATGAAAAAATTGAGATGAGCTATTTGAATTCAGCCTAACTCCACATTAAGTGACAAAGAAAGCAGGATGCTTTTGGAAGGTAGCACCTACTTCTGCACACTTCCAGGCACCATCCAAGTTAGTAAGAAATTACTGACTGTGAACTATTTGGGCACTCCAGGTTTCCCCATGCCACAGCCCTTGAAGAACACAGCTGGTGACCCTGTATCCACTACTAACACCTCTGACTCCCCATGGGCAGGTTCTGCTCCTGCTCATGCACACATTTTTAACCATCTAGGAAAAAGCCTGTAGAGTGGCACTGGAGCAAGAGAGACAGATGCTCTCCTGCACAAGACTTCAGCTTAGCAAGTCTGTGACACCTGGGAATGACTGCAGTCTGTCACACATTTCACATCCATGCTTTTGGTTAATGGATTCACCAGAAATCTCTACTTAATTGAAGAAACCTGCATGTCCTAATCCCAGCAGTGTGAACAAGATGGGTCATTGTTTTAGTAAAGATCTTTTAGCTACAGAAAACACTGCTCCATTGAAACTTACAGAAAGACTTTTGCTGGCCAGAGTCAGCACTTAAGAGAAGGATTGATGAGCAGACTGATACAGCTGAAAACCCAGGGCTGAGTAGCCCATGCCCTCTGAATATCACCGGATAACAAGAGACACTAGAAGCCTCAAAAGCTTCCTTGAAAAGCCAAATGCTGTCTTTTAGCCCCATTTCCTCTCATGAGAGGACCAAATGCATGCACCACTGTCCTGCCACAACTGCAGCCTAAGCACTGAATGACTAGTACCTTCAGCAAGGCTTCTCCATCCCCTCTTCCCCATTCCTACCCCTGTAAAGCAACTCATTCAAAATTCACATTTATGTGCATTTCTGTTCAACAGCCTGACTTATAACCACACATCAACTCGGTAGTGGAAAAACCTGAGGGTTTATCTCTGAGAGGAATGAAGGGAGTTGAATGCTTATGCAAGGAAAAAAATAATCTCTCATCTTTGCTTCTACAGTTGCTTTAGCATTTAATTAAATCAGCATTTAATATAAAAACATAAATTGAAGATGGCGATGGGACCCGCAGTTGAAGGAAGGCTGAGGAACTTTGAGCACTGCAGGTTTTTAAGCCAGCTTTGAATAGGAAACAACAGAAATCAAAGGAGTGAGAGGTGCCCTTGTTTTTGTGAAGCATCCCGGACTGATGTTAAGGAAACCTCACACATGCACTCCTAGGAACAGGCTATGTTTTGCTGTGATAAGTTTTTTAGAACCACCCTGTAACTGATCAGAAATGTACTTTGAGACCCTAATCTTCTGAAAATTATGTCTGTAAAAGTAACATAATGAATTCAAAATTGGTTCACCGACTCCAGAGAAAGTACACGCCATTTACAACTGTCTTTCTTCTATAAATCATTCCTGCAAACTCCACTGCTGCCTTTTTTCCTTTTATTTTTTCCTTGAATATGACTACTGGTAATATTTTTGCAAGCCAGTCTGGAAAAAACCAAAAAAGCTTAAAAATCTGACTGTACTTTAAAAGATTTAACTCTTAGGAATAATGAATACCTATACAGCAATAATACTACAGTAAAGAAACATTCTAAAACATCTATAGCATTACTTCTGCAGCCCCTCAGAAGCAAAGCCAGCTGTGTGACTGCTGCAGTAAGTGCCAAATGGTTGTTTTTTTTTTAATAAGGTGAACACCTGCCCATTAAGAATAAAATGGAAACTAAAAAAAACTTATTTCATGCAAGCTACCCACAGCTATCAATTGGCAGTAACAGTTTTTGAACAGAGCCAAATATAAACCAGTAACCTAGAACAGAAGGCTCTTTAAGGATATTAAATATTACTCACATTGAACACTTTAACATCTTTCCTACTTCTTATTTCTTCAACAAGATCCAGTGGCTTTCCCTTAGGTATTGGAATAGTTCCAAGCACCACAGTCCCCGAGCCAGCCAGTGTTTGACGAACAGCTTGAATAAAAGCCTGGCTGAAGAGTTCCATTTTACCAATCTCATCTATGACACAAATTCTTTTCTCTGTGTCACCACCATGGTTTACCTGTGGAAAAGTGCATCAAGAGACTGTAAACAGCAAAACTTAGAACAAGCAACAGAAGTAATCTCTATGCTGACAAAAGAAATACCTCCAAAAGAAACAAGTTCAACTGTAATATGGGGAAGAGTGGTAAGTCAAAGCTACTGCTGCTAAATGACAGACTTACAAATCTGTAATTTCTTTTTTAGGACAGATTTTTGGAAGGATGGAAACAACCATACAGTATAAATACCAACTACACTAGGAAGTATCCATAATGCCAGATTTCCTTTAAAGCAGAATTCTCATGGACCCATATGAGCTACTTGACAATGAAGAACTGCACTTTGCCTAGGAGCAGCTATCAATCATTCTGAGGGTCAGCAATCTCTAAAACCTTTGCTCTTGCCTCCAAATTATGTATTTAGTGGTTACATTTAATTATGTGATCAGTAGTCACACAAAACAGGTATCTAAAAAAAGGAAGACTTCCATTAAATGTAGATTCGGAAGTTTCTCCTTTTGTAGTTGGGATGATGGAGCATTTCACTCAGAGCTACTGTCTGTCTTCAAAGCTGTCTGGATAACAACCAAGCCATCTGCAAGCCTGTCTCACATTAGAACAGATACATACTGAGATACACCTTATTCTATAGTCCTAGCCACTGGATAGTAGGAGAGACACAGTTAACCACATTTGAGGCTTGTTTGTTTTGCTCATGAAGTGAATGCTGTGCCGAACTGTCCTGCTGCAGGCGGCTGGAGCAGCAGGGAAGTCCAGGAGGAATCAAGGGTGATTGAGGAAAAGGCAGCTTGCAAAGCAGAGGAACTCTTCAACTGCACTGCCGACCCTATTTTGGTAAAAGGGACTGAGAACTGTACCCAATTATTTATAGAAGTGAGGAGAAAATCAACTCAATTCAAAACCATTGTAAGTCCATGAATATGTACCAATACAAGCCATATTATACAGAAACTAAAAGAAAAGAGAAAAAATATCGGAACATCTCCCCTTGTGAAGGCAAAGTATTTGCTTCTGGGAAAGTGAAGGAACTGTATAACATGCATCCCAAAATCCTTTCAAGCTAAGTCCCCACTGAGTAGCTGTTTTATCTAAAAATCCTTTAATAGATCAGTGAGCCAAAAAGCCAATACTAGTCACTAGGTCACATATTGAGGAAGAGAGTATTTTGCTTTGAAAAAAACCTGAAGAATCTATCAGTCCTGCCTGACAAAGTCTGCAGAGCCACAGAGATCTTCCACTGCAGGATCTATCCCATTCTCACTGGAGTGAACAAAGCCTTGAGAGCTGAATCCGTCCTCAAGTCTAAATGGGCATGTGCCCATTCTGTGCTGCTCTCTCATCAAACCAGAACATACCTATGACTCTCCTGCCCTCATTCTTCATTTGTCTCTCCTTGTTTCAGTTCTCTGATCTTCCTCATGTTCCTCTTCCATTTTGGGCCATTTTCATGTGTGTCCACATTCCCACAAAACTGATAAACAGCACTTTCTATGAGCATGGGCACATGCACTGTGTGACTCTGATGGGCCCAGTTCTTCTCTTCACCTTCCTGAACTTGCAGAAAGCTATACAAGTAATGGAAAAAATTCAACACTGCTAACACTTTTCTAGGAAGATCTGTCCTGGATTTCAGTGGTAAAAGGATTCCAAATACAGTAGTGGCCTAATGAAGCATTTTTTAATAAACTATCTTTCTATTTCTCACCATCATAAATATGGTTACAGTGAAATTTAACATATAAAAGTTGTCCCCCCTTTTTTTTTTTATTATTTCCCTTCTCCCTTGCCCCAACATTCTTGCTTTCCTACTCTCAGATTTCAATGTTCTTTGACAAAAACAAGACTCAGATCCTCGATCTCATTTTTGCTCCTTGCACCTCCTTGGGTTTTTTTGTTTTAAGTTCACCAAAAAATCCCTTCTTCCTTGTCCCCTTGAACTTTGGCAGTGCAGAAAAATCACAACAGGATTTCTTTAGTAGTACAGTTCAGCAGCTGCTGCACACTGTTTGTGGTATGTTATTGCCAAAATCAAATCTGTTCTTGTTTAATTTTGGAGAGGGGAAAGGTTGGAGTGCAAGAGAGGATGGAGAAGAAAAAAATGCAGTGACAGAATATTAGCAAAAGAATAGGAAAAAGATTGTGTGGAAAGTCTTGTCACAGCCAGAGCACTCCTTGAGCAGCAGGCTAAATCCCAAATAATCAGACTGGTATTATCAGTCTGCAGGTATTTATACAATGGTAATCAAAAATACTCACTGGATTCAAGAAACAAATGTTTCTACTGTAAGAAGATGGGAATCACAGGAAAGGGAGGGAAAAAAGTCTGTAAAGAAGAGTCTGTAAAAAGGCAAAAGCCTTTTTCCTAGACCCACTGATTCCATCCAGTTCTCTGTAGTAAGCCACTTGTGCATTTTGTTTGCTTTCCAGTATGAGACAGTGACATATGAAGAAATTTCCTACCTGCTGCCTCTTCAGGTCAAGGAGGTCCTGCTCACAGGACTGCAATCTCTCCAACACCACAATAATGACAAGAGAACAAGCCAGATTTGCCCCTCCAGCTTCCTGACCCTGAAGTCAATCAGAACTAGCAATACCCAAGAAACATTCATTAGTATCAAAAACTAGCTGTATAGAAGGGCCTTCCAATAACACTGACTATCATATAGCACACATTAATCAGCAGCTTTCATAGAATACTCACATTTCTCAGCATAGGTAGAACCAACTGCTCAAATGAAACAAGGTCTACAACGTATTGTCCAACCCGGTATTCACGTCTTGAAGAAGAATCAGAACTGGGACTGAAAAAGAGACACACAATTCCTTCAAAGTACTGAGTTTAGTGAAAATTCACTGCAGTCATTTCAAGAGAATTTATAAGAAGTTATTCAAATAAATCAAATCCCCTTAATTCTTCTTAAAAAGGAAGGGAAAGAAATTCTAAACCATGCAGTAAGTCATACTGCAGACAGCTTGCTGTCAGGTAATAAATATACCATGTGCATCCTTCTTAACTGTGCAGGCTCAAATATCAACAGTGTAGAGAAGGACAATGGCATTTAAAAGTCAGCAGGTATATTTACACACAAATCAAAACCCATGTCTGCAGTTCAGATCTTTGAATTCTGTAATGTGACACTACAGACAGCATCATAGCTGTATCATCTCAGTACGGTCTGCAAACTCCTTAATCTTGGAAAAATTTGCTTTGGATGTGCTGTACCACACTGTGCTAGGTGCACCTCCATTATTAGCAGAGTGCAAATTATTTTCAAATCAACTCTGTGCGAATGAGGTGCTGAGGTCACACTGGACATGGACTAAGTTTTGCACTAAGTATGAAAAGTTAAGTCTAGTGAATCAGGAGAGACTGTGAGGCACTCTGCACTTCAGAGGCCCCCCTCTGGGGCTCTGAAACCCTTTTTTTCTCAAAATTCACAGGTGAGTTTTGTGGACGAGTCAAATGCTCTTTAAAACAATGCTATATGCAATTTCCCTTTTGATTTTCCACTTCTGTCTCCATAAATCAACCAGTGGAAACACAAAAATCTTCCTCCCTGCCCACAATAAGCTACTCAACTGTATCCAAAAGGGACTTGGCCTCACAGTAAAAGGCTCTGCAGTGCTTCCTCTGTCTGTAAAGTAGCCAGTAAGGGAGAACACCCCTGCCCAGCACATTTTCCATATTTCAGTGCACAACAGAGACACTGCCTACATATAAAATATAGGTATCAGCCAGGACACAAAAACCAAGCAAAGAACTTGACCATGAAAGCCATGTGTGCTGGAAGTCACCTTCTGGAGGAGAATTTAACATGCCAAAGGACTGGAGCAGACGCATAAAACAATAAGCTGCTTACAGTTATTAAAACTTCAGTACCTGACTCTAGATAAAGGTCCTCGGTTTCCAGACAGAGTGACAACATCAAATCCTGTTCTTCTGCCACCTTCTCTAACTTCCTGTGTGTAAAATCCATCAATGGGAACGCCTGAGGACTTTAGAGCTTGACTGACTTTCTGGATCAAAGTAGTCTTTCCAACCCCTAAAAATAAAGGGAAAAAAGCACACAGCATTAATCTTCTGCACTAAAAGCCCATTTTTTAAAATGCCACAGTAATGATTCAGTTCAGCGGGAACATTGATTACTTTTGAAGGTTGCAAATTACTTTTTCTAAATGGTAGGAAAGAACAGAAGCATCTTTTAAAGTTCATCCTGTAGTGACACTGTAAAGTTTCACACCAAAATGGTATAAATTTCCCTGGCTACCAATGAATTTGTTAGCTTAGATGGTGCATGAGCAGGCCACAAAACTTACCACAAGGCAGGTAAAGACATGACACAAAACTGATATCCAAGCTTGCTGGAAGACTGACTGATGAATCTCCCTTTTACCACTGACATTCACTACTTTTAAGATCAGAGCTAAGTTCACCCCCTTTTTAGATCAAAAGGTCAAAGCTGACTACTATTACCAGATGCCTAACTGGCACAAAGGACACACTTCTTCCACTGATGTCCTAGAAATCAGAAGCACTCAATGTCCCTGAGATAGATACCAAGTTCTTATGAAGTCCCAACAACAGACAAGTATTTCTTGTGATAACTGAACCAAGAGACACTTGACCAGGTACAGAGAAAAGCTCGTTTATTGTGAGACTGATGAAGGCACGCTCAGGTTGCCCAGAGAGGCTGTGCAATCTTCACCTACTTTAACATTTTCAAGACATGACTGGATAAAGCCTAAAGCAACCTGGTCTGGCCTCACAGCTGATACTCCTTTAAACCTCCTCAAATCCTTTTTTACATGAATTATGTTCTGACCCTATAATTCATTTTCTTACCCTAAGACAGGTCCTTAAAACTCTCGCCACCTGATATCTCCTTGCACAGTCTGATGCACCTTTTACAGTGTGAACACTGGCCATGTTCCAGAAATCCTTTCAGTTTTTCTCCTTTGCCATTGTACAAGTACATCCCTCAACAATGTCCTTTTAAACTCACCTTTATTGCCTCTCACAAAATTTAGTGCTATCACTTCATTTTTAATCACTGCTCTAAAAAATGCAGATAGAAAATAATCCTGTGAACAAACCTTCAAATTCCTGGAGATAAGGAACACAGACCAAATGCGCGATGCCTAAAGATGCCAAAAGAAACCATTTCAACATGCACACACCAAATTCCTAGTTCAGACTTTAAGCAGATTTAGAAACTCCTTTCCTAACAGTCAATACCAATGACAAAATATTCTGTGGCTTCAAAGGCATGTAGTCAAATGCTTAAGCAAAATTTTCAAATTTGAAGAAGGGAGCTTCCTGGCAGTTGAGCAACAAAAAAAATGACAAGTGTGGCACCCTCAGTATCTAACATATTTTCAAGGCCTTGTCTCTTGTAAGTTAATTTATACTAATTTTGCTAATTGGATTTGCTGTCTCTAATTTGTTTACATTCATTCAGTAAACTGCCAAACAAGCTAGAGTGATTCAAACTAAGTTTAGGAAACCTTGAAGTTAGACATTTAGCTAATCAAAACAGTACATCCAATTTCAGATAAATGAAGAGAGACAAGACCTGAGCAGCCCCAATTTCTGCAACTCCTGAAAGGCTGCCTTTATTCAAAGTGGTTGCAAAGCCAGTGTGAAGTGGGTGGAATGTATTCCTATCTCAGCCTAAGAGCAGCATTTTAAATTAATTCCAGTCAAGACAGGCATCTGCAAGAGGTTCACAAAAATGAGAATTAGGCCCATTGCTTTACTCCCACACCACAAAGGAAAGCTCTGCAATCATAACTGGTTACTTTCTTTATCAGCCGTAGAGTTTGACCCTCATACTATGTCCCACTCAGCCTCCACAATAATCAGATTCCCTTACATGACAAACTACTCCACTGCTTCAATCAAGGCCTGCCCATCTGGGACACCAGTTATTACTTAGACCTGCACTTCACTGAGGCTGGAAGTGCTAAATCACTACAATTAAGTTACAGGAAAGATGAGCTCTCAGAAATTATTAATTGCTGTTGTTTATACTGAAGCAGGATTAGTTGTCCAGGAGGTGTTGTTTTGGTTTTTTTTCCCCAACACTGAACTCCAGGGCAGAAGCCAGAGACAAAGCAGCAGCGCCTGGAAAAGTGCATGCCTTGGAGGACTGGATGGAGAGGTAAAGGGGCATTTCATTAGGAACAAACTAATTAGTGCAACAGCTCCGACCGCGACACGGGGGGAGAGGGGAGAGCTCCGGGCCCGCAGCCGCGGAACCTCGGGCAGTGCCGGGCCCAGCTGCAGCTGGAGGCGCTCCCGGGGCTTCCTCGGAGCCCGGGCCCGGCAGCAGCTGCCTTCCCCGGCNCCGGGCGGTGCCCCCCGGGGCCCGGGGCGCGACGGGCCCTGCCCGGCCTGAGGCCTCCTCCGAGGCGGGGCCAGGCAGGTTTCTGCCGTGGTGTTTACCGAGAGTGGGTGCGACCTATGGTTAGGGCCGAGGCAAAAAAGCAGTTAGTTTCCTAGTTGAGGGCCAGCGTCTTCTTTATCCAGTTAGCTTAACCTGTCACATGTATGTTAGTGCAGTAACAGAATGTTAAGGTGTGGGAATGGACCTTAAAGATGAGTCTCAAGCCTCCCTGCCATGGGCAGGTCACCTCCCACCAGACCAGGCCTCATCCAGCCTAGCCTTGAACACTGCCAGGGTTGGGGCATCCACAGCCACCCTGGGCAGCCTCACCATCCTCACAGTGAAAAAAATTCTTTCTAGTATCTAACCTAAATTTTCCCTCTTTCAGTTTGTACCCATTACGTCCTATGGCTGTGTTCCTGACTAAGAGTCCCTCTCTGGCATCACTGTATCCCCCTTCAGATAATGGAAGGTTGCTGTAGGTCTCCACACAACCTTCTCCAAGCTGAACAGACACAACTTTTTCAGCCTGCCTTGGTAAGGAAGGTGCTCCAGTCATTTTAGCAACGTTGTGGCCTCTTCTGGACTTGCTCTAACAGTTCTATGTTCTTTATGGTGAGGACACCAGAATTGTACACAGTTCTCCAGATGGCATCTCACAAATGCAGAGATATAATAATAAACTCTCTCTAGAGCTTCTTACCTGTTTCAAGTAAGCAATGTGCTCCAGGGTGTAGCAAACCAGCAAATTAAAAGATGAACACTTTGTCTGATACCTCAATACAGACAGCAAATGTAACTAGGGGGGTTGATACACAACCAGGGGATTGTTACAAAGCTGAGTAAATTGAGAAGGCCCAGCAAGTTTAACAAAGATGATGATAGACATCTGCATCCCAAAAATGCCCTATGCATGTGGCCTCCTTATTTGTTTAGACTTTCCTAATGGGGAGCAGTAAGGGAGCAGGGAAATTTTCCTTTGTGTGGAAGACACAAAAGAAGCCTGTGGCGCACAGGCTTCTGTCTGGGTGAAGTGATGCATGGACACCAAGAAATACTGGTTCCTGCCTGGCCATAAGCACCAAAATGGTTACCCAAAAATAACGAGCTGTGGAAGGGCTACATTCCAATTTCTATTTGCCTCACTAGAATGGATTACTTCAGGTTCAGCTTATCTTTGTCAGGCTTTCGTTTTCAGTAATTTCTCAAGGAGTTAAAGGTTATTAATCATTTTCACAGAGATAATGAGTATCCTTGTCAGCCAGATGAAATGTGCACATCAGCAGGTAGAGTGCACCTCACAGTAGATGGGTATTTCCGTAAACTGAAAAAAATATTTTTCATGTGTTCATCACATATGGCCACTCTTCCTTGTATTCTTTTATATTCTTAGAAGGAATTACTACATGTGGAACATGTTTCATGCTTAAATACTTAATTAAAAAAACTTGACAATTCTGGCATGATTCTTAGGAGGTCGGAGGGTCGAGAAGTAACAAAGACAGCTTCCCTTGTCATCTAAAATGAAAACTGCATTTTCATAGTTTACATTCCAGTACTTTGTTCTGGTGGCTTTTTAGGATCAGTGAAATTGTGATGTTAACTTACAGCTTCTTGTGGTTTGTCAGGCACCTTTAATCTAAAGAGAGAACTGCAGAGAAGAACTGCATATTTGAATGGACTGTTAACACAAGAACAACACTTGACAACTGGCTACTTCACCCTTGCCCTGAACTTCCTGCACAGAGCTTACCATGATTGATTTTACAGGTAGGTTTTCTGTATAATATTAAACTAAATCAGTCTGTTGGCTGGTCTCCCAGGCAGGCCACATAAAGAGACCCAGACAATGTTGTTTTGTTCAATGTTGAGTTTTACTAGGTTTTACAAATCAACCCTTTCTTTTTCAGAAGTGCGTGTGGAGAATTTTAAGGCTATCACTACTGTTTGACAGAACCCTTGTTTTCTGCTATTCTAAGAACTCTTTCATCCCATTTTCAGATACAGGACTCTCAGAGTTATTTCATTGTGTTGTTAAGACCTTTCTCATGCAAACAGAGGTGTAGTTACAGCTCCAGGGCTTAAATTAGTTAGCATTTCACTTTGGTTTCCATTGTAATTTCTACCATAAAATATTTTTTTTTTCTGAATGCTCTGTCTAGGTTAAAGTAATTTAAAATCGTGAAAGCCATGAAGTAGTTATGCCAGTTGTGCTTTTGTAGAGTTTTGCTGTTAAGAGGACCTTATGTTTGCTACATTAACTGGAATTTTAATGCATATTTTATCAAACATTTACTATTTAAGTTTGCTCCCTTTGATGTATTTATTCTATAATCTGCATAGTGACTGCATAGAAGATGCAGGTTGTTCCTGCATTTATTTACAAAGAAGCACTAGTTGCAGGGCACAAGTTGTCTTCTCTGTAGCCGTATGCAGGGACCAGTAGTGTTTGGAGTCAGCCTGTGTGCTTTCCTGATCCTGGGGTTTTTGCATTCTTGGATGGAGGTGGTTAGCTGAAATAAGTAGAAAGAGCACATATTCTAGCAGCGTAGATAACTCTAAAAGAAAATAGGTAGATAAGTGGGTTTATTCCTTCCAGGATGAGAAGAACCCAGCTCTTCCTCTTCCAGTATGGGTAACTTAATTAGTAGTAATTTATTCCTAAAAAGTTCCCAGTTCAAAATATTTTCCTAACCAAGTACTTATACTCATTTTTGGCTAGGTGAGGGTAAGTAAAATTCAATTCATGCTGAATTGAATTGTGTGATTGGGCAAGGCCATGGAAGAAGTATTTACAAAAATCCCCCTGTGCAGTTCCAGGGGCAGGCTGTGATTCTGGGTGATCTGTAGAGACCTTGGAAGGAGCTGCCAATCATTGTTATGAACTGTTAGCTAACCCTGGGGAAACTTGCATTTATTGCTGGATGTTGACTAAAAAAAATTGGATAGAGTCCTAGACCTTTATGTTGAATGGGGTAAAATTAATTAACTGAAACTTTCCAGACCAGTGACTAAGAAAAGAGGCCATTTATGATATTTATGGTATTCCCTAGAGTAGATGCTGGAAGGAATGAGAGTGTAATCTACCATCTCTGACCTGCCTCAGTAGGCAGGAGTTTACCTTTCAGCACTCTGCCTGGAGGTAGGCACAGGACCTTGTTACACTTTCAGCCCTTGGTTTATCTGGTGTCAGGTTTTGGAGTTTTTCCCTTCATGGAAGAGAAAATGGTTAAATTGGAGCCCTTGTCTTTCTCTCCAATAGAACTTGTCTTCTTGATTCACAGTACCTCAAGTTGGTACAGCATCAGGATCAGATTTTTTGCTTGCATCAGGATAGGGAAGTATGCTTTTTAAAAAAATAACACTTTATATTAGAGAGTTCCTTGTTCTCTCCCCTGCAGAGAGTTCTCCTGCTCATGGATAGTGCGTCTGGCTGTATACCACTGGCCATCTAATCATCTAAAATCATATTAGTGATGGTATTTCAGAGATGACTTTCATTTGGCCTGTGGAGCAATCAGCATCAGCAGATGTCTGAGGGAGAGCATTGAGCATCTACAGACCATCTTTAATCTTGAAATTCCCAGAGGGATAAACCATTAGCTACATCCAGAGCTTCCTCTAGATGAAAACTGTGGTCCTCCTTCTATCAGAGATTTACCTATAGAGTTTTTTTTGTGTGGGTCATGCAGTAGAAATCCTTTATGTTCGTTCCATCAATGGTCGTGTCCCCCAAAACGAAGAAATTTCTGAAAGTATTTCCTGAAAATAGAAATAAATAATAAAGATACATATATCAAATGTTATAAATAAATATATGGTAGTTGGGGAGTATTTGTGAAATTAAATTTACTATTGTAAGCAACAGAGAGCAACCAACATTCAAAGAATGTAGTCCTCTGTCTCTCCCAGTACAGCATCTTGAACCCTCTGGGCAATTACAGACAGAGGGGAAAAAGTAAAAAATCCAATAAGCTGCTGTACATTTTTTAAAATGTACTTGTCTGTATATGAGGAGGACCCTTTTAATGAATGCTGTTTATGCAGCATAAACAGGATCCTTATTAGGCAGGAGAGAAGTCACGTAGAGCTCAATCCATAGGAAACCATGTTTCATTGTTTCCATTCTCAATTAAATACCTTGCTGGTTTGCTCTTCTAGTCTCCCACCTCCTGCTTCTTGAAAAACATAAGAGTCTCCCTGAAACTGCGTGGCATTTTGTGTGGTATTCTTACATTTTTACTAGAAATAGCAAGATGCATTCACATTTAAAAAAATACAGCTTGGTTTGTTGTAGGATGATAAAACCAGATTTACTGTGATAATCTGTTATTTTGACAGGGATACTGACCTGAAAATTTCAAATTTCAACTGAATTCTGTCAGATGTCAATGGAATACTCTGTAATTGAGGAAGAACATTGCAAAAAAGAATAAATTTAATTGTATTGCTAAATTTTTCACTGCTGTTTTTTAAGGTGTAACAGTTTTGTCAAGCAGATGTCATTCTTGTAGTTGTTGATTTAAATAGGCAGGAACATAAGTGAATTTCTACACTACTTTGAGTGACAGTTGGCAGAGTACAAACTGCTTTACTAAAAGGTGCATTAGACATTAGTTCCTACAAGACAGTTCAGAGAAACCATAGGATGAAGTGAATTCAAAAATCACGAGAAAGTGAAGCAATCTCCCATTGAGGCTGAGAGAATACAAGGAAAAGTTAAGCCAGTTTGACAAGCTGAGAATATAAATGTATTTAGAAGAATATAATCTTCAGATGTCGACTCCTTTTTTGGTAACAGCTTTTATACCTAAAGGATGCACAGCCCTGCAGTACACAGACAGACAAGTGTAGGGATGTTTTCAGGAAGGTCTTCATGTCTTTGGCACCTACTTTAGTAGTTGCTGAGTCTGGTAGCTTGTGAGAGGAAAGTCTGCTCTAGCTCCATGTTTCCTCATTCAGCCAGTAGTGAGACTGAGCACATATTCCCGGCAGACACACAGCCACATACAGCATACCTATCACATACAGGAGTGATTGGCCATGCAGATCAGCACAACAGGAAACACAGCATAAACAATAGCAATGGATTCACCCTGTTCCCCTCCCTGGCTGATCAGCATGAAAGCCCTTTAATAGAAAATGTGCATACCTGTATGTATATTGTCATGACTTAGGAGTGGTACTCACCAATTCTGAGACTCTCCAGACCACACTGCTGCTCTCTCTCACTCCCCCATGTCCCCCCCACCTTCTTCTCCCTGCAGCAGGATGGAGGTGAGAATTGGAGGCACAAAAGGCAAAGGTCATGGACTGAGATAAGAACACTTTAGTGGAAACAGCAGTGAGATAAGAAAACCAACAGTGAGAGCAACAATAACAAAAGTATACAGAAAGAGAGAACAATTCACATGCAGAAATGCTCACCGAAGACTTTGGGACAATGAACAATATGGGAGAGCTTCCCGCCACATTTTTCAACAGGAAGGAACCCCTTTTCCCCAGAAGAGCAAGAGCCTTTCCTGTGGCCAGCAATGAGGTGAGGTGGTATAGAATAACATCAGGGTCCTGGTCATGCCCCCTCAGCCACATCCCTCCTGGCTGCTGCAAAAATTTACCCTGTCCTGCCCAAACCCAGCAATATATATATTTATACACACACACATATATACACACAATGTGGATTCATCCAGGTCCATTTCATGCAACATGAACAGGATTGCCAGAGGATTTATGAATAGGATCAGGCCCAGCCAGCATCGATTCATGAAAGGCAGGTCCTACTTGACCAACCTGATCTACTCCTGTGGCCAGATGACCCTCATACTGGATGAGGGAAAGGCTGTGGATGTTGTCTACCTAGACTTTAGTAAAGCCTTTGATACTGTCTTCGACGGCATTCTTGTGGAAGAAGTGGCTTCCCACAGTGTGTGTGGATGGGTGTACTCTTTGAGTAGAAGGTTGGCTGGATGGCCAGGTGGGGATTGGTCTCCTCCCAGGCAACAAGTGATAGAATAGGAGGAAATGGCCTCAAGTTGCCCTAGGGGAAGTTTAGGTTGGGTATTTCAAAAAATTTCTTCACAGAAAGAGTTGTCAAGCATTGGAACAGACTGCTTAGGGAAGTGGTGGAGTCATCACATCAAAAAACGTGGTTATGGAATCTGAGAACATGCTTTAATGGTGAACATGGTGGTGGTGCTAGGTTGGTGGTTGGACTTGATCTTAGCAATTCTATGAATCTGTGATTTGCTATTCAGCTTTTCTCCTATTCTGAATAATTTAGCATCAGTTGCAACCTTTGTCGCTTCGCTGTCTACTCTTCTCTATATAATTTTTGATGAAGTTGAATAAAATAGCCATTAGTGTGGATGCAGATGGACATGTGGTGATGAACTTCATTATGAAAAACATCCACTTGCCCCTACATTTTCTTTCCTTTATTTTATGCAATTATTTATCCTTAGTAAGATTATTTCATGGCAGTTTGGCTCTTCTGTGGCCTTAGGTGAGTGGCCTTTCAAAGGCCTGGTGGAAACCCAAATTAACTTTTTCATTCGGATTATCTGTTTCCATATGCTGTAATAAAATCTACGAGATCTGGGAAACATGACTGGTTTCTTGCCAGGATCAGACACCACATTCTTGGAGTAAGTCTCCAGACATGGATATGTCAATAGAATAATTCTTGCAGACAGTGAGGAAAAGTAGGTTCTATGCCTGGTCCGTCGGCTTCAAGAATTTAATTTCTCAGACACTTAGTATCCCATTTGTTTTTTAAACTAGTTATTACTTTCAAAAGTTATAAAGTCTGAAGAAATGGAGAGACAACATAACTACAAAATCTAATTTCCCTAAGACAGGACATTTCCAATTTTTCCAGCCTTATTCACACTAGTGATACCTTGAAATTACATCAAGTTAGATTTTATTATCCAGTAAAGTACTAATCAACATAAATGAAGCTATCAGAAAGCTAGATAAAAAGCTGCCATAAATAGTTCTCTTGTTATTTTGTATATTCAGTTTGGATTAAAGCACTTGATCATTCAGGGTCAGCAGAGACCACTATGGATATGTACTCATATCTGTGTTATATCAGATGCCAGGAAATAGTATCCATTTATTCTGTGTGAAGTCTAATGCATTGTGGTCATTTGAGGGTCCAAGTGGGATGCTAAGGAATCTGCCAATACATTTCAGTCAAATAGCCCAGTAGTTTATTACCTTCATTTAAAATTTGCATTTCTCTTTCTGGTCATAGTTTTCTAGCTTTGGATTTCAGCCAGTGAATCTTGTTATGTCTTTGTCTGCTCTAGAAACTTGGCATTGTTCTACTAATCTGATACTCTACTTACATTTGTGTCATTATCCAAAAAATGCTTGTGCATTTCTTTTGTTCCATCCTCTTCCTCACCCGTGGTGTTAAAAGGGACATCCTGTACCCCTGTGCTTATTATAACATTTTTCCAGGAAAATTAAGTCTCTTGTAGTTACTTTCCTATTTCTTCTTTTTCTACCAAAAAAAGAACAAGGGAAAGAAATTTGCCTACTGAATAAATTCCTTCTAGTGCCACCAATGTTTTTGCCCTGCCACAAAGAGGAAAGTCACAGAGAGTAAACAAACTGTCTCTCCTGTACTAAAAATCTATACAATCTCTGGCATGGCTGTCAATCATGTGTTGCTTGATGTGAAAAACAAAACCCTTTTTCAGCATTAGCAGTTAATGGTATTGACATTTCTGAATAGCCAATTCAGCTCAATATTACTGAGAAAAAGTGTAATTTGAGCAATCAGGTGGATGAAATTCATTTTTTAAATGATAAAACCATCTTCATGGTTACAATTTTCTTTAGTTACCATTTTTTTATCATGTGTTTTTTAGCGTAGCTGCATTTGTCATGTTACTGGTAATGTAGTTAAGTTTAATTTCTCCTATAAACCCTTGTAGAGGGCTGTGTGTAATTCTGTTTGTGTCATTACGAATTCTGATTCATCAGTTTGAGGTTGTTTTTCTGAAGTCTTGGTTGCTGGAAACAGTGATTTTCCTCCTTGCCAGGAACTAATGATTTGTTTTCTTCCCAGAAGAAAAGCTTGTTATTTACTTGTTCATAATATGTGCTTTGTCATACTGACTGATATTTGGAGTCCATTTGTAGCTTAGGTGTTTTTCAAGTAGAAATCTTTCATGAGTGAAGCAAGTGGATCACCACCAAGTGGGTAGATTTAGCAAGGCAATGCATTTAGCATTTAAAATGTAATAAAGGGTGGATCTCTGCCTCATGACCTTGTGTCAGAGGTTGGCCATCATTCTGCAAGCACTTAGGTTTGCATTCAGCTTTGCCACTGTTACATGTTCATGAACCAGCAGTGTCATGGCCTCTTCGTAGGGGTGGTGGAAGGCTCCTTCCTTTTAATTTAATTTGAAAATACCTACCTTTGTGCTAGGAAACTTCTCTTCATTTATTATTTTTCCTATTCCTTAGGGGGAGAAATCAGTGTTAACCTTGAATTAAGCCTAATTGTTGGAAATTAAATTTTGGAAAGTAACATCTACAGATCACCTCAGCATTATGGTGTTGAAAGGTAAAGTGACCTGACTTGTTGAGTTAATGGGAGATTATGTGACAAAAGCACCTTTGTTAATTAGGGAGACCATGAGAGAAAGAAAACACAGATGTGAGGGAAACAGTTAAGGCTCATTAAGATACTCTTTTCCCCCTCAGTCATAAGTCTCTTTACCAACAAATGAAAACATCAGACTAATGTTGTGCTGAATGAATAGCACGAACCATTCTGTCTGTGCTCTTTTCCTGAGTTCCCAACCTGAACTGAAGGGCAGCACCTTTATAGGTAGGTAGGTAGGTTGGTTGGTTGGTGTGGTGTATAATTTTCATATTACCTTTCTCTTTTTCTTCCTTCTTTTCAAGACTCAGCAGAAGTCCTGAGTTTGCTCCTGTTATCTCTATGGGCAGTCCTGTTCTCTTCCACCTTTATGGGAAAAACAGCTTCTGTGAGTAAGGATGATGGGACCAAGATACAAACTGAATTAAAGAGGATAGTTGAACCTAGTGAGAATTATCCAAATGCATTTAAAATACGAATGTTATTCTATAAATGCTTGTTGTTCATGTTATTTGATTTAAAATCCTACTTGTTTTACATTGGGCAGCATTAAAAAGCTAGGAGCTTTTACCAGCTTTTTTATGTAACTTACCTGGAAACAGCACTGGCAAGTTCAGCTTAATGGTTGCTAATGTTTTAGAGAGCAGCCTGTATGATGAATATACATTGAGAGAAACTAAGGGAGACGCAAAAGATCCAATGGGGATTTAAAAACAAATTGGATGATTGATACCATGATACATTTTGGAAGTTACTCTGTTAGTCTCAGCATCCTGACTAGAACATGGTTTTGATTATTTATGTTCTGTTTCTTCAAATTCCCCACTATGTTTTGTACTTAACGGTTGTAGCACTTGGCATTGCCTGTCCTAAGCCATTTTGTTTGGGATGTAGTAATTCTCAGAGCACAACATTTTCCTCCAGAAGTATAAACAGCTTTTCCCACTGCAAGTTGGCAGAGGAGAGGACACTTATTCCCGTGGTATGCACAAAGCCCATAAATGAATCCTTCTGGATGAATGATTCTCCGTAAGTGTGAGATCATTATCACGACTGCTATAAAAACCAGAATGGTGCTTGGAGAGTCTTAAATATACTTCTGACACTCCTTCCTTACTGGTAGTGCTAGTCCTTCAGTTCTTTTCCTGCTCTTTCATCCTAATGTTTTGGAGTTTTGAGAATCCTGGCTCCCACAACTAACATTCTTCAGCACAAACTGGTCTCAGCACCTTTTACAGTAGGTGCTATCAGCTGTTATAATACCTGTATCAATCAAAGCAGCATACAAAGAATATATCATTACATATAGTAATTTACTGGCATATAATTATTATTATTTAATTCTGGCATATAATTCCTCAAGGGATGGAATGACATTTAAGCATCACTCCTAGTGAGCAGTGATACTAAATGTTCCCTGAGAATACCAGTCACTGATGTCTCAAGTTACCATGGTCAATAGTAAGCCAAGTTCTGGCAAATAGCTGTCTTATGAGAAGTGCTAGGAGTGTACAGGCACTGACACACACACATATATATCCTGTGTGTTGTCCTTCTACTGACTTGTTATGTTCTCTCTTGACTCCGATTGCCCTCTTCTACATTTTTAAAAATTTTATTTTTGGGGATTTTTTTCTTGTTGTTGTTCCTTCCTGCCTCATAATTAATGCTGCTGTAAAGTCATTCCTTCCTGGCAACCACAATCCAAACAAAAGATGGGCTTTACCTTATACTCAAGCGTCCTTCCTCAAGGGCTGGAAGCTCCGGGTGATTTGCAGTTACATCCCATCAGTGTGAGACAGCAGGCTTGCTCTGCCCCTGAGCCTGCAAGTCTAACCCCTG
The DNA here is from genome assembly GCA_013397195.1 of Hylia prasina. Lineage (NCBI taxonomy): Eukaryota > Metazoa > Chordata > Aves > Passeriformes > Sylviidae > Hylia > Hylia prasina. The sequence continues at coordinate 288,470 of VYXD01001803.1, read as the reverse complement.
TGTCCTCCAGACAGGCTGATAGGGCTTCTGGCCTTGGAGGGGAAGGAGCTCTTTAGACTACAAGTGTGCTCTCTCCACTTCTCACCTGTACTTGCTCAGATCTGGTAGTCCAGTGACCTCAGTAAATGAAATGGTGTTCAGGTCCATTCCTACTATGTCATCCATGATTTCTGCTTCCACTGTTTTCTTCCAAAGTTTTGTTCAGAACTCTGGCTGGAGGCAAAACCTGATGGTCGAATAATTGTGGATATTTGGGGCTTAACACTGGATGTTCTTTATGCTTTTCTTTCAAGTCCTATTCATTATACAATCCTTTGTATTTTACAGTGCTTTCCTTTGAAGTTCTAGATGTAATTTACACAGATTAATCTAATTGGGGTGAGCCTGGTCTGGTGGAACAGGTAGAAAGTTGATACTACTGTTTTACAGATAGTAACAGAATAGCATAGTTGCACAGCCTGGGACATGAACTAGCTTTTAGTCATGTGCTTTTTACTGTAGGGCTAATAGCAGTGTCTCTGTGGTCTCTTAGCAAAGAGACGTCATGATTAACTTGGCTGCTGCCATTATCTTGTCCAGCCTCAATTTCAGGTAGCACAATTTAGTGTCTTCAATGGTCTTGTGATGATTTGTTGTAATTGTCACAGTTCTCAGGTTTCCTTGTTGTTACATAGTTCTTAAATAGGCTGCTTCTATTATGTACTTCATACCCCAAGAAGGGATTGCATGTCTGAAAGCTTATTCAAGTTTTTCAAAAAGCTGTACCTCTTGGTCTAATAAAATAAGTTGCATTGACCTACAAGCTTTGTCTTGTCCTTAGCTGTAGAATTCTTTTCATATTTTGTGTTCCTTGAATGCTGAATAGGGAGTCTCAAACTGGCCCATAAAGTTTCTATTAAATGCACAATGATTAAAAACATCTTTGTAGTTAGAATGTGGCAGCTGGTTTTAAGTTTCAGACTGAAGTTGTGTTGAGAGGACAAGGTACAGCAGTTTTTCTGGTGATAAAGAGAACATCTTTTTATCCTGTCTAGTCTCCAGTTACAGTAATTTTGGACCTTTCACAAGTAGCAAATTCAGGGGGGGGAAAAGAAAGATAAGAAAAACAAAATATAAAGTAAATAGTGTTCTTGTTCCTGCAGTCTATAAGCTGGTGATAGATTAACCTTCAGGGATTTAAAATTCAGTCCAAATGAGCATCCAGCACTTCAGATTGTTATCAGATGACCAGTCAAATCTAGAGAGATCTTACATAGGTTTACCATTCTGTGCTGTTAAAATGAAATAACATGAGGATAAATTTCTTAATTACATCTCACTATTTGTTGCATCAGAACAGAAATTGGAAGCTGTCTGAATCTGGATTGTATGTTAGTTTAGAGAGACAGAGAAAACCAGAGAGTTCCAGTTTATTTGCATTATTTTGTTCTTTCTCACTAAATATATTGACTTGGACAAAAATCCAAAATTTAAATACCTGACTGTGTTTATACATGCACAGATGTGTGTGCTTCTGTCAAATATACATTATTTATCCACACATTTATGTTATAAGAGAATGCTCAGAGACACAATAACAAGCATTATCAGTATATTCTTATTTCCACTTGTGCATAAAGATCAGCCAAAGGTTAACATTGCAAACATTCTGCAGCTATTTGCAGAACATGAATTATTTCTTCTCACTGCAATGTGTCATTGTAATTAATTCACACTGGAGAATAACATTCCATTTTTAATTTAACTAGTTCAATTTAATTCTGAGTCCTTGTTAGAATGTCGCTCAAACAATGACCGCATCTTATGAAAATATATAACAAGAAAATAACATCTGCTGCACTATGCTGGCAAACACCAAGGCTAATGAATGGTTGTCGGTATCAAAACAGATGTCTGTTTACAGTTTAAAAAAATATTCTTTACCAGTCTAAGTAAATCCCCAAATTAATTTAACACTTGTTTGCAGTGTGTGGCTCAAGTTGCTTTTCTGTGGTGAGGCATAATGAAAATATTGGTAGATTGAAAGGTTTCTGTTCCCCTTAAGAAGTCTGACTTCAATGTGACATCCTATTTGGATTTTGGAGTCCATAAAAACAGTTTGATTTGGTGAGTATTATCTTGTCAGTAGGAGAAGACTTTCCTATTATGCTGAATATAATTATTTGCCTAGGAGTATTACAGTTCAAAATGCTGGAGGGTTTTCCTTGAAGTGGAAAAGGAACATTTAAGGGAAAGAACACAGATAGCCATATTGTGTAATTGAGTGAAATAAAATGGAAACAACTTCAGTGCTCTCCACTCCATACGTCATATTCTTAGCAGTTCTCAGCATGTAGACCTTGGATCTTCTTAGATCTACCCCACTTCCCAATGGAAACAATGTAAACACTCAAAACAATGAACAAACAGCAGACAACATCCATAGGCCACTCTTTCATTTGTCTCTCCTCACTCAAGTCATATTAAATTCAGTTCCTTCTTTTTCCTGGGATTATAAGTTATTTTAAACCTTTCCTGGTTATCCAGGTCAGTATTAGGAAAGTTCATTTTCTAATGAGGAGTCTTATTTTTTGCAGCTGAGACATTCAGTGTACAGAGTCAGAGGTTTGCAGGTCAGGACGGAGTCACCAGTGCAGATTCTAAATTATTTCCTTGAATGTAAAGAATTTTTTAACCTTGTAACAGTGTCTCTAGCCTGTCAAGTTTCATGGCTCTAAGTGCACTTTCATGCAAATATGAGCATTAGACAATATATTTTGACCACTTTTTTCCATAATGGTGACACTAATATTGAATAACTCATCATGACGTTATTCTTTTTCCTTGTTACTTTTTCCCTAAAGCAAACAGCATTTACGAAGATTAATTGATTTTTGAGAATGAGTCAACAAATTACATGTTGTGTTTTATCTTTATCATACACAGAAAATTACTGCTACAGTGTGTCAGTAATTCACAATGACATATAAATTGGACTGAGTCCAGCAGAGATCACAGCATGGCGAACACTGCTCATTATTCAATTTACTTTTATGGACATCAAGAGGAATTAAAAAGGAGTTTGTAGGTGTTACTGAGGCTTTTGCTGTTTTGCCAGAATAATCCCTAAGTATTGCACATACTTAAACAGTTACCGAGGTTATGAGTAGTGCACAAGCACAATGCCACTTACTGTAAGCAGTCTTTCACCACTTGTGCTGTTAAAACTCACTGAATTGCTGTATTATTCTTACTGAATAGTGCAATCTTTACTTTTGTGCCTGAAGTTTTAGATGTATCTTCCTGTTTCTTGTAGGTATTGACTTGCTCATCATAAAGGCTTCTCAGTAAGATGCTGAACCCAAAAACATGCAATAAAACCCATGGGAACAAGTTTTTCCAAATGATTTTCTGTCTCCACAAAGCAGCTTTTTCTGAACTACTTACTACTTCAAAACTATTGGGGTTTTTTTAAATCCTCTCATCTTAGTTTCTAGCAAGTGTGAGGCACTGATTATCTTGTAGAAACCACTGAACTCTGACTTCTTATTCCTTTGATGCTCCTTATGTTGAATTGCTTCTCCCAGCCAAGAGTAGAAGCAAGGCAAGGAGAGGACAGGGTACAAGGAAAGAGAACTTCCTGTGCTTAGAAATTAAAAAAGCCATGAATTATAGTTTATCCCACAATTACAGTTTATGGTGCCTTGGATGTATGTGGAATTTTGGAATAATTATGGTGTGTGAAAAGTTGGTTTGCTTGGTTTCTCTTTGTTCTTCGTTTCACGCAGAATCAGTTTTAAAATTGCTTCCTTCTCTTATGCCTGGCAATAGATTGTGCATTTTACAGCATCACTAAAGCCAAAAATAAGAGACAAAATGTGGCCTCTGGAGAGAAACTGAGCAGAAAGTTTGGCTGTGTTCTGACAGGATGGCAGAAAATCATCTTCTACTCCCTGCCTTTTATTCATGTAGAATTATAAGAACCTCTCTTCTGTATATTTTGTCCTGTGAGACGGAGGGGCAGATTTAGGCAGACAGAGAACCTCCAAGACTGTATCCCAACTTCTGTCTCTCCTTGCCATTGCCAATCTGACACCTTGGGCACTTAGGCTCATACAGTAGCGATCATAGCTGCTGTGCTGCCTCTTGCTCTGCATTGAAGCCACACCAGTGTAGGAATATGTTGAACATGAACATAGACTGGAGTGCCCAGGAAAACTGGAAAGCAGTGAGTCACCAGGAACTACAATATTGGTCCAGGTTTGGAGGATCCTGATAACAGACTGGCTGAGTTGCTGACAAAGTGTCTAGAATTGTCTAGAAAAGAGAGTTCCGTCCTTGACTCTGGAGAAAAATTATTTTGGAGGCATATAAGGAAAATAATTATCTGAAGAAAAGCAGACTTTAGAAAAATAATCTGCTTGAAACATTCAAATTGAGAGGAAGGCAAATCAGTGAAACTTTTTGTTCAGGGTAATCAGTTTCTTTCATTCTACTCCTCCAGTCTTTTTCATGCGTTGCAGTACATAGTGCAAGATACACTGAAAATAGTGGCAGACATACAATAAATTCTATACATTTCTTTGTATTTTTATCCTAAAAATACAGATGTAGTAGAAGACCAATTCTGACTTTCCTAAGGAACTTTCTGTCAAAAGGATTTGCTAAATGGCCTTAAAAGAAACAAGCAAAACCCAACCACAACAAAAGCTCATCAGAGACAGTAACATTCCTCTTTTTTTTGAAAGCTCAGGTGAATTTGAAAACTATGTATTTATAAAGAAGTTGCTTCGGGGCATAGTTCATAATAAAAGGTAATAGTAATTTTCCTCCTCTTACTTCTTTCCTAGATATCCTATGAACCTAGCAAATAGCACAGCATACATAGCTCCAAAATTAAGCTCTTTATGATTAAAATTGGCTGTGAATTTTATATGCTTATTGCACATTGTAGCCACCAGGTATCACTTTTGGCAGTGTCCTCAGTTAAAGGAGAACTGTGAGGCTTGAGTTGTTTTTTTAAAACAAAATATATTGAAATACGCTATGAGGAGTGAATGGAGGAATAGCCTTTTGCCTGTGTTTGAGATTGTGATGGGACTGTGGCATGTCCGTCAATAGCAACACTGATTTCCTTTATGCTGCTGCCCATCTTTTGTACAGAAAATGTACCAGTCTTGCTTGTAGTTTTTTGAGATTAAGGAAGATAACTAATTCTCCCATCTACAGAATTAGTTTCCCTCTGTACCATGAAGAAAATATAAGGCATTGCATGGAAATTTAGAGATGATAAAACTGGTGGGATAAAATAAATGAGGAAGGTGCTGCATAATAAACTAGGAGCACTTGCACATGAAAAATGAAACCCTGTGTGTTTCAGAAGCACAAAGATGTTGATCCCACTTACATAGTGGGGGTTGCATTTTGATAAAGAAACCTTCAGAAATAGCAGGGAAAGGCCAGGGGTTGAGGGGTAGTTGGTTGAACATGTACTCCTAGTTTTATGCTGAGGCTGAGTAGCTATCACAGTACTTGTAGGCAGTGTAGCAGAAGGAATCCAGAGCAGGGGTAGAAAAGCACATTCTGCCATTTTACAGCCTGTTACTGGGTTCCTTATCCTGTGCTGGTGTTAATACACTTAGGAAGGAAGAGACGAAAGAAAAGTGTTGTAGAAAACTCATTAAGTCTCCCAGAATAAAAGGTAAGCTCTCAAATTTACCCATTGAGGTGACTTAAGGTGACATATCAATCTTAATACACACAGAAAGATTTGTAGTATGGCAGTTTTAATGAGCTGTAATAGGGGAATTGGACCAATTCATATTAGAAATGGAGTTCCAGATTTTATAATGGGATGGTAATTAGCTCCTGGGTCGTAGCAGTCATGATGGATTTTCCATCACTTCCAAGACCTTAAATCTGATTGTGCACTTCTCCATACAATTAGTTTTGACTGCACCTTATTAAAGTGACTTGGGAATTGTTGTGCGAGAGTGTCTGCTCTGGCTAGATGAGTGTTTTCTGTTTTAAATTTACTTGTAGTTGATGTACATTTCTAGTCGACAGAAAATTCCAAGGTTCCATTTTACTGAAAGTACAAATCACCTTTAAAACTGCAAATCCCTAGAATACTTCCACTGTGTTGGATAGAATAGAAACACTCTCCCTTGCTGTGGTTCATCTCTCAAGGCAGCATTACTTTTTTTAGAGTGGTCTCTGCTCATCTTGATCACCTATGTCCTCAGTGGATCTCCTGTGAGACCTGGCAGAGGTCACCAAGTTCTTGCTATTCTTTTTCAGCAACACTTGAGAGTGATTCCCTGGACTGTTTCTTAGCCCTTGTGGAGAGTCTTGCAAATTCCACTGAATGCTGCCATACTACTTGTAATGTAACAGATTGGAGATAAAATCCAAGCCTCTTAAACTGTGTGTACAGCTGTGAAAGGATTTGATGCTGCTAATTTGGGAAAGGTTGTTCAACATTTCTGTACTACTCTGAGGTTGCATGATTCTTCTCATTCTTCAGATCTTCTGTAGTTGTAGTTTTCAAGCCATTTATGTTCAGTGTAAAAGTATATTACTTTCAAAGCTGGCTATAACAAACTGAAAGCAAGTGCTGCAGTTGCTTGAGCAACATGATTTGCAGTGGTAAGGGCAAGTAACCCCTCTCCTCCCCAAAGAGATAGATGTCTGTGGGACATATTCTGCTCTGTAGTAACTTTGTTACTTACATGGGATTCTACTGTGAGGCAACAATATATTCTGTGGTGTTCTGCCCACAGATAGGCTTGTATTTGGTGAGTGACCTGTCTCACAGCCAGCATGGGTTCATGAGAGAGGGAGGTCCTGCTTGTCAAGCCCGATTTCCTTTTATGACAGGGTAACCCACCAAATTGATCAAGGGATTGTAATCTTCTTTGATTTCAGTAAAGATTTTGATACGGTCTCTTACAGGATCCTTCTAGACTAAATGTTCAGCACAGAGCTGGATAAACAAATCATGAGATGGGTGAGCAGATGGTGCAAAGGGTCAGGCATAAAGGATTACAGTGAATGGGGTGACATCAGACTGGGGGCCTGTCACTAGTGGGACTCCACAGGGCTCCATCCTCGGCCCTGTGCTCTTCAACATCTTCATACATGACTTGGATGCAGGACTGGAAGGGATACTGAGCAAGTTCGCAAATGATACAAAGATGGGAGGAGCTGTTGACTCCCTTGAGGGCAGGGAGTTCCTGCAGAGAGACCTCAACAAATCAGAGGGCTGGGCAATCACCAGCTATATGAAGTTCAACCAGGGAAAGTGCTGGACTCTGCCCCTGGGATGGGGCAGCCCTGGATGTACAGACAGACTGGGGAATGAGATGCTGGAGAGCAGTGCCAGGGAAAGGGGCCTGGCTGATACCAAGCTGAACATGAGCCAGCAGTGCCCTGGCAGCCAGGAGGGCCAACCCTGTCCTGGGAGCATCAGGCACAGCATCACAGCCAGGCAAGGGAGGGGATTGTCCTGCTCTGCTCTGAGCTGGGGCAGCCTCACCAGGAGTGCTGGGGCAGTTCTGGGTGCCAATGGAACAAAGACATTGAACTGTAAGAGTGTCCAAAGGAGGGCAGTGAAGGTGCTGAAGGGCCTTGAGGGGAAGGCGTTTGAGGAGTAGCTGAGGTCACTTGGTCTGTTCAGCCTGGAGGGGAGATCTCACTGCAGTTACAAATTCCTCATGAGGGGAAGTGGAAGGGCAGGCACTGATCTCTTCTCTGACCAGGGACAGGACATGAAGGTCCTGAAGCTGGTTTGGATATTAGAAAAAGGTTCTTTACCTACAGGGTGGCTGGGCACTGGAACAGGCTCCCCAAGGAAGTGGTCACAGCACCAAGCCTGACAAAGTTCAAGAAGAGTTTGGATGATACTCTTGGTCATGTGGTGTCACTCTTGGGGCTGTGCAGGACCAGGAGATGACTTGACAATTCTTGTGGGTCCCTTCTAACTCAGAACAATCTGTGATACTGTGTTCTCAGTAGTGCAAGAGGCAGCTCCAGGAAAATAAAAATCATGTTTAATTTTGCAAGATGGAGTGTATCTCATAGGGGCTACTGCTGTCTTCCCCACTCCTCCTTTCTTCTCCCCTCTCCCTTCCCTCCCCACTGCCTTGTTTTGACTTGTACTCTCTGCTTTATTTCTGCCTGCTGTGCTGAAGAGATGCTGTCCACAAGAAAGCATCCCATCAATGCATTGGGCACAGAAAAAGTTCTGGTAGGTTCCAGAAGTAGCTTGAACCTGACCTGGCTGAAACAGTCATCTAAAGATACCAAATCATCCATTATTGTAGCAGCTTTAGTTGCATTTGTTCCATCTCATAGAAGAAATACCTCTGAAGGGAATTATTTTATTATCTATAATTTTAGCTAAACACTTTTCTCCCTGTCAGAGTAATATCTCCTGCTTTTATGAGTCACTATCGTAGCATAAATCTTATAATATTGTGGTTTCTGGACTAACTTGCTGATGGCTCATCACAGCAAGGTTTTTGTTTGTTTGGGTTGTAAAACCAGTGTTTTTTTCAGTCAGTTAGGTTTGAAGGAAATGGTTTCTGGTAAAGTCCCCAACAGGGGAAAATATATTAATTCTCAAAGCTGTGTGAATTGCTTCCCCAGGCCGCCCAGAATCACACAGGAGAGTGGTGCGGTAGAATAAGTCACTTTTTCCCTTTGGACATTTTGAATGAGTGGGCTCAGAGAAAGAGTCTCAAAGAGACTCCTGTCCTTCTTTTAATACAGTCCCATTCAGTGTTGTGTTCAGTTCACGTGTTAGAGTCATGTGTCAGGTGGTCATGCAGATCCTGAGATCAGCTTAGTTGATTAGAGCATGGTGCTAATAATGCCAGGGTTGCAGGTTTAAGCCCCCTATGAGCCATTCACCTAAGACCTGGGCTTGATGTTCCTTGTGGGTCCCTTCCTATCCAGAATATTTTGTGATGCAGAAGAGGAGATCATCCATTCAGCTTCGTGAATGTAGTGACTTATGTTGTAGTTTCTAAGTTACTTGCATCTCTGGCTTTCCGTGGTGCTAGCTGCAGTTGGTGTCTCCTGTGCTTGATAGTCCTGCCCTTCCCTCCCCACTGTTCCATCCTGGGCTGATCCTGTCTGAGAACTGAGCCGTTTTCAGGGAATGCATCTCTAGAATTGCAATAGAGATGCCAATAATGACTTGGTATTATCTGCTCTAGGTTTGTCCATGTGCAAATTATAGTTCCAGAAGGGAGAAGCAGCACAGTCTTTGTATTGCAACAAAGCTCCAAGAGGCAGAAAGGTATCCTGCAGTGCTGATCTTACTTCCACTGCATGTGGATACAGAGCATGTGAAGCCTTCCCTTGGCTCCCAGTGCATGTTGTGGCCATGTGGTCTGACTACCTTGAGAGGTCTGATTTTGTCATAGAAACCACAAGTTAATTAAAAGTATTGCTTATGACCCGTCAGGGTTCGTAAACCAAAACATTGGCACTTCAGAACTCTCCCTCCCCTGTTCTTTCAAGCATCCATAGCTTTATCCCCAAGGTTTGTCCCTAGCCTTTCTCAGTGTTCCTCAAAGGCCAACACCACAGAGCACTACACACAGCCAGCTCTGCTTGGCTGTGAGTTCACTCCCATTAACAGAGACTGACTGTCCTCAAACCTATGCGTTATCCACAGAGGCCTACAAATCTACTTAAAATATTCCATTCTTTTTCTTGTGGGGTGGGGATGTGAAAAAAACCCAACAACTTATCTTCCCTGTTCTGATACAGAAGATTTACATTAACTTGTTCTCTGTTAACTGTCTTAAGTCTGTGAAGGAAGAGCATTTTTATCTTGCTTTTCTGGCTCTGTAGACAAAAAGTCCTTGCATATGCATGCAGCTGTCAGAAAATTCCAACAATACTTTTTGAGTTTTCCACAATTGTGGGGTCTCCGTCACACTCTCATACATTACATACTGATTTACTGTATTGTGCTTTAGAGATCTTCTGCAAATTCATTTAATACCAACCATATAGGGTTCATTTTTTTATTCCACTAGCAAACTTTCAAAGAACAGGGTGATGCAGATTGTTAAGAAATATTTCCTGCCCCTTCATTCAGGGACGATGCTATTTAAGTAAAAGCAAAGATGAGTGCCTGTACACAGCAAGGAAAATGTCAGACAAATTATAGAAATTGCAAGTCCTGCCTCTAACTGAGAAATAACAATCCAGTCCTGCTGTAAAAGTCTATTTGGTTTAGGTTGGGGGTGACTCTGTGAGGTGGTTTGCTGGTTTTGCCTTCTCACAGCAGCCACAAAACACAACCACAAATCCCATGGAGAGCGTGACTGTAGAAAAATCTCTAGGGGGTTCTTTATCTGGGGACACAAGTGCTGTGTCATGCTGTTTTCTCCAACTGGATTTGCAAAGTGTTTTCTGGCACTGGATTTTTTTTACATCTCTCTCAGTGCAGTGTGAAGGGGTACAAGAGTATCTTCTACCTGTGCACAGCTGTCTTGTCTTCTTACAGCATTTTTTCATAAGCCAAGTCGGTTTTTGGGATCATGTCTACTTACTCTATGAACCAATATGTTTTGAGGTGGACCAATAAGTTCAGGCAGATTGGCAGGAGGCCATTGATCTCAGGGATGTAATAATCCCAACAAGCTTCAGGAAGAAGCCAAGGAGGACGGAGAGAGACCCCTGATTAGTGTCTCCACAAGAAAAAATAAAAAACTGTGGGACAGACTTGTGCCATTTGAGACAGCAAGAATACACTTAGGAAAAAACCAGTATAATGTCACACTCTTGGTGGTCTTCTTATCCAGTGGTGTGTTTTAATTGTTAGCATCTATATCAAATTTAGTTTAAATTCTCCTTGTTAATTAATTGTTAATTGTTAATTGTTTAAATTAAAGGTTTTAAAAAGATATGTAGAGGACATACATAGGATACACAACGAAAGCCTGACTCAGATGTAAACTAGATGCCTCTTGAAACTGGCAGTGGATAGTTCAAACTTCCCATATGTCAACAGTTAAAGAATAAAGAGCAAAAAGAGGGAAATAGTCATAAAATATTTCTTCAGAAGAGTGTGGTTTAGAGAGAGGCAGTACTCTCAGCACACAGCAGTTCAGACCGGTATAATTTGGTGCCATGTTTTTCTTCTTGCTGTTTGATGTGTTATCTCACTGGGACAGCACCATAACTACTATTTCAGCTTGTAGGTTCAACATGATAGAGCTCCTCCCGGAGGTGCTGCTGTCTAGAGCAGGTTGTGTGGTGGTGTGCAGTGTTTGTCTTCCTGGTTTTTAACCAGCTTCATTATATCTCTTCTCTGGACTTTTTCCTGAAGCCATTTCAAATTGCTACAAGGATAATTCTCAGGTATTTGAATAATGTGTATTAGGTGTGGCTTCTTGTAGGAAGTGACATCTGCTTTCAGTGTCTGAAGAGGGTTATTATAAACAGTCCAGACTACTAGAAGGAAAACAGATGTGCTTTGGATTCCAATTTATTATCCAAATAGTGCCATTCAGTTCTAGATGGGGAACAGTTTGGAAGTGTTAGTTTAAATGTCAGATCTACCAGAAGTTCCTCCACAGCCTGGCACCCTAGTAGGCAATGTTTTCAGTCTCTCTGCTTAGGAGTAGAAGCACCTACTGCCCTTAACCAGAGGTATGGAGGCTGCTCATATTGTACCTTAGAGTAGAAATGGACTGTCACCTTCCTTAAACTACGCCCGAAGTCACTCATTTTTTAATGGAAAGAAAATAATTCAGTGGACTTTTTAGTTTGATTACCCATCAAAACCAATGGCATGTTTGGTATCTACAGAGAATTTCTGATGACAACTCAGCAAATCAGAATTTTGTAAGAAGAACATTATTATTAACATATTTATTACCTGAGGAAGAAAAATGTGAATACTTCTTTTCTAGGAGTTAGCACAGGAAATAATATTTTCTGATTGTGCATCTAAGGAAAACCAGCTAATATGACCTAAAAAATTCTTTTTGCAGGTTATAGTTTTCTGGAAATACAGAAATATTATCTGTTGCTCTTGTCTGCCAGCCCAACATACAATAAACTGCTGCTCTGATGACTGTCAGCACTATTGCAAATATAATTCTGGATTTGTGGGAGTTCTTATTGAAAATTTATTTGCAGCTTAATAGCAAAGGGTTAACTTGAAGCACTTTGTATTAAAAATCATGTTTGTTTCTTAATGCCATACCAAAATAAAAGCCAGTATTTATTTTCTTCCAGCTTAACTTTGATACAGGAATACTGTTTCCAAATGCCTCCCATCCATGTGCTTTTTTTTTCTGTTAGCTGTCTTTGGGTTTTCTGGACACAAGTGCTGTGCTTTGGGCTGGATGTGCTAAAAGGTGCCTTAAGGCTAGTCAGTTCCACTACTTCACACACACATTCCTAATCACTTTGAAAAGACAATAAATATCAGCTCATAAATTAATTATTTGCATTTGCTTGTTAATACTACAGTCAGTATGTAAGAAGCCATCTGCGGGATGTCTTGATTCTTTTCTTGCATGTGACAATTATGGACAGATAATCCAAGTGCTTCAAAGAACTGGTCAGGGGAATTGCTTATTTTCCTCATGAAAATGCTTGATTTTTATGAAAAGCAAGCAACCATAAAAATTCACAAGTCCCCAAACTATGTAGGAATTTTCTTTGAGGTGAAAAACAGATCTTGTAATGAAAATTTCTGTATTTTTACCTTTTACAATGCAATTTTGTTGTTGTTGTTGGGGTTTGTTTTGTTAGTTCTGGGTTTGAATTTGTTTTTATGGCAAGTTCCAGCAATTTCACTTTCTGTTTTCCTACGTTTGAAAAAATGTACCCACATATATTGAAATTTGAGGTATGTTTTATAAGACTGTAGTAGTGAAACCTTTTTAACATTAATTGAAGCATTTTTTAAACTGTCTTAAAAATATGAAGGCAATTTGACCAAGGCATGCAAGCATGTCCCTTGTTAGAAACTAAATGCAGATGCTTTTATATCAGGAGGAAAATGTTTTGGAAATGTATGTTATACTATTGTAGTTCAGCATTTCTAAGGCAGCTAAAACACTTTGTTGAGTGGAAATTTCCCAAACAGTACAATAAATTGGAAGTTTTGGGTATGCTGTGTGGCGTTCTGTGAGAGTATTTTTTTTCCTACATGAAAAGAACACAAGATTTAAAAAAAACCCAAACAAACACAAGAATATGATGTGTTTTATGAGCACTACCCAAAAGAGTTACATTCCAAAAATATGCAGATATATCTAAAAGGCCTGGGGGCATATGATGGAAAATATAACACATTAAGATGTTTCTCTACCTTTGACTGTAGAAGTTGAATATCTTGGTCAAAGAGAAGGGTTAGAGGGAAAGTTCAACAAACTGTAAAATGGGATTAATAAATCCAGGATGTTAACAAAGTATGGAGGCTACTTGGAAGGATGGCTGTCAAGCACAGGGGAATAAGTGAAAACTATTGAAGTGGACACATAAAAGGCTTCTGCTTTCCTTTTGCTAGAGGGAGATACCCTTCTAATAAAGGTGAAGGAGGTTCAGCAAGGTGGGGAATGCATTTGCTCAGGTACATGCTAAACTTGTATTTCTCAAACTGGGGGTGCTTATAGAAAGTCAGCCCTGAAGAACTGAATCTATGCTTTAAAACAATTTTTCACTACTAGGACATATTTCTGCAAAGCATGCATTTGTTTCCTTTTACTGCCAGCAGCTGCTCATGCTCTAGAGCAGGTGAGTCAGTATTTAGACTTGTAGCCAATATTTGCAGATGCTTTTCACTCTCACAGCTTAACAGCTGCTCCCAGTGAAGTGCTGGTCAATATGGCAGTGGCATCAAAGGGGGGATTTACAGCTGATAGCTGTGTAGGCATGGTTTGTGTGGTTTCAAAGTTTGTTTGAAAGAAGGAAAGGATAATCACATGTAGATGGATAGGCCCAAACAGGGAGGCATGTCTGCAAAAAAACTGATGTGTAACAAATTCAAGGAATACTGGTTTCTAGAATCCTGCCATGAGACAGGGTTTACTCTGTCTTTGTCCTATCCTACCCTGCCCTACCCAGAGTAGCAGGGCCACTCCAAAGCTGAAACTTTAAAAAAAGAGTGTAATACATAAACTCAATAAATGTAAACAGTTTGTTTAGCCCCTTCAGAATGGGACTCAGTAGTGGGTGTGAGACACAGGAAAGAACAAAGCAGTGGGGTTTTTATGTCTTTTATCCTAGCCTAAGTGAGATGGACTCATCAGGACAGCTTGACCTCTGAAGTCTTTCCAGTCTGTTGATACTAATGAGGGTCCTAGGCAGAATGATCTCCCCTCTTCTGTAATATCTTCGCTTCATCCATTCCTGGAACCCTGTCTCTTTGTTCTCCACACAGAAAGCTCATTTACTTGTTGTCTTGCTGGCTGTAGCTGCTGGGGTTCATTTCCTTTCTGTGCATTTTCTTCAAAAGGCTTGAAATGTCACATAGCTACATGTCCTGCTGAGATGCTCTTGTCTTATTAATGTACCAATGGGTGTTTTTTAATGAGAAAACATGAAAGTACCATGAGCCTTCTCTGCACCTCCCCAGACTGATCATGAGAAATTGATGAATTGTGTGAAGTCTGCAAAGACTTGGGAATTCATTTTAAATCTGTTTGGGCAAATATGCACAAATAAGAGTTTGTTCTTTAGGAAATTATTTGAAATCGGCTTTTCCAAGTAGCATATTTTGATGAGGGCTCAGAGCTCTGAGGCTGAACACAATCTGATGCAGTATCCCCAGAATAATGCCACTAATTAATTCCCCATATGCAATAAAGGCAACTTACATCACAGAGGCTTGCATTAACTGTTTTCACTGACTTCCATCTCTTGAGTTAGTAATTTGGGGCTCAGATATATTCTCTAGTAAGAGCCATCAGATGCTCATGGGATGGGTGCTTGCTCTCCACTGCTGGTCTGAGGAAATGATGCAGCATAGACCCACTGATGGGGACCAGCTTCCTCATCTCAAGACTGGTCTGCTTGTAACTCTGATGGTGGTGGTTGTTCCCTTGTTGTTGGCTGAGGCAAAAGTCATCATCCCAATCTCTTGAAGAGAGCTCTGGTGAGTGTTTTCTTGTGTATTTGGGTGCTTCACTTTCAAATCTCCAGTGTCAAACTCTTGGTCTAAGTATGTTTGCTTTGGCTGTGCTTTTTGTTCCACAGTGTTCATTGTGTAAGAGAAAAGAGAAAGCAGGAGAGCAAAATAGAAAAGGGTAGGCAGCAGGGTAGGCAGCTGTTTATTCTCTGTACTGTGTTTTAAACAGGTCTGGAGAGACCTCTCTGTCTCTGTACAGTTACACTGTGTGAGGCAGGCCCATTGCAGCTCACAGAAGGAATGGTTTGGTGGTTTCCTTAGTGGACACCTTCTTCCCTTGGTTCTTTCTACCAACCACGTATCGGCTGTGCATGACTTTGAATTAAGGGATGTGGGTGGTATCAGTAGGAATCACAGTACTTCTAGAACCAGGGCAAATTACCCAGGACCACAGATTTTAAAAGCCTCAGTTTTGGGTTAACAATGGGGTAATTGCTGTGACAAGGGGGGATTTTTGTTTGGTTTTTTTGAGTGTTTTTGAAAGTATGCCAAGCTCAAGATGTGATATCATGAATTATTTGTGCCTACATTACTTTCAGGAGAAACTGAGGCACAGATTCTGGACATAAAGGGTTTCAGAAGAGTCACACGGTTGATATGATAAGGTGGGGACACTTGCTAGGCTGCAGCTGGGAGTGTGCCTTTGACTGCTGTATGCCTTTCTTGAGCAATGTCCCCTGCCAAGATACTTTCCAAGCTGCAATGTGTGTCCCTGCTGCTCCAGGGCCTCCCCATGCACAGTACTGCATAGTTCAATTCCCAAAGTGAGGACAGGGGGATTGGAACTAGCTAATCTTTAAGGTCCATTCCAACCTAAGCCCAAAGCTAAGGTTCTATGATTCTGTGGCAGATGGAGCCACTCAGCAGAGCCATTACCCTTGAGGCTGCCTGGATGCACTGTGGGGCACCCCGAGCCAGATGTGTTGCTGTGCTGCAAGCACATGAGAGGTTGTGCTCACAGCAAGGAGCAGGTCCTGTGCTCCTTACCTGAGATTTGCTGGGCCTGCATTATGTTGTCCACTTTGTAGCTGAGACTAATCTGCTTGCATGAAACAGGAACAAGTGGGGCAGAGTCCACCTTCCATCACCTACAAGCAGTTCCATGTAGGAAAATGCAAAGAGCCACCCAAAGACAGGAGAAAGGTTCATCTAATCACTATCCTGTTACTGGTGACAGCCAGCTGAGGAAGACTGGAGAGGAATATAAGAATACAGCAAGCCTGTAGTGATCCCTCCACAAAATAGTCCACCAAAATCAAGGGATTTATGGCTCAGGTACTCCCTAAAGACAATGGTGGTAACTTTGTATCCAGGACTCCTTGACAGATTTTCATTGTGAATTCTCCAGTTTTGAACATATACACAATTTTACACCTATTCCTGCTAAGATGTTTTACAGCTTAACCATGTATTGTATCATCAAGAATCATTTGATTTGAACTTCTTGCCACCTGCTAATTTCATTTAATGCCCACAGTGGGAATAATACTTTGAGACCAGATGACACCTTGCTGAGCTTGTGATGTGTACTGAAATGTGTGCTGCATGGGCAAATGAGAGTCATAAAACAGAGATGCTTTTGGTCTGTGCTTTGTGGAGGCATGTCAAACTACCACTAAAACTGCTTTTTCACTGCAAGAAGAGTTTCCAAAGAGTGACTCACTTTGTACTGTCAGGTAAAAAAAAATTTAATCCTGAAATCTAGTATGAAGCCTAGGGGAGGAGGTGTGGGAAAAGAATGATGAGGAAGTTTCAGATGAGACCTTGTCTTGATACATGCGTTAAATATTGTAACCTAAAATCCATTTATAGTTAGGTCAGAAGTTCAGAAGAAAATAAAGCACTACAGGAAAAGTACGGCAGGGATTTCCCTTACAAAAATATGTTTTAAAATGTGAAACTGTCCTTGAAAATAAGAACAGTAAGATGTAACAATGGAGCACAAGACTGGATACATAAGTTATTGATGGCAGCAAATCTTTAAATTACATAGAGCAGTGGGGAACACCCAACGTTAAAAGATAACACATGCATATCCGTATATTGACACATGTTCTTTTTTAAAATCTGGCCTCCTGTGTTGGTGTTTTCATTGGCAGCAGCAAAATAAATTTTGCCTAATCTCTGATTTTCATTCCAGATAGCATCTTCCTTTTTCCAGCTGCCAGTAGTTACAAGGATGTCATGCAAGAGTAGTAGCTTACTGGTACAAACTGGTGCCTTGGCCTTGCAAATCTCATAGTCCTGACTCCTGTTTTGATGAGCTGTGCTGTTTCTTTGTGCGTTCTGTACCTTCAGGTTTCAGGGGGACTACCTGCATGAATGAGGTTTGTGGAACTGAGATCATTATGAGTGCATCCTGTGTGCTCAAATTAAGTTTTTGTGTTATAAAAGCATATCATTAATTCCTTCTATTTCATATTTATGTGTGTGTGTGTGTTTCTAAACCTTATTGTGATCATAAAATCAAAAGGGAAACCACTCAGGAGCTTCTAGGATTGAGGTTTCATGGTGCTAATATCCATACCTTCTTCCACTTACAGCCCCACACGTTTTGAAACAAAAAAGCACCTGTTTTGGTAGGTTAACACACAAAAGTTCGGGGAGTTTTGGTCATCACAGTAGTATGCAAGCAAATGTAGAAACGTCCATTTTGAGGTGTTTTACCCATCACTTTTCCTGAATGTCATCCCTGCCAGCAGGAGTCTGAACCAGACAGTTGCCACTAAAACAACCCAAAAAAATCTTTCCTAGGACTGTAAATATAGGATCAATAGAAACTGTGAGAGCTTCTTGATTCCACTCCCCTTTAACTGTTCTGACCAGATGATTGTCTGATCTCCTCTTAAAAGCCTCCACTGATGGAGATTCCACATTTTCCACACACAGTCTGTGTGTGCTAAACTAACCTTCCCACTAGAAAGCTTTCATTATTTCAGATTTGCATCTCCCTTGTGCAATCAAAGCCATTAGTTCTGTTCTATTGCAACAGGCATTGGGAAGAGTTCCCTGCTTTACAGTAGCATTTTATGTACATGAAGCTTACAGTTTTCCCTCTGCCATCTCTTTTCCAGATTAAATCTCCCCCATTCCTTTGACCATAACCTGCTGTTCTCTAGATCTCTTCCTTGAAGTGGGCTACTTAAAATGGATGCATTAATTCAGACCTTGCCTTAACAGCATGTCACAAAGTAGAAGTTTTAGAAATTTCTTTGCATGTGTTTCTATAGGTTAGTGTGACATTTAGCTTCATCCATCTAAGGGTAACCTTTGGCTTCTTTGTGACAGAGTGGAACAGTAACAGGAATGGCAAATCTGTGTTGCTGAGTCACGTGTGGTCTGCAAGGGGAGCACGTATGGGGCTGTGTAGGGTACTTGGAAGCATTCCCTGTGACTGGAGCCAGAAAAATGGCTCAGACACTAGAATTCGTTCCTCAGACTGAAGTGTGGAAGACTCATTTTCAATTTGGATTGAATCCTACAATTCTCCTTATGAAGCTGAGCCTGAAGAACTGGGATGAATGCTCCTGCCAATTGAAGGCAGCCAAGGAATCACCCAAGCTACCACTGTAAGACAGGGCAGTGGTTTTCCTGACCATCCCTGCTACAAAGAGTAAAATCTAGCCAAACACTCCTCATTTGTAGTACTTGTATTTAACTGCAAAGGTGACACTGTCCAGCCAGAAATGGTCTAAGCTGAAGATATCCAAAGGGCAATTTCTGCTGAGTGAAGTCCACTGGTTATCACTGAGACGGAGAAACAGGACTGCTGAGAAAAGACTCATTGTGATCCACTTCTGTGATGCACAACACTGCAAATATAAAACACTGTCTAGAGCTAGTCTTAGATACAAAGTACTGAGCTGGTGTGTTAACAATCAGCACCAGTGTTGCACAGCTCCATGAGAAAACTGCAAGGAGTGCTTGTCTTCCCAAGTACAGACATACATTTGCAGCTGTACACAAGCTTTTCTCTATTAGTCCACCCTGTGAATGAATAAACACTGATAAGAGACACTTAAATGTTGTGCCTGAACTATGTTTTGACAGCTGTCGCTTGTACTGTCTCCCGCTAGGTCTATCTTTTAATTACATCAGGTTAACACAATGTTTCATCTGTCATCCTTGGCTGATAGCAAGAAGGGACAAATTCAGCCATGGAATGAACAGGTTTAGCTCTTCTCAGTGCCAGGATGCAGTGCTTGCTGCTCTCCTCTTGAATCACTCACTACCCATAGTCAGTTATGGTGGTTAGAAAAACAAGTGGCCTGTCTGAGGGTTGAGCAGTGGTTCAGGGAATTGACATATCCTTAATATGACACTGTGGTCCAGCAGCTAAAGCATTTTTAGCTGAATCTGCAGCATGTGGTACAATTCCAAATCCCAAGGGTTAACTGTATTCTCATCTCCTAGAGGTGTCTGAGAACTGACTGGAGAATGAAAAAAGGTAGTCTTAGCTCTTGACCAATAACTTAAGCTATTTACACATCTTTCCATAGGCACTTTAGTGCTGCTGCAAATAGGAATTGCTCAAATATTCCCAGAGAATAAAATGGAGAGCATTCAAAGTTAGTGTTCCTTCTATGTACAGACTTCTAGATGGGGGATGTAGGTAATTACCTTTAACGGCAAGTTTATGGAGGCAGGATCAGTCTGCTGGGAAGTGATTCCATATCACACATCTTCAGTGAGTTCTGTAGTGTTGCTGGGATCTTGCATGTGAATAAGTAGCTGTGGAAATACTCTTTGCAAGTGGGTTGGCTGCTGGAGAACAAAGATTGAAACCAGTTCAAAGAAAAGTATCCGCTAACAGCTTGGAATATAATATATATTTTAAATGACCCTGGAAAAGGAATTTCCTTTGGAAAATTTGTAACTGGGAAGAGCTTGGAATAGACTCTTTGCTGACTGCTACAGAACTGTATTAAGATGGAGCAAAATATAGTAAGGTACAATAAATGTTACAACTTGCATATAGGAGCTCAGAGTATTGCGAGGTTTTCCAAATACAAGAATTCTAAATTTAAGGAAGACTGGTAGGATTTTCCCTACCTTCTACCATGCACTAATGTTCATTAACAGAAAGTAATGTGCACACTTAGTAGTTTCTTTGAAATGCATCATTAAGTAAAAATTCATTCATGAAAGTGATAATTCACTGGAGCTGACAATTTTTTATCCTTATGATCCCGACTTTATTTTACCTTTGTCTCTTCCCAGATCCAGAAAAGGAAGAGGGTTATTTTTTAAATGAAAAATTAAAAGTAGTTCCACTTTTATGCATTCCAGCTCCAGCCAATTCTGCGAAGACCACGACAGTGGAGGTCCTCTGGCTGGCTGTCAGCCTGACACCCTTCATGGTCAGCTAGGTGCTGGTGACACAGGACAGAGCACACTGAGGGGCTGATGTCAAACAGGACTATTGCAAAGGACTGTCAGTACTTTACATTTGCACAAAAGTTGGAGTTTCCAAGTTCTGTCACACAAAATTTCACTCTTTTGTTCTTCTTTTCTTGTTTGCACACTAACACTCCTTTGCTTTTGAGATAGTTCAGACATTACTGAGATAGCAGACAGCATACAGGTAGTTTTTTGCAGACCAAGTAATGACTCTTGTGTTTATGTCTGATCTGGCAGATTCTCTCTCTCTCTCTTTTTGTCTTTTTTTTTTTTTCATTTGTTTCAGTAGCCGATAACTTTCCTAGTCACTATCACTGCCATGATAGGTGTCCTGTTTCCATTCTGAACTGCAATCTCTCTCACAGTGAGGGAGGAAACCAGATGACTCTCTTCAGGGAAAGATCACAGAAACACAGGATAATTGTAGTTGGGAGAGACCCACAAGGATTCTCAAGTCCAACTCTTAAGTGAACAGCCCATAAGGGAATTGAACCCACAACCTTGGCATTATTAGCACCATGCCAACATCCCCAAAAGACATGCATTCTCCCCAACCCCCTTGATGGAAGGAGTTGTCTGCAGGTCAAGTGGGTGAGTTGGAATGAAAACCAGAGGAGAGAGTGAACAGTCAGTTTGGGGTCATCTCTATTCTACCTCCCTTGTCTCTTTTCTCCCATTTTCTAGTCTTATTGAAGTTAGCTCTTTCAAGATCTTTCCTGAGAGCAAAAGGGGGCAAAGAAAGCACATCTCTCTCATTTTTTCCCTAGCTGTCAGCCAAAAGCTAGTCAGACTTTAGCACCCGTGAATCTGTGAGGAGTCATTTCTCTGCTTCTGTGTTAGTTCCTGCTCATCTTGGTGAAATGCCTCCTACCTTTCTACTTTTGTAGAAAGGAGACGCTATCTGAAATGCTCTGCATACTGACATAAACCCAAAGCACTTTCCTGGAGTGAGAAGAGGTTTGTGATAGCATGAGTGTTATGGAGCCTGTGCATGCTGCAAACCTGAGACTTCCCAGCAGCAAGAAAGGAAAGACCGAGGCATGCAGTGTGTACAGCAGACTTCAGCTTCACCTCCCCACAGCCCTGAAGCCTGGCACAAGGGGCTGGCAGAGGGCTGTGGCAGTCCATCAAGGCAGTGGCACTGGTTTGCTCTTGCTCAGTGTTCCAAGGAGTGGTAGCCCTGCCCTTAAAAATCCTGCTTGCCAGAGCTGCTTCTACTGCTCTGTGCTGCAGTGGGCAGTTGCAGCTGCACCTACGTGCTGGTGACATTTCTGCAAGAAGCATTAACTTTGACTAAAAAATGTGCTGGTTGTTAAAGGTAATTCTTTTTCCAGGGCTGGCTGGCTACTGGCTGGCTTCTCTGAACAGATTTCAAACTGCAGTGCAAATATGGAAGAAATTCTGCACACTTACCAGTAATATGGGGCAAAACTCTTTCCCATCTCATCTGTGCTTTTGTCTTGTCCTTTCTTCCAGTTTGCAGAGCCCTTTGCTCCTTTTCTTGCTGCATAGTAGATAGGAACATTTGGCTTTTTGCAATCAAAGCAGCTAGGGGGGCCTCAGTGGGATTATTTTTACATGTAAGCATTGCACAAGTCCAGCTCCAGGAAAATAGGCCAATATTTTCTTTAACACATGCTGGTATAAAATAAGAACAACTCTTCTAAAAACTTAGACACTGAGATGGCCTTGAATTAGATCCAACAGCCTCAGATTAATTACAAAACTAAATCAGAATGAATGTTCTTTTATAGTTCTGCTGCACAATGGTCCCTGGACTAAGTGAACCTGGATGTCAGATATATAGATAAGGATGATCTATATTAAAGCAGAATAAAGGGCACATTTATCTTACTGTGAATTAAGGGTTCATTCTTTGTTAAATTCGGCTGTTACTTTACTGTATTTTAATAAATCTAAGAGCAGAATCAGCTCTCTGCTACTGAGGAGAGGATGTTGCAAGGCATATGCAGCTTGTTTCACTCAGTTGTGCTCCTTTGCCAGAAATTCGTCTCTTCTCTCCCAAAAATGGTGCTGTAATGTTTCCTGTGCTACAGAAACCTAGAGCAGATGCCACAAAGGTCATCTGTCCTCCTTCTCATTTAAAGGCTGTCAGGGTAGAGCCTCTATTAACATTGTAAGTTTTAACTTGCAGAGCGAGAACCTGAATAAATTGTAAAGGACTCCCATTGCCTTTCACAAAGAGATGAACAGTCCTTTTATGCTTTACGTAACTGCAGAATGCTTTGGAAACAAGGTTACATCTATTTCAGTCCTTATGACCGAGGCAGCTCAGGCAGCACTAGCTGCAGGCAGGTTTCCAAGCAGAGGAAAGAGTTGGGGCCTGCAGCATTTTGGGAAAGACAGCATTTGGGAACGAAGGAGCCCCAGGACCTACACTTGCCAGGAGCCACACGTTCACACAGATGCCCAGTACTCCTTGTAGGTTGATTGGCACTGTCACCCACTGAGAAGGAAGCATCTCTTGCTGGCTTCCTACCAGCATGCAGAGCCTCTAATTTAGGAAAGCAGAGTACAGTCTTGCATGCCAGTCCTGAAAAGCTACCAACCCTGATGTGGAAACAAGGACAAGCAAATCTGTAAATCTCTAGCCAAGAATAAAAGCACATTCGCTTCTGAATGGAAACAGTTTCAGTGCCTGGTGAGATGAAGGGACTTTGTTAAGCCTGGAAGAAACTCAGGGAGATCTGCTTGCTGCATGCAGCTAGAAGGGGTGAGGAGATGGAGCCAGGCTCTTGCCAGAGGTGCACAGTGGCAGGCACGCAGTGGCATCAGTCAGACACTGCAGTGAAAAACACTGGCTTGATACAAAGAACTTGATACAAAAACTATCACAGCCGGGGGGATGCAGCATGGGGACACATTGTCCAGGGAAGGTGAAGGGTCTCCATGCTTGGAGACCAGTCAACCTTGCTTGACTGGACAAGTTTCTGAGCAACATGCTTTGAAGCTATCCCTGCAGGGAGTAGAATGCTGCATGAGACAAGCTCCAAACCTCAAATTTTCCTTTGATTCCAGGTTGCTACTTACGTTATCTCTAACTGAAGTGACTGTGGAAAGTCACTTCACTCTGTTTCCCTCTGCTTCCTTACCTCCATTTTGGAAGTAGTATCTTACTTACATGAAGCTTATGTCCTTCATTTTTATCAACTTTTTTCATTCCAGGCTATGCTTGAAGGTATACAAACAATAAAGAAAATGCCAGTCTTTAGAAGGGCAAATACTGAAAAAAGTCAGGCTAGTAGTTCAAATACCCTGACACTGCTGTAACACCTTACAAAAAATAGGTTTCTTGATGATAGGGATTGAAATTTTAAAGTATATTTGTCAATTTTCCCCCTTTTAGGTCTCCAGAAACAATTCTGTTTACATCTAGATAAGCACTACTGAGTGGAGCAAAAATAATGCCCATCTGGTTATTCTCAATCATGTCCACATGCAAATTTGCTTGAAATGATATAGAACCGGTCCAGTCTTAACTTGCACAGAGCTTGTGGGCATTTGCAATGTGAGGCTGAATTTAAACAATTTTAATAGCCACAGGTGGAAAGCAGTATAGGACAGGATGTTCTGGTTACAGACATTGAGAGGTCAATTTCCTAAAATGTCAGTGATGTCAAAAAAACCTTCTACTACACAACCTCCTCCTTTCCCCTTAGACATTTCACCCTAAGAAAAAGCCAAGCTTCTTCCAGTAGTAATACTGGAAATACTTCATTGCCATTCCTTCAAAGTTTTCTCAATATATGGATACATGAGACTGGTCAGATAATGAATGAGCCAACTGGCTGAACATCTGCAGGTGCTCTATAATGACAACAGTTAAGCTATTCTCAAGTCATTACCATATTACATTAACTTACTACAATACTATTAATTGGAATGCATGTTCTAGAAAGGAAACAGAGCAGCAATTACACTGGCATTTAATGACCTGTAAAAGTAAAATATAAAAATGGTAAATTTCCTCATGTAATTAGTTTAAAGCTGGAAGGTGGTGGGTCAGACTGCTCCCTGCTGTAACTCCAGCCCCTTCTGTACTTTAGCAACATGAATGATTATACTTGTTACCTTTTGTCTTGAAAGAATGATTATTTGCATCTAAATAAAAAGCTCTTCTAAATAGCTCTTCAATAGATGTGCCAAAACCTAGGTATCAGGCAAAGTTCAGTTGTTCTCACTGAGAAGTCTGAAATTTAATATGATTTTGGGACAAGACTCTGTGAAGTTTGTGACTAAAGCTGTCAGTTGACCTCAGCAATGTATATTTTACGGACAAGATTTAGCAGTGATTACTGTATTGGATAACATTTAAAGGCTCTCTTTACTAATTTTCTAGCCCCCCACATTTTGACAGAAGTAAATATAAGTGTTATGTTTGAGTTATTTGATACTGAAATTCTCAAATTCTACGACATGATGATTTCTTCAGGGTATGTCCTTAAAAAGTGAAACAGATATGTCCTGCTTAGCTCTCTGAGGGTTGCAACATCAGGTCCTGTCTGTCCTGGGGTGCAGAATTTGCAGCTGTGGGAGCTTCATGAAGCAGTGGAGTTATCTCTCCTTGTGTGCTCAGCACAGACCTGCTTGAAGCTCTGAAACAGAACTGTTTGAGTGAGCCCAGCCAGTTCAGTCAGGAACCCCTGAAACAGCTCTTGCTCATTATTTTGGGCTCCCTTACAAGTGGGAACCCTGGATACCATCTAGTCATGAATCACAGCATTGTGAAGCGAAGTAAAGAGAATAAGCTGGAGCAATTGGAACACGTGTGGGTTGCTCTGTGTAACAGCAATAGAAACTGGGCTAGACAGCCCCTATCCATCAGCTACCATCCAGTATAGGCTAATGCCACAGAGCAGCCCATGGGTGTTGCTTTTGGTCTGAGGCAACTCTGAGCCACAGCTTCTTCCAGCCCTCCTTGGTTACGACTGTTACAAAAAGGGTACTTGTGATGCACATTACACTGCTGTAGCACATGGCCCTAGATCCTGGCTGCTTGTCTGCACATTTTCTACTGCATGCTTTTTGTGGAAAATGCAGAACCATGGCCCTGGGCATTTACAAAAAATTATCCGAGTGAGAAGCTACTATACTTACCCAGGGATCTTCCATAACAATGCCTATTTTCAGACTGATTTTCTTCCCCTGGTGAGAGAAGAGAAACTGTGGGATTTTAATGATTCATTTTATTGAAGGACCTGAATGTTTATTGTTGTTTAAACTATAAAAATGTACAGAGGCTGGAATCTGTCCAGAGAAAAGAAGGCAATTTCTTTTATTTCCTTACACTGCATGGGGCAGTTGCAGGGGAATATTTCAGTCCTTATTACAAGCATTTCCTGAGCAACAGTGAGACACAGAAGTCTGCAAACTTGAAGAAAACCAGGATGACAGTCAAAAGTCAGAGATGAACACTGAGGTGTCTTCTCTTATTTGATATAAGTGCATGGTTTTCTAATCGTCTCTCTATCTATGCAATAATAGTCAAAGCCATTAAAAAGAATATCTTAGCAGCTCAGAACTTCAGGTTGTAGTCTTTTACATCTGCTTTTCTAAGGATTGATGCAAGGATTCAGTGTATTTATTTTTAATTGCAGTAAGTTATTGTGCATATGTGTCATGTGCTTACGTGAAACTACAGATATAACTGACATAGCCAGTATGAAATCTCAGGAAGGCAATTTCTGTTTAAATATTAAACATAGTTTAGCCTCAAGTGTTTTAAATCAGGCTTAATCCCTTTTGCCTCTTAACCAGGCTATAGTACCCCATCATTTTAAAAATAGCTTCATATACCTGAGCAGGGAAACATAATCTTGACATGCTGCCCTGGTTGTCCTCCTAAACTTTTGAGGCAAGCTTTGAGCAGGCATAATGGAAAAAAGAAGTCAGAAGACCCGTGACTCTCTTCTTGAATAAATATAAAAAAGAATGATGGGATGTTGCAAAAATGGATTTAAGGATTGTACCTGAAGCTTTGTGATACTTCAAACTAAGCCATTATAAACGTTCTGATTTGACCTTTTGCTTAGTCTCTCTTGGAACTTTTCTTTTAGATTCTGCTGCAGAAAAACTGTGAGACAGAAGTTCCTTGGCGAGGCTCTCATATGGGGCTCAATTTCCAAGACAAATTGTGTTCTGTGTTAGTATTATTTTAATTGTTATTTCATAAAAATGGCAATGTGCTTGAACAACTTTTCCTTTAAGGATGGATGGTAGAGGCTCAGAAAATAAAATTGCTTATCTCACTTTGGGGGCTATTTGTCCAAAGTGCAATATATTTTGAAATGCATATTAATAATAAAATCAGACCTGAATTTGTTCCTTGCAAATTTGGCACTAGCTACTGTGTTCCTAATTACAGGAAGTTCCTTGAGTTAGGGTGCTAAAGTTTACTGGGGAAAAGGTGTCTCAGGTTCCACCATTTGTTGTGTGGATTTTCACAGGATGCAGACAAAAATCCCAGAACTCTGCCTAACACAATGGTCTCACTGTAAAATCTGCAGTGGACTCCTCGTGGATGCACCTTGCCTTGGCAGGTTTTTAAATTCGGAAATATTTGGTGATATATTCTCTGAAAGCTTAATGTTATGTCCCAGGTGTCTGTCCACCTCAACAACGCCATGCTTTTTTCTCTTACTTGCTGCTTTTGAGGATTAAACAGAGCCATCAGTTCATGAGACACAAGTATGGGAAACTAAATGCTCGAAATAATTTTTCCCTACCACACAAGTGAGAATTTGGTGTAAGGATCTGAGCCCACACAGTATTATGGATACTAATTTTAGACAGTCACCTTTTTGACACTTATCTGAACCTAATTAAGTGTCTGTTTTACCCTTAGGTTTGGCACTTTTAGTAGATGAGATAACAGCTGCATCTCTGTGAGAAGCCTTGTGAAGGGCAAAATATTTGTTAGCAGTTGCTATTTTCAGCCTTGCCAGAATAAACAAAGAAGGAGGCACCTGCAGTCATTTCTTTTGAAAAGTCAGCACAGTTTGTACATGCTCTGGGGTCAGCAGAGGAAGGCACAGGGAGGATGGGCAGGCTCACACATGAGGCTATAGGAAGATGCTTCTGGAGGGACTGATGGGCTCTTCAGCTTGGAGACATATGGGACTTATAGGTGATTAATAATACTCTTGTAGCAAGGGTAAGGCATGCACAGAGGAACAGAGTGCTTTGAAATCATTAATGCATCTCAGGACAGCCCAGTGTGAGATCCACGCTGGCTATAAACAACAGAGCTAGCACAAACAAACTGGGGGAGTTCAGTCAGAGGTGAAGAAGAAAACAAGAGTTGTTTGGTTTTTTTCTTACTCCTTTTTAAAATTAACCACAACTAGACTTTAGGACACATCATTTTAGACCCTGATTGTCTAAACAATATATCTGCATCCTGAAAGGAATTAGGCATTGGGCTTAACGTGCCTCAGAGGGTTACATAAACTACATTCAGGATAACTCCTTACCCAAGAAAAACATTCCTGACTGTGTGGGAGAGCAGATGGCATTTAGGTAAACTGTATTTGCAGGAAACCCCCCTGTGCAATGGGATGGCAAATGGCTACTGTCACTGCTGTTCCCTTGCTTGAGTTTGTGGGAAGCTATGGAAAAAAGAAGATCTTGATAAACTATGTCAAATGCTGTGGGGATGAAGCAGAGTGTTAATCTGCAGGCAGTTTATTACAAGGGTCAGCACTGTTGTACATTTACAAGTGCCTGTAGCTGATGTGCCACATCATACTCTACCCTGGGCAAAGGGGGAGGAATTAAGGAGGATTTGTGTCCTGGCAAGGGAAGACCAGGAGTCAATGCAGCCACAGGTAGGTTTGAATGGGAAGAAGTATCTACAGCTGCTCCCCATCTCATGGCTGAGGGCATCTCGTACTGGGAAGAGCTGTGTGGATTGGGCTAAACATCTGAGACTCTTAAGGAATCTCATTTTGAAAGGCAGTAGGAAAACTACACCAAAGTGTGGCTCTGAATTTTACACCACCTATTCCTTCAGTGGGAAGATCTATGTTATACTGGATAAAGGTATGTGGAAGAAGAGTGGCATCACCCTGGAGGCACCCACAGGTCTTAATGGCCCTGGTAAGTCTTACCTGGGACCACCCTGCCCATGATCCAGAGCCCCTTTTAAATCCTTGGGGTTGTCAGTCCCTGCTCTAGTCATGGTGCATCAGTGCTGCTCTCCATGACTATGTTGAGGTAGGTCCTTGTCCTAGCTTGTCCCTGCAGTGACAGTCAGAGTCCAGGGAAGAAGTCACTGCTTTGAGTGGATGTAGAATGATGGGCCACTGGAGTGGAGGTTCAGTGGATGTTTCTGTAGGTCTTAGGCTATTTATTTCTGCATACTGAGAGAACTAGAGGAGAATTAAGGGAATTAGACTGGAGTTGATCTCTCACAGCTACTTGGCTGGGTTGGGTTTGAGAAAAAGTTATTAGGGTCTGGTTTCTGCTGCTCTGCTTACCTGAAAACTAAATTCTCTATGAAACTTTTTTCCCAGATATAAGTTATGAATTAAGCATCAAACCCTTGTGACTTAGTAACCAAGTATCCCAACATTTGACCAAGAAGTTTATCTCATCACCCTGGTTTTGGTCCCTCATGGTCTAATGCCTTTCCTACAATAACCCTTCAGGCTTGATTTGTTGCAGTTACTCAAGGGTTTGGATTATTTTTGAGACTACTTTTGTATTATTACTATTGTTACCTGTAGTATTTTTAGAGGAGGATGGGTATTTGAGAGTGGAGAATATGTAGATGAAAATGCAGTATTTGATTGTGTTGCCATGAATAAAAAAGCCTGCAAAAAGTCAGATTTTCTAGGTCAATAAATGAATATTTATTATTCAAAAATTCAAGTTGTGAAGAGGAAGAAGTTCAAAACTTGACAGTGATGAATAACTTGTATTGTTTCTGAACTCAGAGATATCTAAGGGAAAAACAAATGTCTTTTTATAGAAAGGTACTCTCAGGGAACTAAAAGAGACTTGCAGAAGCTATGTATTCTGTCTATTTGTAGAAACAGTGCCAAACTACAGAAGATTTTAAAGGGCTAGTGATCTCTTTTCCCCTTCAGGTAGTTCTGCAGTGTTTCACAGCCCTTCACAACTTAATAGTAGGTTGGGACATTGTGGGAAGGTAGGGATGGAGGTGCCTGATCACTGAGCCTTCATGTTAACAGCAGCTATTCCAAAACCAGAGCTCTTCCAGCACTCTGTCAGGAACTCCATCTCTTCATTTGCTCAGTTAATCCATATAAATGAGCTCCTCTCTTGCTTTAAAGACGCATGTTCAACTGAGCTTGTGGAGAAGCAACTTTCCCTTTGGCTTGTACATCATTGCCATTGCCAGTGTAGGAAGTTAGGAAAATAATTAGTCATTCAGAAGAATAACATTAACTGAGTGCCCGATGCTTTTGGCACCCAAGGGATGGAGAGAGTGCCATTCTTGATCAGCCCAGAAAGCAGAAAAGGATGCTACTCACAAGCTCCCAACCTATCTTTGTGTTAATCCAGCATTCATTTCAAGACCCACAGTAGTGGTGGAAATAAATACTGACTAATGGTTTGTGTCGATTGCTGACATTAATGGCTGTAATTTAAAGGAACCTCATTTAAACTTACAGTGCTTCTTAGTTGATCTGGGGTATCTCAGCCATCAGGTCAGTCTGAAAATATCTCTTGTGCTTCAAATGTAGTTTGCCTGATCTGATTTCTTTTCCAAAAGTAAAACTAAAGTGTGTGTTGTTAATTATCCTTTGCTTTTGCCATCTCTCTTTTGCATGAAGGGCTGTGTTTCCACCACAGGCCCTTCGAAAATAAAGGAAGTCAGAAGGATCTGAGAGAATCCCATGAGTGTTCTCCCACAGGATAAAAGGATGGAGTAAGGGTGTCTGGGGTGCAGCTGCCTGAAATGATTACTTTAGCACTGCAGGGATCATCAGCATGTCGTCAAGTTTGTGTCACTGGGCCAACACATCCAGCAAAGGCTGCAAATACACTGGGGAAGGTCTATTGTATATGTGACCTTTTCTTAGAGTTTTTGCTGGACCTTTAGTTACACCCAGTGCAGCCACTTTATAAAGTACTAGATAAAACAGCTTTTAAAACTTGGCTTATCATTATTTAACTAAGTGGTTAGTTCCCAGTGGAAAGGTCTTTTCAGCTTATCTTTGAAAGACAGGCTTTATTGTGCTCTGGCTCTGTGATAACTTCTCCAGTTTGTCCTCTGTTGAAGGGGAATCTGTTCCATAATTTACAGCTTCTTACTCTTGAATTTGTATGCTTTGAGGGCTAACACCTTTAAATGTGGTTCATCCAAAGGAAATTTATCTAAGAATAGCTGACTTGAAAAATATGCTTATTAACTGCATTTGTGAGATGACAGATTCTCCATATTGTTGCTAATCTGCATCTCCCCACCTTCTTGCTTGCACTAAGTAAGGACTTGCTCCTGGAATTCAAAGTTACTTATGTTGTTAAATCTGATAGGTTCCAGCTAAGATTTGACATCAAATGAATGTATCGCCACTCTGTAAAAGCAGGCAACCCGTTTCTTTTTGCCTAAGGGAGAGTAACACAGAAGGCAAAGCTCTTGTTGCCAAGAAGCCTCCAGTCCAAGAGCTTGAGAAATCTGACTTAGTAAAGAAATTTTTTTCTTTTGTTTACAAGTTAAAAATTCACTTTTTCTATAGTAGATTCAAGCCTGAATAATGTAATAGGAACTGTATTATAAGCTCTATATCCATGCTTAAAGCAATAGCTACTGAAATCCCAAACCATCTGAACAAATCTGCTTCAGATTTGGCTCATTGTACTTTATTCTTTTGAGAACAGAAACCAAGTTTAGAGTCAAAAGTTAATTTTTTATGATGTGCCATAGAAAAAAGAGCATATCACACAAATGCATTCTGTGCTAACCCAGTCACTATGGAATAGCTTTCTATAGGGAAAGAATTAAGAAAAAAACATGAGAAGTTCTTGTCTCACATCTAAGG
Organism: Hylia prasina; assembly: GCA_013397195.1. Taxonomy (NCBI): domain Eukaryota; kingdom Metazoa; phylum Chordata; class Aves; order Passeriformes; family Sylviidae; genus Hylia; species Hylia prasina. The sequence continues at coordinate 256,895 of VYXD01001803.1, read as the reverse complement.
ATTATCCATGAACAGTGAAATCAAACTGAATCACAAAATGCAAAATACATTTATTGGTGCTGCTGTCTTTTTCCCTTGTGAAGAAGGAATGGGCTGAAATTGTTGTGGGGCAAATTTAAAGTCAAAAATTGCCATTCCTGCTCCAATCATTACATGTTTAAGTGTGTATTTAAATGATACATTTTGGATGGTTAAAGCAAAATTGATTCTAAATACAGAAGTTAAATATCTATTTGACGGATATTTTAAAAAATTCACTGTGAATACAAAGCTCAGAATGATTTATTAAGCCCACTAAAGCTGGAGTCATGCATAAGCAATGAAGGAAGGCATGCTGTAGCTCTCTTCTAGCTTTGCAAATTCTGCTGCTGGTTTTAAAGTTCCTAACTTTTAAAGCTCTCTTCCTTTACTGTAATGCAAATGTCAGTCCATCTGTTGTGTGCCATATGCTTTTCTTAACAATATTATTGTTTAAATGTTCATTTATTAAAAAAAATCTTGAAATACTCTTGCACTCTAAAGAATATTGTGTTAGTTTTTATAGATTCCACCAGTGTTTGCTGAGACATAAAATCTAACTTTTGACTTTGATCAAGCTGTCGTTCAGCTGTATTCACACTGGTGCTCAATACACAGTAGTTTTTCAGATAACAATAAACTGAAAATATTCTCCTTAAAAATTATTTTCTAGGAATGAAAATGCCAATTGAATGGTCAAAATGAATGAATGGACAACTCAAAAGTTTTGCAAAGCAATTTCTCTTTTGCATGAAGTATGTGACACAGTGGTGTTTTAATCCAAACAGTTTTAAAAATTAAACAAGGAAAGGATGTTGCAGTGTTATATAACCTGAGTTCAGCTGTGAAAAGCTTTTACAGTTTTGAAAATAGAATGCTAAAATGTTGGTAAGAAGGTAAAAGGTAATCAAGGGATAACAAGAAAATAAATAGTGGAGGGAGGTTCAATTCAATGATTAAGTGAATTGGTTCTACTGGATTGAATGAAGAGGAATTCTGGAGGTCTCAGATCCAAAAGGAGGTAAAGAGTGGAGACAGTGGGATCTGTAAGCCTGAATATTTCTGCTTTATTTTTGAAGTTCTTGTGAAGAGCTGCAATGTCTGCCCTTCCAGATACATTCAAGACTCTCTACCACGAAAGTCAGGATTTGAAGGGGCCCTGTCCTTTGGGGAGAAAAGATAACTTTGAGATTATGCCCTTCCATAGGGAAAACAGGTTTGTATCAATCTCTCCTAGATTGCAGACTGGAACCTGCCATAACCTGAAGAGGAAAATGCAGTTCTTGAATGGGAAAAAAAAGGAGGTGTGCTGCTCTACACAGGCCTGTACTAGGATCTGTGGGCAAGACCTGTAGGGAATTGGGTCTTTTTCCCCACCCTTTCTTTATGACCCATTGGATGCCTTTTGATGTGGTAAGCAGAGAGAAAGCTACTTCCAGGCTACACCAAAAATACAGCATTGAGATGGCACTGAGGACTGGGTAGATACACGCTCTGAGCTTGTCCCAAGTTCTCAATAGGGTGCTTTACATCACTTTGGGAAACCTCTTCTGTTTCAAGTCTAGTCTCCAAGGCTACATATTTAATAGTAAATGCAGCAGGCTGTGTTTACCTTCCAGCCCATCGTCAAGTGGAAGAGTTGCAATCATTTCAACATCTTCACATTCTTTTTGTTCTAGACAGGGACAGTCTTATGTGGTCTGTTTCCTGGGACTTGGCCCCAGCCCAAACCTGCACATGTGGGATAGAGCTGCTGGGTGCAGCTAAAGCCCAGCTGGTGAGCTGCAGGCTGTTAAAAAGTGGCTGTACATGTACCAGGGCACAGGTCTGTGCTCTGAGCCTGCTTAGTTTCTTATTTTTGACATAGCCCAAGTACTATGTCCCCATAAGCATTTGAAGAATTCCTTTCTGATTTCTTTTGTCCAGCAAGTGCTGGTGCTTGATGCTCTTCCTGATTACATCGGGATTACATCGAGAAGGAAATTTCTTCCTAAACATTGATGGTAAGGAATCTGTACCAGAAGTCATTTCCAGCCTACACAGAAATGCATTTTCTCTTTAGTGGAATGCACTAATAGAAATAGTGTTATTTACTTCTCTTCAGAGCCTCTTGAACTGCATGTCTTGTTAGTGTAGTTTGATAGCAGTTAAGTTATCCTGTTACAGCAAAGTTATTCAGTGATTTGAAGGGATCTGATCATACTGCTATGGTTTAATGTTATCATTATTAAGCTTTAGTGTGTTTTGGTGAGTCTACCTTAACAATGACTAAAGATGAGTAAGAAACATAAAGGATTTCTTCCATCTCACTTACAGGTTTGGTATTTTTTTCCATTCAACTGCAGTTTGTTCTGTTAGAGTTTTTGTTGCTTATAAGCCATAAGGTATGTTTTGTTCCCTGATTCATCATTTATTTTTCTGGACAGTATGTCCTTACTACCAATTACCTTCATGTTGCCTGTTTCCCTTTGGAAATCTGTGAGGGAAAATGCTGTAATAAATAAACATTGTATTAGAGCTTGAAAGTTGACAAGGAAAGGAGTAATAGCCAGCATGGATTAGTCAAGAAGAAATTATATCAGACTAATCTATTTTTTTCTATGACCATATAGACAGGCTGTTTTGGTGGGGAGAATCAGTAGATGTCACATGCTCTGACATTAGAATGCTCTCACATTCCTGCAGATAAGCTGGGGAAACATGCTTTGGATGTGAAATTTCTCATGTGGCTGGTTTTGTGTTCTTAATGCATAGTTCTCCATGGGTCACTGATCAAATGGTGGTAAGCAGTAGTGAGGCATTGTAAGGGTCTGTTATGGCTCTGGGCATACTCAATCTTTTAATTAGAAATAAATTGATAGAAGAGGAAGGATGGGTATTATACTTGCAGGTAACACTAAACAGAGAGAGACTGAAAGGTGTGTGAGGTACTAGAGAAACTTCCACTGGAGTGTTAGTGTATAGTTTCGGATACTGTATCCCAAGGAAGATGTGTATAGTGCTTGTTGGAAACCAACAAGAATGACTCTTGGCCTGTGAGTGAAGGCTGAAAGAGCTGTGGTTGCTTGGTCCAGAGAAAAAAACAGGAGGAAAGACAAGTCCTAAGTATGCAGAAAGCTCTCTTGAAGAGGACAGGGAAAAATTGCTCTCCTTGTCTATGGCCTATAAGAAGGAAAATAATGGACTTAAATTTTATCAGAGGACACTAACGTTTGACAGTGGGAAAACCTTTTAACATTCAGGATAATTAAGCACAGGAAGATGCTGCCTGGGGAAGATGCAAAAGATCCCTCTTACTGTTTTGGTTTTTTTTTTTTTTCCCTGAAAAAGAGCTAGACAAAAAAATCTGTCAGGACTGATATAGTTACAAGTCGATTTTTGCCTTAGGGCAAGGGGATGGGTTAGATGAATTCTTGATTTCTTCAAGCATTATTGCCTTTAGTTCTGTATGTCACTGCTGAATTCAGCACTTCCATATTCATGTCTAAAAGCTGGCTGAATATATAGGGAGCCTGAGTTTTCACTCAGACCTCTCCTCTGTGCTTTCCTCTAATCCACGAAATGAAGCCCAGAAGGGGTGGATCTAATTATGTTTTAGTTTAGAGGCACAAGTATTAGGGAGGTAAGAGATAAAGAATCTTGGGTGAGAAATGTCCTGCCTTCCCAGTGATGTCCTGCCAAGTGTACTGAGTTCAGTATTGTTATGCTCCCAAATGGCCCATCTATGATTGCATTAGCACAAAGTATCACTGTCTGAGAAGAGTTCACATGCAGAATTTGCTGAACTAAAATCTAGGGCAATGAATGAGGGCTTATAATGTATTGGCAACATTATCAGTAGCAAGATTGCCAGCATATTAGTGACTATGATGGATTGACTACTGGGGAATTCATTAAATTTACAAGTCTCCTCAAATGAATCCCCTGGCTAAAATACTAATTGCTGCCCTTGGGAAAACTTTGGCCATTTAGTTTCCAAGCAGAGCTTACCCTGAGAAAAGGATTATGCTACTGATGTTTGCTTGAATTTAGAAGTAGAGTAAATTTATGTTAGGGTTTTTCAACATTGACAGTAGTTTCTGTTTGTACAAAGCTTGCTGCCTTACTAAACATAGGGCCTAAAAGAAATAATTTTATGAGTGAAAAATACATTAAACATAAAATGCCCTAAAAGCATAAATATAAACACTAACCAACATTATATTTGTGCCATGAAGTTTAATCTAAAGCCTGTGATTATTTGGTTTTGCAGAGGATGGCAGTGATTTCTGTCTGTGCAGTCACTTTTGCTATAAGAATTGCTGAAGCTTTAAAAATGAATGAAGAGAAATCCTCTACTTCTTAGTCTGATGGACAGTTCAAGGTTAATGTTGCAAAGTCAAGTGTATCTGCATATTTGTGAAAGTGCACTGGAGAAATTCGCCAAAGATTGAAACTGTAACTCTCTTCAGCAGTGCAGATCTGTGGAATTTTCTTAGATTAACCCAAAGTGCAAAGGGTCACAATCTGGATTTAATTTTCTTATTTGCAAATTCTGATTCTGGTTTAGACAACTGGAGATGGTAAAAGCAGACCAGACCTTCTCCAGGTGCTCATGATTGAATCACAAATTGGTTTATTGACTGCAAAATTGAGATCTTTAATAACTTTCATGGGTCAGTACCTGCAGAGCCGATGCCTTTAGTGGAACTAGAATTATAACTCAACTGTAATGCAGAAAAGATGAACCATTTTTGGATGAGGAGACTTTTTTTTAATAGACTCTTAGTGTTATATACTAAATGTTAAAGATAGCAGTAATAGTTACCAATGGCTGAGAGAAGACAGGAAATCTAGGGCTTGTTCATCTATCTGGTGCTTATGGGCTGCTATTTTGGGACGCTGAAGACCAACACCTGAATGAATCACTGTCTGATAATAAGGTGAGTGCTGGGGCAGAAGAGAAGTTTTCTTACATTTCTGAGCTTTGTTTCACAGCTCCAGGTAAACTTAAATGCAGGTGCAGTGGTAGCTGGAATAGTCTTATTGTTACATTCTTTCCTTTCCTTGGGCTTTTATCTTGCACAAGATGCACAAGATGCAATCCTGGCATGCCAAACCTGGGGAATGAGTGACTCATCTACTGTATTGCCTTGTTCTCAGTAAATTGCAGTGTGATTCCCAATTTACCTGCCATATGGTCAGTTCTTAAAATTCCAACTGCACAAGCAATTTATGCCTAAGAACATGGGGAAGGAGCACATTACTTACAAAGTATGTAATCAAGAAGGGTGATCCAACCCATTAACTGTGTGACATCCTTCTCTTTATGTGGACAGTTTACTGGCTCTGAGGTTTCAAGTGGGAGCTGTCACTTACACTTTCTGATAATAAAACTTAATTAAAATTTCATGTCTGTACCAGCAAGTGCCAGGTCACCAGATGGTTCCTAATAGTTATGTCCACATATTTTGTGCTGGATTGCAGCAGATGATGTTTGTGCTAATGTTACTGGGACAATTACTATATGTACTTTGCAAATGTTTAATGCGCATATCTTATTGTTTAAAAAATGTAAAAAGAAGCACTTCAGTATTAATCCATGTAAAGTAATAAATTTCCACGAGATCCAAAAATTTTTTAGCTTCAATAAACTAGTGGGTTCTTATTAAAAAAGCAGAATTTCAGCGAGTGTAAAAACTATAATCCAATCTGGATGGTAATTCAAGTCACACTGTTTTGTCATATCAGTATGTGTAATATAAGTAACAATTGTCCTGAGGCAAATGACTTCCACAATATGGGACAGGATACCCAAACTTGGAAGTTAAGAGCAGATGTTAACAGGACAAACAAATGAAGGAAATCTGCTGAGCATAACAGGTTTATGAAAGGTAAGGAAGGACACACACTGAGGGGATGTGTATCAATACACTTCATACTTCTGGAACTCTTGCTTAGGACCTTTTGGGCCCAGAAGTACACTCACTGTGCTGGGCTTAGAAGTGTGTGTCATGAGCTCCAGATCTATCCTTGGCAGAGAGGAAGGATGATCACTTAAAGCCTGGTAAGGTTGCAGGCATGGATTGGACCCTGCTTCCCTGCATGTCTGTGTCCTTGGAGCTCTTTTCCATTTTGGTTGTGCACATGAAGAAGTGGTAGGTTGGCTTTTTTTCTTGTAGCTGGTTCTGTGACTGTATTTGGGATAATGAAGGAGGAGAAGATAAAGTGGTTGCAGAAGATTCTTGTAAGAGCAGATATGTGGGCTGCTCTGAGTAAATGGCAAGAGGGAACTGTCATGCCAAAATGGACAAAATTATTCTGGTCTCTTCAGGAGTAACAAGCATGATTCTGAGAGACAGAACCAGCTACCCTCTTAGACATAGGAACTGAGGACAATCACAAAAACAGCTTTTGGAAAATAGAGTGTAATAATAGATAATGTGGTGATTGATGGATTTCCTGACCACTTCCTTGAGCGGGGAGAGAAGGTTTCCCAGCTGATACATTTGCTTCAAGAGACATTTTTTGCACTTAACCTCTAGATATGCCTGAAACTCTTGCTGATATTCCCCAATGCTGTCAGGAAAATGATGAAAAAAGAAAGGACAAGGAATCCCTGTCACCACTAGTGACTTTCTAGCAATTTCTAAATTTTGAGTGGCAGGGCTTTCCTTTTTACTTCCTTGGTTGATTTTGCTTTACTCTGTTGTCTTAAATTGGGGTATCAAAGGGTATGTGGTTGTACAGCTTGTTTTTATCCAGAACAACCCCCAGACTGAAAAGAAAGAAAGGATCAGCAAGTTGTGGTGTGTTGTGCAGGAATAGCCAAAATGTCATTTCTGATATATTAACAATTTTTATTCAGATTGTCTTAAAAGAAAAATTCTTCCTTGTACAATCAGGAAGCTAACTGAGACACCAGTTGAGATGCTTAAGTTAGCTAAGGGAGAAGCAAATGGTTCCATCCGAGACTCATCCCTATAAAACTTACTTCCTCCTCCTTTTATTGTCTGTCTTCATTTTAATGTCCCGCGGGTCAAAATGCAAGGCCTGTGGAGCTGTTCCAGAAACACATACTCTCTTTGACCTGGAGTGCAGGGATCAAATTCTTGTTACTATTGCATCAGTACAGCTTTAGTCTGCTTTCTGCTGTACATCTGATCCATAACTTTGGTATTTACTCCAGTTGCGGAACTGTTGGCAAGCCTGTGTGAAATGGCTCCAGTAAAAGCAGGATTGCTGAGATCTACACTACTGCAAAACTCAAACCAAAACATAATGTACATCTTCACAGTTCTTCCAACTGAGATCAGAAGTAGAAGTAATAAGTACAGGATCCTGAAGGATGCTGTTCTCAAATTATTTGGGATGTTAAGTGGAATGGGAAAGTGCTTGGAAATATTTCTTAAATGGTTTCTGTAAACATTCCTTGGATAACTTTCCAGTGCCTAGGTGTCTAGGTTGGTGTGTGTTGAAGAAGATAGGGACACTTCCCAGAAAACTAGTTTTGTCTTCCCTTTTGTTTGTTAGAAATCTCATAGAGGTTGGGGAAATAAAATTTCAGTTCCATTTTAAGACTCCAAAAGAAGCAAAGAAAATTTCAGAGGAACATCTGGAACTTAGCCCCCAGCTTTACTCACTTCCCTAAGTTTGGCCATGACTCCACTGTTCTGTACATATATTCCAGACATATAAATGTGATCAGTAGCTGACAAAGGGATGCTTATTTGTCTGACTACTGTGCTGCTATAAGGTTTCAGAAAAACAAAAAGTAAATTTCAGTTAGGACTCTCTTGCAATTAGTGCTTTCCTTGATGCAGACCTTGACTGTATCAAGCCATACTAAATTCACATGGCATGTGTGTAATTTAACAGAATTTAATCAACAGCTAAAAATTTGAAAAAAGGATGCAATTAAAAAGTGGTGATGTAACAGTGATGAATATCAGGGAAGCATCAGGTTAGCAAATCTGCTGTTCTCATTAAATATGAACCAAATCTCCTGTTGATAAAAGGTTTTGATAATGGTGAATGTGCTCCAATATTTTGTTATTAAAAATGGGTATGTAGGAAATGTACTGAAGTACATTTGAATTTGTGTTTTTGCCTTTTTGTTGAAAGACCCTGAACCCTGTTGAAGGTTCTTTTGAAGCAGCTCTGTAAATGTACTCCACTTTACAAATAAAGCCACACAATGTTTGGAGGGCTGTAGAGTGACACTGCAGAAGCAGCAGGAGATGAGAGACCTGCAACAATCAAAAGGCTGTTAACAAACAGATTTTCATACCCACAGTAATTCTATTGGTAAGTCTTGTTAGAGTTATGGTTAAGAAAATTAAAACTGCATCCCATGGTACATCAGAGCTTCCCTCAACACTGTGTTTGATGTTAGCAAGGTTTGACAATACATCCTGAAGAGCTTCCTTCACTACATATGCTATTAAATTTTGATCATTACCTTAGTCATATCCTAGTGCTGACACCAGTTGTCAGGAGTAAGCATACAGAATCACAGAATCACATAATCACTAGGTTGGAAGAGACCAAGATCATCGAGTCCGACCCTCTCCTAACACCTCAACTAAACCATGGCACCAAGTGCCACATCCAGTGTTTTTTTAAACACATCCAGGGATGGTGACTCCACTGCCTCCCCAGGCAGACCATTCCAGTACTTTATCATTCTTTCTGTAAAAAACTTTTTCCTAATATCCAACCTGTATTTCCCTTGGCGCAGCTTGAGACTGTGTCCTCTTGTTGCTGCCTGGAGAAAGACACCAATCCCCACCTGAGCACAGCCACCTTGCAGGCATTTGTAGAGAGTGATAAGGTCACCCCGAGGCTCCTTTTCTCCAGACTAAACACCCCCGACTCCCTCAGCCGTTCCTCACAGGGTTTGTGTTCCAAGCCCCTCACCAGCCTCGTTGCCTCCTCTGGATGTGCTCAAGTGTCTCAGTGTCCTTCCTGAACTGAGGGGCCAGAGCTGGATACAGCACTCGAGGTGTGCCCTCACCAGTGCCCAATACAGGGGAAGAATGACCTCCCTGCTCCTGATGGACACACCATTCCTGATACAGGCCAGGATGGCACTGGCCTTCATCTGGGCACACTGTTGGCTCATGTTCATGGTTATTGACCAGAACCCCCAAGTCCCTTTCTGCCTGGGCACCGTGCAGCCACACTGTTCCCAGCCTACAGCATTGCAGGGGGTTTTTGTGGCCAAAATCCAAGACTCCGCACTTGGACTTATTAAATGTCATCCTGTTGGACTCTGCCCATCCTTCCAGCTGTTCCAGGTCTCTCTGCAGAGCCCGTCTCCCTTCCAAGAGATCAACACACACTCCCAGCTTAGTGTCATCCACAAATTTACTAACGAAACTAAGGACTGCAATGTAGAGAAGATCAGACGTGATCTGATGGTTTCTGTCTAAACTTTTATGTCTGGCATGTTCCTGTGGACAAGAACTCTAGGCAATACAGGTACCCACAGAGAGGATTAGGAAGGAACACAGATGAACAGCAACTTCCATATTTTATTTTTTTTTAATGGATGAAGGTAGAGTTACATAGAAATGGGTACAGAGAAGGAAACAGATTCATAGAGGCAGGAAGGGCATAAACCATGCAGAGCCCCACAGACAATGGTCAGAACTTTAGTTTGATATCGAAGATGAGAACAAATCAGTGAAAGTGTCTGAGAAGTGTTAGGAGTTTTTCTGAATGGTAAGTAGGGCAAAATGAAGTCTAAAGATGGCATGAAATACGTGATGAGAAAGTGGAACAGGCAAGGCATCAAGATGAAAGGCATAATGGGGCAGGGGGAGATGTCTCTGAAATAAGGTTCTGGATATCCTGTTGGCATGGAAATTTAGGGAGGAGTCAAAGGTTAAGTACTGTCTACATAAGCATAAGGGACAGGAAAAATACTGAATCTGCCAACAGTTAAAGACAAGATAAAAAGGGCTGGAATATCCTTGACACCAAGGGAGTTTCTTTCAATCATGATAGCACTAAACTGTCCAAATGCCGCTGAAAATATTTGTTGAAGCATAACATATCTTCTTTCAAAAACATTTTTGCATTCCAAGTGATAATACGGTTAGAGTCCTCTGCATGGGTTTCCATTCTGCAACCATTTTTAAGGTGACTAATTCTCATGGAATTTCAGGGGATTTAACAATAAAAATACCTTTACTTCCTTTTAAAAACCTGCTACCTTCTGTTAATAAATACATAGAAAATATGAAGGAATGAAGGAAATTTTAAGGCTAATACCCAAAATGTTTGTAAAATGTCTGTGATTAGAATAACAATATATAATAGACATGCGAAATTGTTTTAGTTAACATATTAGTTTTATGGGGGTTTTTTGTTGTTTCAGGACGGAAAGTAGGTTTGTTTGGCTTTGGGGTTTTTTATTCTCTGTACCTGAATCAATCTTTAAATGTTCATTTAGTTAGGAGTACTATGTATCTCATATGTTATTTAATCACTTCCTCTACCAAGCCATGTTATTTTAAACAATTGGTAAAAGAATCACTTGCAGAGGTCTCTGCAGAATTGAAGATTAATACTGTTTTCTCCAGCATGAGACACTCAAATTTATCCTCTAGGAAACAACAGAGAACACTGAATACGCTTCTGGGAATATGCAAGCAATTCTGTAAAGTCAGGAGAGGTTTAGACTGCAATTGCCATATAAAATTCAGACAAGTGAAATCATAAAAGCCAAACCAAAGCAAAAACAGCTTAATGCAGGTGAATGTCAATGCCAAACAAGAAAAAGACAGTGAAGTTGCAGCTTGTCTGGGTGACTTTAACATAACAGAACTGTGTGCATACAAGGGATTAAACATGAGGGAAGAACCTCAATGTGAACAAAACTGAAATTAAAATTGAGCAGTATACTGAGAGGATGGAAAATGGATGCAGATACCTGGTAACAAGCATCAGTTATAGCAGATGTGATTGCCATTAGCTCTAAATGCATGTTAAATTAAAGCCAACCTCTGTTCTCACAGAGCTGGCCTCAGTCATCTTAAAAGGAAAGTTAATTTGGAAATCAAAACTGTAGAAAAGGATTAAAGGCAGGGTTTGGTAGAAGTAGAGCAACCTGATGTCTGCCATGGCAAATTATAACTATGGGCAAATGTTCATGGTCCTGGACAGTCATTCTACAGCTCTGAATGAGCGGTGTTACACAGCAGCTGGTGAAGGTCCTGCATGTACAAGTCAACAAAACCTTTAAGGGTGTAAATACCAGACTCAATGATTTGACTTCTTTTTAGGCAAAGATGAGCAAGTAATAAAGTAGATGCTGGTGACAAATGCTGAGAAAATGAAAGCAAAGATACAGAGATTTCTAAATAATGACTAGCACTTAACTCTGAGCAGCACTTACACAAACAGAAACAAAATTATTACAATACCAGGCAAATACTGGAACCTAGAAAAATGAAAGTAGTAAGAACAAGTCAAAAGTTCAACCACACACTTGCCAAGGCTGGATGGAATTTCAGAAAACAGAGGGAAAGGATTTCCAAAATGATGAAGGGATTACGCGTAGTAAAATAGATGGTAGGAACTGTCGTCAGAGAAATCACAGAGAAGAAACTGTGTCGTCTAATCAGAGTGCTGAGGAATAAAAAAATGAAGTGGAGGAAACTTATCTGGCTGGGACTTCTTAGCACTGTTCTTGGCCATCAAGTAATAAGATTTGTAAGAAGTACTTAGCAGCAGGAAAATATTACAATAGAAGGGGAAGAGTGCCAGAAACTATCAGTATTCAGTATCCTGCTCTTCCCATTCCATCATCAGTTACATGGTAGTGGCTACCTAAATTTACTTTAATAAATAGTATGCTGAAATTACTATATAAAACCAGTTATGGTAACAGTCATAAAATCTGAATTAATGTGTAGGTCTTAGAGATAATTTCTTGTTTTGGGTCTTGCTGTAAAATAAGTTCAGTTTTATTTGGGCACATTTAACCACCCTTAACGTAGGCAATGAAACTATGTTCCTGAACACCCCTCTAACTTATTTCTAAAATATCATACAGATATAAAGCAATCTTGCTAAAGTAACAAGTCTAAAGTAAGAACTTAGGTGGCTTTGTTTAGTGAGGACCTGTAAGTTTAAGTAATTACTTCTCACCTTTTAATTTCACTGTAGTAAAGTTTAAAGTTTACAACAATATAAAACTTGAAGTAACTATAGCTTCCTGTTTAATAGTGTGCAGGCTACTATTATTTGCTTCTCCCAGCACATTTTCATGTCCCCTGCACGAACATTGTCCATGCAATTCAGCACTTACAGTTTAGAAATGATGTCTTTATGAAAGAATGGTTTAATACCTCCATTAGAGAAATCTCGTATTAAACCTCTGATCTTAACTACTTGACAACAGGGGTACAAGCAAGTTATAATGACAAAACTGGCTAGCTAGTATAATGTAGATGTAGACTATTACAGGAATTGTACAAAAGGGAGTTTGCTGCGGCCATTTTTAAAATATTTTATATTGGTAGCAAATATCTCTGTTTTGTTCTGTTGTGTTGACATAGAATCCTCTTCTCATTAGCAGCTATTTCTTGCCAATACATTGGTTTATGAGTTTTCAATAATAAAGTTCTTTCCTATTTTTATTGACGGAGAGTTGCTGTTTGCATGTTAAGTAAAAATTCATTTACTTTCACAAGAAGATAGTAATATCTGAAAAGACTATTATCTGTGGGGGTAGAAGCTATCTACTAACCTCTCCATGCAATAGTCACTATATATAGTGAGTATGTATTTGAAAAGACAAAAACAAGCTAAGCCATGCAAGCATGATGTTGCAATTTTCTTCTAGTGTAATGTCTCCTACTGTCTTCCCATTATGCATTTGTCATTTTCGTCATTCTCCTGATAAAATTATAAATGCTATTACACAGTAAACATTAGAAATGTTATTCCAAATAAAATTAGTTGAAAAGAGATTAGTTTCATTATTTAAACAAAAGAAATATTGCTCCTACCATATTTACTTCTGGAAATTGAAAAGTGAAGATGGACTAGAGGATAGAAAAGACTGGAAATTTGCCGTTGAGTTTCAATGTGCTTGTAGTTGAAAATAAACTTTTATTTCTTAAATAAAAATTTCTTAAATAATGTTCTTCAAATTGTAGACTTGTAGCATCAACAATTCAACGATTTAAATAGCCACACTGTAAAAATGATTGGTCAGTAATGTATTTTAATAACAGTTTTGCTCATGAGATGTGCATGAGATTACTCCACCAATAAAATCAGAATAACTGCCATGACAGTCTGAATCCATGTGTATCAGAGAAGTCCATGGCATTGGAAGAAAAAGGAAAAAAAAATTTCCTCTAAACTTTTAGCTAAGGAAAGACAGCCTTAGTAAGATTTAATAATTGCTCTGGCCAGAGATTCCTTCGCTATATACGTAACTTCAGCTGCTTACCTTTAGATTAAAAATATTAGTAGTGGTGTTTTAAGAAGTCAACACTAGATACTCCATTAATCCTCACAGATGTTCATGCTTTTAATAGGGAGAGGTAGTCATTCCCACAAAACATACACATAGTAGGAGGGAAAGGAAAAAACCTCCTCCAAGATGTTAAAGTGTAAACACAGGCTATTGCACTAAAGTACATGGAAAATTACAGTGAGAAATGAAAAAGATGTGGGAAAAAGTCAGATTGTAAATTATAAAGAAAAGGGGAGTGGATAAATCTGTCATTTAACCCTGAGGATAACTGTCCTAATTGATGAGATAGTTAGGAATGTAAAGCTGACATAGGAGATGATGAAAGGAGAGGGGTACATCAGACTAAAACTAAGGCAGGAATTCAAGTCAAAAAACATCTCTAAAATTTGTGATTGGCATATGGACTCTAAAAAAACCTCCCTAGTTAAACAGAAGACATTAAGTTCAATGATCTAACTGGAAACCATAAAACGCAAACCTGAAACGAAAAGCAAACATCAATTCAACTATCTTAATGGCAAAGGAGACATGGCAAATTTCTCATTACCTCACATCTTTTCATCATGACATAATATGCTCATTTGTTCCAAGTTTCTGGACTCTGGGTGCTGACCCCACCTCTTTCCCCAGAGTCAAGAGAATGCAATCAGGGAGTTGTGAAGTGTTGAAGATTTACTGTGCTCTTCCCTACTCCTTGCACACCCTTAGTCTTCAAGGTCAAGTAACTTCCATCCACCTCTTAAAGCTTTCTCAGATTATATAGATTTACTATCACCAATAATTCTTAACACTATTCTGTAATAAATTGTGATAATCTGACTTGAAGGAAACTTTAACTTAAGAAACTCTTTTAAAAGAGCTCATCCAGTTCCAGTCACTGTATTTAGTGATGGAAAAGGGAAACACATCATTATACTGAATAGTTGATAAAATTCTGTGTTGCTACTGGCTGTGACTATATGTTTCAAGTAACTGTTTCTAATGAAAAAGAAGCTTCAAAATTTTCAGGAGGAATAAAACCTTCTGTTTGGTTAGGAATTAATTTTGTATTTGGGTGTTCTGGTAGCATGTTATTACTTCTACCCTGGACTACTTTCGTGGGTACTGACTGCTTTTGCTGCTTCTGTCTTCATTTCTGCTTTGACAGTAAGTTATGTTTCATGTGCTGATTGGATTACTTTTGTGTTAAGACACTGACCATTTGTTAGAGAGTCAAATAGTAGTTTATTTTTAAAATCTCACAACTAAATTCACTGATGTAATAAATGTGCATGATAAAATCTTAAATTAGCTTGCACATAGTGCAACTAAATGTTACAGGATTTACAATGTTTAAATATTGTATCTTAATCCAGACAGTGAAAACTTATAATTACATTGTGTATCCTGGGAGCTTGTTTATTACAAGTTCACTGATGTCTTTGTACTGATTAAGACCATGTAGTTTTTCCAGAAAATCATCTTCCTTGTCTGACATACTGTTTTCCAGGACACTAAATTCAAGATCAGACATGTTAGATGGCAAGTAAGAGCTAACTTGAGTTACTGACTGCTTTTGTCCTGTAGAGGTCTGGCCTTTTCCTATATTCAGATCAGTATCAGATCCTATATTCAGATCAGTATCAGATCCTATATTCAGATCAGATTTAACTTGTTTGCTTCTCAGTGTAGGTATTTCTTTAATATGTCCATCACTCCTCTTCTCTACCTTACTCATCTGTTGGGCTTTCTGCTCTTCATCTAATAATGATGCCTCCATCTCAGCAAGGTTAAGTGAATCAGCAGATTCAGCACTAGTTCTCATGCTGGTTTTAGAGTCACAGTTTCTCCTCAAAGACTGGACTGGAGATGAAGCTGAAGGAACTGGCACAAGATCTGAAGTACTCTGAGCTCTCTGACTTGTCTTTGAAATTCTGGACCTGCTGGATTCTGGCTCTGTATCTGACCTATCTTGCTTTGGTCTTTCAACCCACAGAGGTTCAGGACTGCTGTCAAGAACCTTAGAGTCTCTGTCTGCACACTCAGTACTGGTGAAATCTTCTGAATAAACTGTGTTCTCTGGACTAGCGACAAAGTCATCAGAGTAGATGAATTCGGAGTTGTTTTCAACACTCCTGCTGAGGCTTAGTTTACGACCACTTACAAGAGACACATCATCATGCTCCATGGTTTTATTACGGATTAAGTGTATTGCATCATTGTAACTTCCTTTTGTATTAACATCTGATGATAACGCTGCTGGGAGTTGAGCTTTTGCATTCTTTTCCTCAGGAGCAGACTTTAACACAGTTTCCTCTGGTAAGGGGGCTGTAGTTATTTCATAACGATATTCCTTTCTTTCAATTGAATCATTCCTGGATGGACTTGCAACAGACTGTTTCTGCTGGCCAGGGGACACATCTCCTGTCACAGAAATGGACTCTGAGAGAGCATAGTTTTCTAATGAAGTCTGAACAGTTTTATCCAACTGATTATTCCGCTTTGAATTGCCTCCTGTGCTACAATGCCTGCAAGACACCACATGCTGTTCTTCAGTATTTCTGACCAGCTTTCTCTTGGGTAAGGGGCTCCTCTCTTTCAGTATCTGCATTTGCTTTTTTCTGTACTGCTCCCTCCTTTCATGAATTATCAGCTTATCCGGGTTGGTCTGCTGCAGCCGTAGCCTCAGTGTATTTGTCAGCCCATACAACAATTTCTTTCTGGGAGGTCTGTTCTCCTTAGCTTTGCAGTTCCTTTCACAGGCTGGCTGTCCCTGGGGCACAGCTTTCTTGGGTCTTCTCCCAGCCCCAGAAGGCCCTGGGGAGGTGGCCTTTTGACAGCCCTGTTTGAACTGTGGGCTCATGGCTTCACTGCTCCTGCCGGGCCCCACAGGTGTCTCTGCAGGCCTGAGGGCAGCAGAGCGACTGGGGGGCCGTGAGGCTGTGTCCCCACTCCCTGGGGCCTGGTAGAGCCAGGCAAGATGGGGGTGGACAGCAGCAGCCGGCACAGCGCTGCGGGTGAGCACCGACAGCTCCGCCAGCAAGGCACTGAGTAGCGGCAGCTGCAGCAGAGTATTGTGGGACTGTCGAGGGCTGGCGGGGTGCAGCAGCGAGGGCCCAGCACTGGGACGTGGTGGGCTGTGGCCCTTGTCCTCCTCCGGCGGTCTCTGGGGCTCGACGTGCTCCCATTGCCCCACGGCTGCTGGCGGCCGCTGAGGCTTGGCCGGCTCACGACTGTAATAGAGCAGCGGAGGGCAAANGGCCGCAGGGGTGGCGCGGCGGCGGCGGCGGGGCGCAGCACGAGGGTGGGAAAGTCCAAGAGGCGCAGCGCCACGGCCGGGAGTTCCGCGGGTCCCGGGAGCTCGGCGGGCTCGGCCACCCGCAGCGCCTCCACCAGCAGCTCCAGCGCGAACAGCCGCTCCATGCCAGCCCGCGGGCCCCGCTCTCGCGAGAGGCCCATGTGTGTGCGGACGGGCGCCGCTCTCTCGCGAGAGTCCCACGCAGCGCCGCCGGCGGTGCGGCGCTTCCCGGGGGCGCGGCCTCCGCGCCCGCAGCGCCAGGGGCCTCGGCCCCGGAGCCCTGAGGGTGCTCGGCCCCGCGTCCCGCGGGCGGGGGTAGGCCTCCAGCAGCTCCAGTGTGCCTCCAGGCGCCGCGTTGGCCGCATGCCCCGGTGGCTGGGTGGGGACAGCGGTCGCACCCCACGGAAATCAGGTGCTCCCTGGTGTCCGCTCTCGAGCGCCCGGTGTGTCGTGGCAACAGCC